>OX454323.1:851360-1176360 GCA_949715965.1 Dysmachus trigonus | reverse complement strand
TAATCCGATGACTGCTGTTGTGCTCGAGTTGTTTGGCGTGGCGTCGCGAGTAATAATTTCGTATTTTTAAAGGAACTCAGCCACATTTTGTTAAGTCTTAATATTAGCGATTAATTGGTGAGTAATTTAGCACCACGGAAAACTGTTTGACATAAGCATGTGCAAAATTTGCTTTAAATCCACAGAGTTTTGTGCTCTTCATAAAATCGCTGTTATATTTTGTGTTTTGTGTTGAATATGGACCGTCGCAATTTATATAAACTTGGAGGAGAGAAATTTGGTCATACGGCAACCAAATTAAAACGTAAAGAGAAGGCGTATGAAGATCGCACTTTACGGCGAAACGATTTATTTCAAGCAGTGCGGGATATTAAAGAAAGTCCTGCTAAAGAAAATGAAGCACCTCTTGAAGTTGGAAAAAAATTGAGCAGAAAAGAAGCATTCCTTCGGCGATTCTTGGCGTGGAAAGCTGAAAAACAGAGAAAAAAGGAAGAGGAAAACAAAAATAAACCAAAACCTTTTTACTCTACAGTTAATAGCTTCGCACCTAAAGACCACAAATTTAAGCCTCCTTTAGGGATAAAGTGTCACCCGTTGAATACAGATAAGCTGCCCAAACCTAAAATTATTGAAATGGAAGCTTTTAAAGGGTGTAAATTTGTAAATGGACTGAAATGCAACCAGTTCAATAAAGATAAACTTCCCAAAACTAAGAAGACTGAAAAGGGACCTTCTAAAGATCACAAATTTGCTCATGCACTTATTAAAAATGAAGTTGCTTTAAAGAAGAAAGACATAAATTCGAAAATATCGTTGAAACAACCAATAAATTCTCTTAAACCTCCAAAAGCAAATGCCGCAAGAAATATGGCAGTTGTAAATCAAACTCCAAAAGAGAAAGATTGCCTACAGAACTCCTTCGTAAATCAGTTTACTTCAACTAGTAGAAAAAAGGCCCCCATTGATCGTGAGCAATTTTGCGAAGAAGATATTATCAGCCCCATTGAATATGTTATTCAGGAACCGAAAAAAGATGCTGGTGCATCCACAGAAGAGGTGCCATGCAATACTATATTCCGGGGTAAAGTTAGCAATAAGAAGGAAAAAGAAAAGCGCGAAAGCATCTATAGATTGGAGGTATCATCTCCAGGTGAACCAATTCATGTCCGTAGAGCTCGAGAGTCGGTTAAATACTTCCGAACAGTACTTAACGACGAAATCCAGCGTTTGTTGGTTCGGTGCAAAGTCTGGGAGGATTATCGGGCAGATAATCCTACCCTTTTGGAGGAATGCGGCTCTGACATGATAAACGCAACCATAGGTCAGACTAAGTTACTAACAAGCAAAAAGTTGGAACAGTTTCGTGACCTTATTGATCGCTGCGAGGCACATACAATAACCAGGACTTTAGAGGGATCTTTACAATGCGTTCTACCCGAAGATTTAGAAGGGTTCTGGTCAATGGTTCGACTACAAGTAAGTACATACAGTCAATGGTTTTTGAAAATTTGTAGTAAGAAATATTATTTTTGGTAATTTTGCAGTATACATATAAAATATATATTTATGTGGTTTATAGAACTGAAATCAATCAGTTTCATCAATTTCTTCTAATTTATTTATTTTTTTACAAATTTTGAGAAAATCGAAAAAAAAAACGTTTTTTACAAGTAAAAAAAAGAGTCCCAGGGTACACTTGGGTGGAATTAATTAAAGGAGAATTAGCCGACAAAAATTAAAAGCGGGAATGTAAGTAGTTGAAAAAAAGTGAAGGGTGTAAACGGTTTTGGCGGCGTCAGAGGATGGGTTGTGGAAAATAATGAAAATTATGGGGATATAGCTCCAACCCCCTTATATACAGAAATTTATTCACACTGCGATAAAATATATTTTAGGGTCATAAAAATTGATATGTGTAGCAAGTTTTTATTTTTGCCAACTTTCCTTCTCAATAAAAGCAAAAAAAAAAGTTAATAATAGTAGGTAAAAAATCTGATCATAAATAAAAAAGTTATGGCCGTAACGCTCCTTGCTTCCGCGACTCTTTTTGAATACCTGGCATCTTTAAAAGATGACGGTTGTACTATCAAAAGTTCAAAATACATTTTTACTTCAAATGAAAAAATTGCAATTATTAAAAAAATAAAATATGCAACAACAAAAATTGAGTAAACATTTAAGTATTTTGTCTAAAAAGGTCTTATACAAATTAATTGAAAATAATTGGATTCCACGGCCATTGTTATTCTCACTAACTTCCAGGCCGATATTAGAGCTCTCGATTCGGCTCTAAAGTAGCGCCGCGAGTGCCTGGCCAGGTAACGTAGCAGCCTTGATATCACGGTACTCTCGGTTGCAAGACATAGGAACATAGGAGGAAATGAAGAGGCTGACTGCGCTACAAGGGAGGAAACTCAGGTGGAGCGAGTTCATGCTCGTCTGAGGTCGATTAATTCAGGCCAATTTTCTTTCTATTGCCAATAAAAACTGGATAAATCTTCGCACTTACACTATTTCTAGAATGACGTGGCCTTCCTACGACAGTAGGAAAACGCAAGAGTTACGAGGATACAAGGAGACGTCTTTCCATTTTCTGTGCAAATGTTTGATCCTTGCTGGAGCTAGACATCATGCCTTGGGTGATTATATTATTGACGATTTCAGGGAGCTGTCTCGAACGTGGATTGGTGACATTGTTCACTACCCCAACGCCACGGAATAGCTTTATCCGAAGGCGAAGTCTCTCTGACCATTAAACGCCCCAAACACACTAATATCCAGATCAAAGTTTGTGTGGTGTCAAAATACCGCTTTTTTTTAGTCCTATTTGGATTTGACGAGGTCGTGAGAATCGCCACTTAAACCAACCAAACACGGCCAATACCTTAAGGCGACACTATCATATTTAATACAATCTTAACCACAAAATAATTTTTCTTTTTTCTTTTTAAAAAAAACAGATAAAAAACGTTGACAAAAGGTTCGAAAATTTGGAGCGTTGGAAAGCGAATGAGTGGTGTGATCCAGATGAAGTAAAACAAAAAACGAAAAAATTAACAACAAAGGTAACGAAAGCAAAAACGAAAAAGTCAAAACCAATAAAATCAAGCGAGGTATTAAAAGAGCTGCTAAAAAAAGCACAATCCGCATATAAACAGAGCAAAAAAGATAACACCTGTATTGATACCGATATAATTCTTGTGACGAAGAATCGGCGGTCATCAAATGTAGCTCGTGTGTCGAATTCAAATACTCCAGTGCGCCGCTCGAAACGGCTTGAAACACCAAAACGTTTCGATTCTCCAAGGCAATCTGCAATTGGTGCTTATAAACTTGCGCCTTACACTAGAAGATCAGCTCAAAAACAGAACAGCCCCAATAACTCCACTCCGAAAAGGTCGGTCATTGGTAGAAATATTGTACTTATGGAGGCGTTGAGTAATTCCCATGCGCGTAAATCGAGAGGGAGCACAAACAGGTCTCATACAAAACCGTTAAAATCCATCTTAAAAACTCCGGGTACAGCTAAAAGGGACAAAAGGGCTGTTTTCTTTAACGAGCAATTGGACTACAAGAGCCCAGAGGCCTTCAGTACGGAAAATTCACTTAGTGGGATTGATTTGCTTGAGCAGACTACTTCTAGCGGTAATTGATGTCCTTGAAATTCGATTAATTATAGTAATTAATTATATCTCTTTTTTTGTTGCAGAAATGCAAAGATCGCTGAATCTTAGATCACGTCGAGTGATTTTACGTCCAGATTACGAAATTGAAATACCTTGAGTTGTTATTAATTAATTTTCGGACATAGTCTTACTTGTTATTTATTAATTTTCGGACCTTTTATTTACTAGTTAACGTTTAGTTTAGCTTTGTGCAACTTTGTGTATATTTTTACTTTAAGACTAAATACATAAATGATGAATCGTAATCTTAATTAACTCTTTTGATTTGAATCAGACCCATCCCTTATCCGTCTGTGTACTTATAACCCAATTATGAAGAGATTCAGTGGTCGTTTAATTAGTAATTAATTAATTGCAAAAAAGGAGTAGTTCTGAGATTTCGGCGTCGTGTCTGTCTGTCTGTATGTCACAACTGTTTTTTAAAATACTATCAATTAAATACAAGCCAAGCCGAAACCGATAACATGGTAAGCTTTCCCAGTTACGGCAAATCATTCACATTTAAGTTCTCACCAGAAAATATGATTACGTTAGTAAAAATTAAATGAAACTCAGAACGTGGAAAACTAAGTCAGTCTGTCGCTGATCTTCAAATCGTTAAAAGTCTAAATTTTCTAAATTGTTAACCTCTAATCTGAAAAGCCTTAATTTTCCAAATTATTAATCGCTAATGTTAAAAGACTGAATGTGAATAAATAATAAATGTAGGTGATGTGTTTTGTGATACGAATCCTCACTCCCTCAATTCTTGCCAAGGTTCTCCCAAACAATACCAAAAACATAACTCGCGTGTTCTACCAATATATGACCTTCTTTATTCAACAAATAAGAGATTAATTTTATTAAAAAAACTTTCACAACACGACCGTCTTTTTTCTCAAGATTTTCTGAAAGAAAATGTAAATTAAATATGGTGCAGTACAAAACGTCTAGTGAAAAAAGTAAACAACCTGTCCCTCCAGTCAGAATTCTGCATTCTTTCTAGGTATTAAAAAAAATAATTTAACTAGCTAGATAAAATAAAAAGTTAGAATTTAGCTTATGTCAGAAATTGTTGTAATTTATTGTACCATTAACAATAAAACACTTTCTCTTATATAATACGAAAATTCTACAGGTAAACTTAAGCTCAAGTCAAGATAAATAAGAAAATGAAGGTCTGAGCGTAAAAGAAAATTAAGCTACACGACTCCGACGGGTTTCCTTCAGAAGGGGACTGCACTGCTTCTTGTATTTGTTTTTTTAAAAATACAATAGAACTAAATTAGGGGATCAGAAGTTGAAACAAAATAATTTTTATAATGAAAAGCAGCCTAATTGTCCATGTTACGGATGGAGAAGTCAATTATCTCGACGAGACATCGACCCAGCTCCTCAAGAATCATGCGTTCAGTATTTTTTGTGTTAATACCGCTCTTTTTGCATTCATCCGCCTGGGCTATCATACACTGTATGGTTGCATCAACGACGTCCTGCGTTATAAAATTATACGGTTGCTTGTTAGCTGGAGGTTGGGCACTAGAACTAGATGCAGTTGCAGATTTGTCTGCAATTTCATCGTAATGTCTCTTTGTTGCTGCACCACGACCAAAATTCTGTGCGATTTTAGCTACTTCTAGGGGGTCTAGTTCGGACCGATCTTCAACCTTTCAACCTTTAAAAGGAGAAAATATTTAATAATATTACTTTAATATAAATTTAATTTGCCTTACCAAAACATTTGCAGTTCGAAGAGCAAGCGATCTTTGCCTCGTAGCATTCACAATAGTTTTTCAAACATCCGGATCTCTTGCAGTTGCATCCCTTGTTGTGCAATCGAAGGTCGCTTTGGTCACGGGCTTTTGTTATTTTCGGCCTATGAAAAAAATTATATTAATTCGAAAATACGCTTATTTTGAAAAAAAAAACACAAATTACATAATTGGAAGGTAAAAGTAAAATATACTTTGAAAGGTATGTGAAATAATGCGGAAGGATGGAACTATTTGAAGGTTGGAACTTCTTTTGTTTTCTTGAGGGGGGAAAAATCATGACCACCTTTGATGTTAAATGAATTTGAAATAAACCAAATATCTTTACAAAAGATTAAAAAGTTAGTATAGCTGATTGAGAAAAGGGTGAGGATTTTAATGTAACTAATACTTGAAAGCGTTCGGATTACGTTCCAAACAAATTTTAATTGCCTTTTGTCGCTCATCCTCATATTCAAGATTATTAAAACATTCCTTACAGTTGCAGTCTTGGCAGAATTCGCCGTTGGCAAAACAATCACAATATAATTTTAAGCACTGGGATTTAGTGCAGTTGCAGTGTTTCCGTCTAGGTAAACCATCCGGTGTGGGGCTTCGTCTTCTGGGGGGATAAATAGACTCTTCGTGGGACTCAGGGCTCTGTTTTAATACGCTATACAATTTTTTCGAGCTGTTTTCCCCCGTTGATATTCGTACTGGTTTGCAATCTTGCCCTTCATTCGACTGCATTTGCCGGAACAGTTCGAGTGGAACCATTAATCTTTGGGTCTGCTTGTTGCCCTGATTATGACCGTTTGATGTTATAGTTGTCGTATTGCCAAATTTCTTTATTTGTTGGCTCAGCTGAGGCATTTTAGTCTTGCTCGCTGGTTCTATTGAAATTGGATCCTCCTCTTCTTTGATGACAACTTTTGAGACGGAGGTATCACTGATCTTTCGAAGGGTGGGAACAGTTGTTATTAAACTTTTCTGCTGTAAATGGAAAGTAAACAACTGTTTATATTACAATTATAAATTAGAATAACATATCATAGGTACTTTTTTGCGGATAGCATTCAAGTAACAGGTTAACGTTTAAATTTATTTGTAATTGGATTCGCTGCCACCTTATTTGGAACTTATAAATTGGAATAATTTTTTTCCATTGAGATTTTAAAAAGCATCTCTTTTTTTCCGTTTTGACGGCGGTTCTCTTAAGAGATTTCAATGAAAATTAACGTAGACCATTGATTTAAAATTTAAAAATTATTACATTATGATTCCCAACAATATCCCTATTCTCTAACTATTATTATTATTAATTGTTAGGGGTGATCCTTATGGTGGGCACTTCGACCGAAAGATCTTTTAAGTAAAAGACGATCTGCTACCTTAAGGTCTTTAAAAGAAGAGCAAGGATCCTGGTACTCAACAGAGAGTGACCCTGGTGTCGAAGTTGGACAAAATTCTCTTTAATGAGTCGCGACCACGACGAAAGTGCCTTGAGGACCGCTTGACTATCGGAGAAGATAATAATGTTGATACACTTTAGTCCCTTGTTTCCCAAAACTATGTAATGTCCAAATTACAGGTTTCTGCCATTAAATTATAACCACTACGAACTTCCTCACATGCAGGTAATTTTCCAACAAGGTGAGGGAGTTTTGCAAACGGTAGCGAAATTAATCGGTTCACTAAAATGTTGTGTTTAATTGGGAAAACCAGATTTTTTATCTGGCTAAAATTTGCTTTTTGTTTTTATTAAAACATATTAAAAATGGTTATTTTTAAGAATGGAAAGAAAAGGCGAAATTTCTCCAATAAAAAAGAGCGAGTATTTGTACTCTTTTATAACTTGGGCAACTTTCTGCACGAGAAATTGCTCGAAGGGAAGGAATATTAAACCCTGTGGTGTAAAATTAGCAAAAAATATGAAGGATAAAATCCCAATTGAAGAAAACAATAAAGAAATTGACGCCGCCTACATAAATCCACATCGAGGGAAGGTAGAAAAATACTATCCAAGGCTATGCAATATAGAAGATTTCCAGCTAGAGAAATAAAAAAAGAGCTGGAGACATCAGGGATAAACTTATCCTTAAGAACTTTGGGAAGATTTTCAGAAAACATCCGAAATATTGTAGGCCAGTGAAGGAACCAAGGAACCAACCCTGGATGAAATAAACGAAAGCGGATTTGGTCCTTTGTACGTTACAGAAGGCATCACGAGCAAAGAGCAGTATACTCAAGTGCTACAGGATAAATTTTTGCCTTTTTTTGAAGATTCGGGTAGCTGGAAATCGATACATCTTTATAAAAACGCACTTCAAAATTGGTCAAAGATTTACTCACTTTGGAGAATATTTTAACTCACCAGACCAGAAATCCCAATTATTGCACTATCGAAAGCATGCCGCGACGTATAGAGGCAGGCAAATAAGGATAATATTACAAAATATGTATTCATTAATTTATATTCATTTTAGTATAGAAATGTAGTGAATAAACAAGGCTGTTCAGAATTAGTAAAACTATGAGTTTTAATTATATAAATTATAAATAAATGAATTTTATTCTTGGTTTTTAAAATTTTGAGAATAGTAATAATTTAATGGCAGTGAGCTGTAAAATCGAGATATCGAACCTGGTGCAATAATTTCTAGAATATAAATTCCGGAAAACTTACCTTAGTTTGGTTTATCAAAATGTATATATCTAGAGCTACTTAATTTAATAGTAATAATCTGGATGAAGCTGGATACCCCAGCTAGTCAGTAATATTAATGATTATTGTAAAAAAGATAATATGTTTCATACTAACTAGTTATTATTATAGACTTACATTTTGTTTGGAGCTTGTGCCGCTGATACTCTCCTTAACTGCGCTTCCACTATCAGCAAGGAGACTCTGCTTAGGTTTTGTTGTCATGATAATCTTTTGGTTTACTTGTGGTATCACAGCCATTTTTGAAGGGCTCGAATCCTTAGTGCGAATGCCAGTTAATACAGTTCCTCCCCGTCCGGCACTCCCAGAACTACCTGAGGTCGTTCCAAGAACACGCACATACTGTAGTCCAGGTTTTCCAGGTATTTGAATTGCTTGAATGGGGCCCGTTGAATTTTGAGAGAGTTTAAGGACATGTTGCGGCACGATAAATTGTTTTAGTCCAGTCTCACTCTCACCTTTTATTCGAATCTCCTTGTTGTCCTGCAAGATGATTTTTTGCGCTACTTGTTTCGTTCCGCTGGATGATGTAATTGTTGTTGTTGCACTGCTAGAACTACTTGTTGATGATGTTGTTGAAGGGGCGGGTAGAATTTGCTGAAGCTGTTTACCAGTAGTTTCTCCTGTTTTTGGTTTAACTACACTGGCCTTTAAGGGTATTATTTTTTTTCAATTAGATAAGAGTAAAAGTGAATTTTTTGAGGTTCTACTTACTATCGTACCAGCAACAGTAGTCTGCAACTTAGCCTGAGTGCTACTGCTGACCGCAGAGGTACTGCTTTTCACGATTATCGTTGAATTGGGGCTACCTGTGGTCGTTGGCTTTTTTGCACCTATATTCATTTGTGTCACATTCGATAGGTTTGTCAGGTTTAAGGCTTTATTATTTTTTATTTGTATGAGCCGGCCATCGGGCATCTTTAGTACCTGAATAGTAACAGGTTTGTCGCTTGTGTTGTTGTTATTCGAACCCGTTATCCTAATAGGCATGGGAGTTCCTGTGGGACTTTGTATAATTACTACTTGACCTTGACCACCACTTTTTACTTGGCCGGTGCCCAATTTTGGTGCTATTTTTGTTAATTTTGGAGTTTTTTGCGCAAGAGTTGTTGTATTGGAAGTTGATGTTATAATTGTGGTTGCGGTTGTTGTTGCCGTCGCTGTGGTCGCAGGCTTTGGGTCGGTTTTACACTTCTCCTCATTTTGGGACTGACTTTCTTTAGCTGTTTGCGGAGTTACGTTCGACGCCTTGATAAGCTCCTCAAAGTTAATCTCTCCCAGTGCAGAATCATTTTCGGTAGCCGATTTGCTTGTACTAGCTTCAGGTTCACTAGTTGAAGCGTGAGGTGGGGATGTATCGCCTAGAGTTATAAATAAATGGATAAGTATTTTTTTTAAAGGAAAGTTAGTCATTTCTTAAAAATATTTTAGTATTTAATTGTAGGCCAAATTGATAAAAATTGATTTTTGTTATCTCCCTTCGCAGAATATTTTCAACTGTCTACAGCCCCAAGAATCTCTTAAATAGAATTCCAAAGAAAGAAAATAATTTATGAGATGTATGTAGGAAAAATGCCTTTTGTAAATTTTTCAGAGTTATTTAAATTAAACAAGAACATCAAACAAAATGAACAACTTTAAATCTACACAATGGTAGAGGACGTGAAAGTGACGAGAATTGAGAATAGTGAGGTAAAAATTACAAAAATAATTCAATAAATCGAGTAGGTATTTTAAGGTGCAAGTACGGTCTTTGCCTTAACATTTTTGGTTGCGCGGTGGTCAAAAAAGTTGAATTAGGACAAAAATGTCGAATCACAGTCAATACAAATTACAATGTAAAATACAATAAAGTTTTTCAATCGCACAGTTAGCATACAAGCAATCGCATCGATCAGGTCAAAAAGTAGTTTCGAGAAAAATGCAGGGACTGTTATATCCTGGACAGACTATGAACGAAATTTGGAATTTCGAGCGTATTCAGTTTCAAAATTAGTTTTTTTTCCATATTTTTACCTTCCTTTTTTTTTTTTTTTTTTGCTTAATTTTGTTATTATGTATTCATTATTCATCTTGTTTGCTTATTTGCACTGCATGTTAACTACAAAAAGCACATCATCTAATTTGATAGACAAATAAAACCAATGGAGATGCCGTTAATAAAGGATAAAAAAATACGCCCGACCACGGCATTTGAGTTGAATTATAACGTTGTTAATGTGAAACTGCCAGAAGGAACTTGTTTCTTATTTTTTAATTTATTTTATTTATGTATAACTAGTCGGGTTAAGGGGACATTTACTCTCCAAATCGGGAAAAAAAATCGACCTTTAAAAAATTTAAAAAAAAAATCTATATTTATTGAAACGGTGCGACACTTTTTGAGCTTCCTAAAAAAAATTGAGTCAAATTTCAAAATGGGTTATGTTCCTTAGACATTTTCCTAGGGAATATACCTAAAAAATTAATTAAAAAAATTTTTTTTCGTCACTTTATTCAAGATTTCCAAAAAGTGTTGACAAATCTATCCTTTCTTGGCGTTAACTACCCCTGTAAAAAGGATGGATTTGTATATATATAAGTTTTTAGAGGTATATCCCCTAATATTTTGTATACAAAATCGAATGCTTTTTGGTTTTTTTCAAATTGGATGTTTAGAGCCTGAGAAAGGAGGATGCCAGGGTTTCTATGACATCTGGTCCCACCCTCCAATAGCTACGTAGGATACATCGTTGGATAGGTATTTTTGAGTTGAACAAAAGTTATACTGGCGCTAAGTTCCAAATCTTAGTCTATTTAGAGTTATGCTTTATTTAATATATCAGTTTAACACCGTAAATACCTTATGAGTGCGAGCGAGACAGACTGGTTTGTGACTAAACGACGCGGCGCGGTTGAAAGCTCTAGGTTAGCATCTACAGTGAGTGTATTATGCACAAGAGTACGTAAATAGCATTACTTGACTATTGCCAAAACTGCCATGCATAGGAAAGAATAACTCTAAACGGACTAAGATTTGGAACTTGGTGCCATTATAACTTTTATTCAGCTCAAAAATACCTATCCAACGATGTATCATACGTAGCTATTGGAGGGTGGGACCAGGATTTGCATCCTCCTTTGTCCCACGAGTTCAGAACGTAGTTTCGAGAAAAACGCGATTAAAGTTTTTATTCGATAATTTTAAGCAACGATAAACGTAATATACTGCTACAAATGTGCTTATAACTTTTTTTTATATATTGAATTTCTCAAAACGGTTAAAAAAATATACTCCCAATATTTCTGTGATGTTTTACAACACATTTATGAAAAAAAAAATTTAGAAAGTAAATGTCCCTTTAAGGGTTTCGGAACTTCTTCTGCCCTTAATTATATTAATTTTTTCCATAGTCGGGTTACAGTTTTTTAACCTTTTTCTTTTTTACCTTCTGACTGCCCTTAATCCTCTAATTCACTATTTGTGGTATGTAATTTAATATACATTAAGGTTTAAACTTTCATTTAAGCCAGGTATAACAAGCTCCTAAGAGTCGATTTTAAATATCCACAAGTTCTTAAAATATAATATAATGAATTGGGGTACTTTTTGAATTAGTGCCACAACATATTAAAATATGATGAGAATGTAAAGATTTTGCCTGATACTTTCTGTTTAAAAAAAAACCTCACTTTTGTGTGACCACTGTATGAAATAGACTCACAAAATTAAGAATTCCGAGATGCATTACAGAATGCGCATTAATACTGAGTCATCAGTAACATCGTTTTACTACCAAAATCAGATAATATATGTAAAAACAAATCATCTTTAAGGGGTATTTTTAAAAAAGCATGAAAACCTTGCTTTCAATTTGTTTATTCAGAGTATTTAATAATTTAAGTATATTGTGAAATGTTTTTGATTGTACTGATAATTAAAAACAGATCGCTGTTAAATCTCAACAAAAATAAACGAAACTAGGAAAATCCCTCAAGGTTGCTCGGAACTCACTTCCCTCTCCCGCAGCGAGGAAATGTCAAACGAGCAATTTTTCCAACAATCCAATGCTGAAGGCTTTCCTGAAAATAAATTCCACAAAACAGGGAATTAACATAAAAATCAACAACATCTTCAGTCATCACAACATTCAGAAAAGTTAGCCGAATCCAGAGAAATAGTGCGCGAAAATAAGCGCGCCCTGACACATTTGACAGTCAAGACTGAGGGAGGAATCAAAAGATGGAAATCCACTCAATTTTCAAATTTTTAAATTCAAATTATTTCCAGGTTAAAAATTGTCGGAACAAACATTTTCAGGTGTTAAACTAAACACATAAAAATATTCAAATTAATCGAGTTTACGATAAATACCTTCTTCCATAATTTTTTCTCTACAATCAATTGCTTGTCACTTTTATCGAAATATCACGCGCCCACCAATTTTTCACGAAACGTCACTCGTTTGAAATGGAAACAATTCTTGCTGCAATATCCCGCGCTATTATTTTTTTCACAATACGGTAGGCGATTTAAGAATAACTTCGTAAATTTGTGAAAGCACACGTTTTATTTGTTTTTAATTTATTTCCCGAATTCTCTACTATTAATGAAATTTTTAAAAATATTTTGAATGGAAAAGGAGACTACCAAAGTGCCCGAGTTGTTCTATTCTTTTACACTTTAGTGTTGGTAGCACTGATGATTCTTTAAAAGGGGAATTGTCACGCGACATGGTGGACAACTTAAGGGGTTTGAAAATTTGATAGTGAAAGTTTAGTACTTCCGAACTGTTTTTATTCGGCTGCTGGAGGCGAATTCGTTAGAAGTTGATTAACGTTCTGAGAGGAAATTAAGTATTACTTTAATGCCATCTGATTTCGTTAAAAAGCTTCTTCTTGAATAACGACAGTAGTCGGGGTACAAACCTTAAATGGTGCTATATTCTTAATAATGCTTTCTAATTCGCAGACATTTTAGCAGCATCTTGTAAAATGCTCTGGGTTTTGAGACGACGTTTTGGAGATTTTTTCGGGTAGTATTTTTTCTTATTTATTTATAAATCTTAATTGATAGTATTTAAAAAAATAGTGCATAAACAGTTGCTTCAAAAACTGTGTTTAAGTATTGTAGATTAAGTCCAACCAGATGTACTAAAAATGTTCGAAACAATAATAATTTTTGGAATAACTTTATTTTATAATATTTAATAGCACTTCACATTTGCTGGAGAGATATAAGAGTTTGGGTTATGTGAACCTGGTTGCCAGAGATCGGGACAAAAATAATATTTGATTTTTCAAATTGTAAACAATTCCTAGTTATAACATTGCGATTATTAACTTAGGAAAAATTAATAATCATCGTTCTAGAATTTTCCATTACCCAAATAATAATAATAATAATTGGTCAGTCAAACATTTATGAATACAGAAATATCGACTTAAGGGGACCCGGTGGTCTAGAATTTTCAACAAATCGAATTTTTGTTAGTCCGAGTCTTGTGAGAATATAATTGTTGTAAAGATATTGGCAGTATTTCAGGTTTTACAGCCTTATTAGTTGGTAGCGAACGGACCTGTACCGTGCCCCCACGCCTTTAAAAATATCCATATAAACTTTGAACGCAGTTATCTCGAAACTACTTTGTTTTGCATGGTGAAAAACAGAAAAAATTATTCAGTCGAATCATCTGAAATATGTTAGAACAGAACACTAGTGGCTATGGCCGGAATTAGAATCGAAATTTTATTACATTTAAAAATTGGTAAGAAAAAGTCCTGTTTTCAGAGTTTCAATTTCAAAAGCGCGTCATTCTGTCAATTTTCATTTTTAGGGTTCCGTAGCCAAATGGCAAAAACGGAACCCTTATGGATTCGTCATGTCTGTCTGTCTGTCCGTCCGTATGTCACAGCCTTCGAGCAGGAAACTAATGGAGTTGGCATTGTAAGGATTCAGCGTAGCCACTTTTAAGTTTTTTTTTTTTTTTTTTTTTTTTTTTTTTTTTTTTTTTTTTACAGACCATCAGCTTAGTCTAAGCTTTAAAGCAACAGAAATTAATCTGCTGCATAAGACTCGTCATCATTTGGTCCGTTGTTAGTAGCGACATGACAACCCAACAAACAATATTTTTCTTATAAAGCCCTTCAAGAGTTGTATGAGAATTAAAATAAGCTTTAGCTAAGACAATACCTTCAAAAAATAACGACCTAAGAATTCTTCAAGAGTATTACTAGCTAAGAAGTGGCGTATGAAATGAATCTGATAAGGCGCTAGAAGATTTCTTGAATAGTTCTTCAAATCACTTATAAGTTATAAGAATTGTCAAAAGCTAATCTAAGAGTATTACCTACACAATGAACTTTAAATAGGATTGTGTGATTTGTTACACATATGATATTAATTTTTAGAGTTGTGTAATATACATATTCTCCCAACACCTCTAAAAGACTTTAGAAAGTTGAAATAAAAACACGCTTCTGATATATTCGTCTCTTTATATGACTATGAAATTATAATGTTTATTACAATATATCAATGGAAATATTACTGCAAAAGAAATTACACTGATAAAATGTGGTGTGATACCTCCAAAAAGTGCTTATCGCTCTCAAAATTCTGCAAATTAATCGATATGAAATGATAAAACAAATTTTTCTTTTTAATTCAGTTAATTAAAAAATTGAAAAATATATTCTAAAAAGCCTCTTTCCGACATAATACATGAATTAATCATAGAACAGTTTGAAATTTGAGAAAAATCAGTTTATTTTCCAACTTAAATCAATTATTACCCACTACATTCTTTTAATGAAAAACGAAAAATGGCCGGTTGTTGTTGTCTTGCATTAAGTCTTTATAAGACTACTAGTAGAGCGTCAAGAAAATCCCTATTCTTATAACAATCTTGCTTTAACTTCACATAAAGTCACGAGGTCATAAGGCTTTTAAAATAGATTTTTACGAGCTTTCGTACGATCCTATAAGATCGTAGTCCCAGAGCTCAGTTTTTTTTTCTTAAAAGAGTTCAAGTTTAACCCTTAAAAGAATGTGTTCTTACTTTTCTTATAAAACACTAACCCAAGATTATTGTAAGATAGTAATCAGAATAAGAAGTACTCTGAAAAGGCAATGTTACTGGTAAGAGTTTTAACCAAGTGTGAATTCTCCGCGAAAGCCTTTAAGAGTAATATAAGAATCAATTCTTAGGGAGGAAAAATATAATTACGCTACTAGAAATGATTTTTAGAAAAATATCTTATAAGCCTGTTAAAAGAAAGATTTCTTTATGAAAAAGCTAATAAGAGCTTTAAAAGTCTATTTCAAATTTGCCTAAGAATTGAGTCTTGCAAATTGTTTGTTGGGAAACAAGCAAGTTCTTTTTTAATACATGATTACCAACACGGACATCAAACAAATCGGCATTCTTATTTACACTCAACGCAGAGAAAGAGCTTTTGGGACCATTTTATTGGAATTTAGACCTCCATGTAAAATCCCATAAGAAAATGCGCCAGATTCCCCATAGCTTATCTACTCACCGCAAACTGCTTTTTTTAAAAGAGTATCTGAAGATTTGCTCTCAGTGGCTTATTTCTTAATATTTTAGGCTAAAAACTTAACTCAATATATTTGAAATGATGTGTACAATTTTGAAATAAATTTAATTTAACATTTGCTCAGAAAAAACTATCACAAATATGCTTAATATGAAGCGAGTTAACCCTAACCAAATATAAGCTTCTAAGATAATTCAAAATCTTTAAAATGTTAAGCTATCGTTTGTTGATGCCTTATGTTTAAAGTTTTACATATATTAATAAAATTATTGCTCGCCAAAATAAGTTTTGAAAAATATTTATGTTTCCCTTCATACTTCATTGCCCAAGTGTGAATGAATAGGCGGCTATTTTTTGCAATAAATGGGCGATATTCATTAATAATTAAACAGAGATGTGTTTTAATTAAAGATTTTAATTCAATTAGATGTTGAGTTGAAATTCTAATAGAAAAAATTATATTAGTTATTTGTAACAGGGAAAAAATTCCCTTTAGTTAGCGATAGACTATATAAATTTAAGGGAAAAAATGTATAGAAAAATCCAGTGAAGGAAATTAAGTTGAAGCTTAAATCTATATCCCAACATAAATTACACTATGTTATCGCTAGTATTGCAGATAATTGACTAATTTAGGGATTGTCAACAAAGTTACACCCATCATAAAATGCTTCAGCAGACTCCTTAATTTATTGCTAATTAATTCTATATTAGCTTCAATTGAAAAAAATAAATTAAGCGATATCTTAATTCGATCTGGAGATAAATACTTAAAAAAAAAAACATGGCAGTCGCGGGACTGGCCGATGGAAGCTTTGCTTAAAAAATTTTCAAAATTTTTTAAATTGTGAAAATTTAAAAAATTTTGAAAATTTAAAAAATTTTGAAAATTTAAAAAATTTTGAAAATTTAAAAAATTTTGAAAATTTAAAATTTTTTGAAAATTTAAAAAATTTTGAAAATTTAAAAAATTTTGAAAATTTAAAAAATTTTGAAAATTTAAAAAATTTTGAAAATTTAAAAAATTTTGAAAATTTAAAAAATTTTGAAAATTTAAAAAATTTTGGAAATTTAAAAAATTTTGGAAATTTAAAAAATTTTAAAAATTTAAAAAATTTTGAAAATTTAAAAAATTTAAAAAATGTAAAAAACTGAAAATTTAAAAAATTTTGAAAATTTAAAAAATTTTGGAAATTTTGAAAATTTTGGAAATTTTGAAAATTTAAAAAATTTTGGAAATTTTAAAAATTTAAAAAATTTTGAAAATTTAAAAAATTTTGGAAATTTAAAAAATTTTGAAAATTTAAAAAATTTTGAAAATTTAAAAAATTTTTAAAATTTAAAAAATTTTGAAAATTTAAAAAATTTTGGAAATTTAAAAAATTTTGGAAATTTAAAAAATTTTAAAAATTTAAAAAATTTTGAAAATTTAAAAAATTTTGGAAATTTAAAAAATTTTGAAAATTTAAAAAATTTTGAAAATTTAAAAAATTTTGAAAATTTAAAAAATTTTGGAAATTTAAAAAACTGAAAATTTAAAAAATTTTGAAAATTTAAAAAATTTTGGAAATTTTGAAAATTTAAAAAATTTTGGAAATTTTAAAAATTTAAAAAATTTTGAAAATTTAAAAAATTTTGGAAATTTAAAAAATTTTGAAAATTTAAAAAATTTTGAAAATTTAAAAAATTTTGAAAATTTAAAAAATTTTGAAAATTTAAAAAATTTTTAAAATTTAAAAAATTTTGAAAATTTGACGTTTAAAATTTGACGTTTTTCGTTACCTTATTTCGTTACCCTCGGAAATAAAATTGTGAACGAATCTCCCGCACAACGTCCCAAAGGAAGCAAAGCTTCAAAAATCGCCAAATGGACTATGTATGTATATTAGAGATGCCACGAATAGTAATTTGGCCGAATACCGAATACCGAATGTTCGGCGAGGCTCTTGGCCGAAGCGCCGAACATTCGGCAGCCGAATATTCGGCCACACTTAGTACTTTCCGCGGGCGACAAGTCACAACTGTCGCTACAGAAAATGTTCGTTCAGATGAAGGTGTGGAACAAAAAAATTCTGTTGCAAATGAACTTGATTTTTACATGGTATCTGTGCGTTTAGATCAGACAGCAGACCCTTACAAGTGGTGGTCAGCAAACGCGAAACAATATCCCACCCTTTCACAATTTGCTAAGATTTATTTATCATCTCCCGGTAGCAGTGTGTATAGTGAGCGGCTGTTTTCGGAAGCAGGTACAATTTATGAGGAAAAACGCAATCGTCTGCTATCAACAAACGCTGAAAAAATTGTTTTCATTCATCATAACTTACCACTGGTAGATTTTAAATATTAATTTGTTAGCTCTTTTTTTTGGTTAAATAAATATATCTTTGTGAGTAATATTTTGAGTTCTTTTTTCATGATTTATTAGGTAATCCTTACTATATTTTATCATAAATACGAAATTAAATCTGTTTATCACGATTTCACGCCAAAACTGCTGAACCGATTTAAATGAAATTTGGTACACAGATACATACTCTAGAGCCTTAGAAAGGACATGGGCTATAATTTATGCGGACGAAGTCGCGGGAAAACAGCTAGTAATAAAAAAATAATAAATAAATTGCTATTCGGTATTCGGCCGAATAGTTAACCATATTCGGCCGAATACCGAATAGCGAAAAAAAGTGGCCGAATAGCCGAATACCGAATAGTTGCCGAATATTCGTGGCATCTCTAATGTATATGTATGCATATAACATCTTTGAAATCAGCAAATTCTAAAATGTCGCTGTGTCAATTTTTATAATAATCCTGCATGTTTTTAAATTTTGCTATGCCATTTTGGATCCACCATTTTGAATTTCGAAACTAAGGCCTAATGAATAGGCTGTGCAATGGAAAAAATCGCTTCAAAATCAATCATATCGTCGTTGCGCGTGCAATACCGCGAAAGAGCAGTTTGTAAATACCGCGTAACAGCAAAATGCGCAAAATTGAAATATTGCGGCTACGCATTCTTAACATAGTTTCGCTCCTCCTCACAGAATTTAAATTAGGATATAAAAAACCTCATTTTTGACATAAAAAAATTCAATTCTATATTAAATGTTTCATTTCAAACCCGCGTATCTGCTAATTGTAAACTAATTTTTCCGTAATTTGTTGTAACAAAACCGCGTAAGTGACTTTAAACAGAATCTAAGCAAGTTATTAAAGTGATTTTATATGGAAACTAAGCAAGTTATTAGTAAGCTAACGTTATTTTCTTATAAAATAGGTCGCAAAGAAGCAGCCTTAGAGTTCAGTCCATAAAATATAGTTAAATGACTAAGATATTAAGTTTTTTCTTCCTCCTGTAAAATCGTGAAAACGCAGATACGCGGTATTTACAAACTGCTCTTTCGCGGTATTGCACGCGCAACGACGATATATTTCTAGAGCAGTAGCTGTTTTGTTGATTGGGACAATTAAAGAAGAGAAAGAAGTCTATTATAATTGAAATTATTTTACTTTTATTTAATGATTTCAAAAAACGTACAATAATAAACTGTGTTCTCTCTCTAGTCTTCCTCCAAATGAGCGACGTTATCTCGGTCACGTGCGGGCGCTGGGTGGCTCGATTTGTAGAGTGCTGATGATACGCTGACTGGTAACTCATAATGTTGCGCGGGTGGCTTACTTTGCCGCTGGGGTGGAGTGGACGCCTCACGGTTCTAATGGTGATGTTTTTCCCACTGAAGTGAATGCCTCACCGTTGCTGATGGGGATGTTTTTTCCGCTGGAGCGAATGCCTCACTGTTGCTGACGCTAGTGATGACGTTCAGCACGATCGGGGCCGGTTCTAGGAACAAGCGGAACAAACGACCTCTTGGGGCGCCAAAATGAGAGGGGCGCTGCACCGCACTATGATATATTTAGACGAATTTATTCCATTGTTCAATTATCTCCCGATGGAATAATGCTACTGAAATGAATTTTTTTTCTTTAAATTAAAGTGCACACTTTGGTGGATATGGCAAAAATACTAAAAAGTTCTGATGACCTTTATTTGACTTTGAAAATTGGCTTCAAAGTTGACGTTTTTTAGAAAAAATTGATATTTTTACATGTAGAAACTAGATCAATATTTCCTTTTATTTTATTTCTGGCTGAAATTCCCCGGGAGGAGTTTTAGAACTAGAAATGATCGATAAAGGTCATTCGAAAATCACGCGGAGGTCATTTGAAGGTCATTTTCGAGAGGACTGCCACGAAATCGTTTTTTTCGCAGTCTGACCGGGAAGAGGATTGTAGATTCGGTCCTTGGATGCTCAGGTCGAGTTACAGCCTCAAAGATTATCAGTAGTGGCCAGTCTAGGGTCATCCGGAGGTAATTTGGAAGTCAATTCAAGTATCATTTGGTGGGAATCAGCAAGAATCGCCTTTTTTCGCAGTCTGACCGGGGAAAGGAGTATGGATCCAGTTCTTGGATGCTCAGGTCGAATTATAGCCTCAAGAATTATCGGTAGTGTCCAGTCTTGGGTCATCCAGGGGTCATTTGTGGGTCATTTCAAGGGAATCACTACGAAATGGCTTTTTTTCCGCAGTCTGAAAAAGGAAAAAGGATTGTAAATCCAGTCCCTGTATGCTCAGGTCGAGTTATAGCCACAAGAATTATCGGTAGTGACCAGTCTAAGATCTAGTCTAGGGCTAAATTATTTGTTAAAAGTTTTTAATGTACTTTCCGTGCTCTCTAGCAATATGATTGGAAAAATGTCTGCTCCTCTTATCATACAGTCCCCGACAAAACTATAACACACCCATCAGTTTTTTAGAAAATGGTTAAGGGAATTCCCGCTAATGACCAATCATATCCATAAGCAAATCTACCTGCAGTGTATACTCCTTTTTTCCCAGAAATTTCGACTGGGCGTGAACTGCGACGGGAATTATGGCGCCAAATTATTTTTTCAGTGCGACACAACTTTAACACATCCATTAATTTCTAGATCATTTTCGTGCGAGTGCTCAAGTAGTAAAGAAAATTTGTGCTTAAAACATTTAGTACAAGAGTTGTGTTACTATGAGCCCAAGTTGAATAAAGAATTAGGGAAGAAGAGATAAAAATCATAGTAGACTTGATAAGAAATAATGTTTCCGTAACAGAAATTGCGCAAAGAATTAAAACAAACAATCGGTAATCTGTAACCACTTAATTAATGCATAAAACTATGGTAAGAAGATTCCTGGAGGTAGGCCAAAAGCTGCATCCGAGCAAGATAAATGTGTAATTTTGATATTTGCCTCAAATTCAGCGCTTATAACCAGTCAAATCGCGGAAAAAGCTGGAGTTTCCACGCATGTGAGAATTGTTCAGCGTATTCTCCAAAAAGCTGAACATTTTAAAAGAAAAAAACTGAAAAAGAAACCTCTATTAACGGACCAATACAAGAAGCAGCGTTTGGATTTTACTATCAAACATATCGGATGGAATAAAAGATGGCGATCGGTTATATTCTCAGACGAAAAGAACTTCAATTTGGACGGCCCTGATGGGTTTGGCTACAATTACCACGATATTCGAAAGAACGAAGTAACCTTAAGTGGAAGACAAATGGGTGGAGATGGAGTTATGGTTTGGGCTGCTATTGGGTATCGAGGAAAAAGTGACATTTGCTTCATTTCCGGCCGAATGAACAGCAGAAGCTACATTGAATTAATTGATCAGCAGTTGCAGAAGTATGGTACGGTTGTAACTGCTGGCAATGTTATTTTTCAGCAGAGTAATTCGGCGATTCATAGAGCGAGATGCGTTCAACAACTTGTTCAGCACAAACGAATATCGACTTTGAAATGGCCGTACCGCTCCCCCGATTTAAATATAATTGAAAATTGTTGGGGGGTCACGCAAGAGCTGAGTATGCAGAAGGAAGGGGATTTAACAGTATGCAGGAGCTAAAAGATTGCATTGAAGAAAATTGGACTTTAGAGCAAAACCGCTTTAAAACCCTGTATAATAAGTGATTTGAGAATGATTAGATTTGATTATGCATATGATTGGTCATTAGGATAACTTCCGTTAAAAGATTTCTAAGAAACCGAGGAGTGTGTTATAGTTTTGTTGGGGAGTGTATTAGCTAGTTAACGTGTCAAGAACGATCGTAGAGACTTTTTTTTATTCCCGACGCCAATCACAAGCTACTAGTTGTTAATAATTTCATTAGACGAAGCGCTTGCGAACCTGCGTCAATCAGTGCTCGCGCCGCTTGCATACCCGCAGAGCTTTCAATGTAAAGAATTACTGTACTGAGGCTGTTACGCGTTAAATTTCCAAAATTTTTTAAATTTTCAATTTTTTTTAAATTTTCAAAATTTTTTAAATTTTCAAAATTTTTTAAATTTTCAAAATTTTTTAAATTTTCAAAATTTTTTAAATTTTAAAAATTTTTTAAATTTTCAAAATTTTTTAAATTTTCAAAATTTTTTAAATTTTCAAAATTTTTTAAATTTTCAAAATTTTTTAAATTTTCAAAATTTTTTAAATTTTCAAAATTTTTTAAATTTTCAAAATTTTTTAAATTTTCAAAATTTTTTAAATTTTCAAAATTTTTTAAATTTTCAAAATTTTTTAAATTTTCACAATTTAAAAAATTTTGAAAATTTTTTAAGCAAAGCTTCCATCGGCCAGTCCCGCGACTGCCATGTTTTTTTTTTTTTAAGTATTTATCTCCAGATCGAATTAAGATATCGCTTAATTTATTTTTTTCAATTGAAGCTAATATAGAATTAATTAGCAATAAATTAAGGAGTCTGCTGAAGCATTTTATGATGGGTGTAACTTTGTTGACAATCCCTAAATTAGTCAATTATCTGCAATACTAGCGATAACATAGTGTAATTTAGGTTGGGATATAGATTTAAGCTTCAACTTAATTTCCTTCACTGGATTTTTCTATACATTTTTTCCCTTAAATTTATATAGTCTATCGCTAACTAAAGGGAATTTTTTCCCTGTTACAAATAACTAATATAATTTTTTCTATTAGAATTTCAACTCAACATCTAATTGAATTAAAATCTTTAATTAAAACACATCTCTGTTTAATTATTAATGAATATCGCCCATTTATTGCAAAAAATAGCCGCCTATTCATTCACACTTGGGCAATGAAGTATGAAGGGAAACATAAATATTTTTCAAAACTTATTTTGGCGAGCAATAATTTTATTAATATATGTAAAACTTTAAACATAAGGCATCAACAAACGATAGCTTAACATTTTAAAGATTTTGAATTATCTTAGAAGCTTATATTTGGTTAGGGTTAACTCGCTTCATATTAAGCATATTTGTGATAGTTTTTTCTGAGCAAATGGTAAATTAAATTTATTTCAAAATTGTACACATCATTTCAAATATATTGAGTTAAGTTTTTAGCCTAAAATATTAAGAAATAAGCCACTGAGAGCAAATCTTCAGATACTCTTTTAAAAAAAGCAGTTTGCGGTGAGTAGATAAGCTATGGGGAATCTGGCGCATTTTCTTATGGGATTTTACATGGAGGTCTAAATTCCAATAAAATGGTCCCAAAAGCTCTTTCTCTGCGTTGAGTGTAAATAAGAATGCCGATTTGTTTGATGTCCGTGTTGGTAATCATGTATTAAAAAAGAACTTGCTTGTTTCCCAACAAACAATTTGCAAGACTCAATTCTTAGGCAAATTTGAAATAGACTTTTAAAGCTCTTATTAGCTTTTTCATAAAGAAATCTTTCTTTTAACAGGCTTATAAGATATTTTTCTAAAAATCATTTCTAGTAGCGTAATTATATTTTTCCTCCCTAAGAATTGATTCTTATATTACTCTTAAAGGCTTTCGCGGAGAATTCACACTTGGTTAAAACTCTTACCAGTAACATTGCCTTTTCAGAGTACTTCTTATTCTGATTACTATCTTACAATAATCTTGGGTTAGTGTTTTATAAGAAAAGTAAGAACACATTCTTTTAAGGGTTAAACTTGAACTCTTTTAAGAAAAAAAAACTGAGCTCTGGGACTACGATCTTATAGGATCGTACGAAAGCTCGTAAAAATCTATTTTAAAAGCCTTATGACCTCGTGACTTTATGTGAAGTTAAAGCAAGATTGTTATAAGAATAGGGATTTTCTTGACGCTCTACTAGTAGTCTTATAAAGACTTAATGCAAGACAACAACAACCGGCCATTTTTCGTTTTTCATTAAAAGAATGTAGTGGGTAATAATTGATTTAAGTTGGAAAATAAACTGATTTTTCTCAAATTTCAAACTGTTCTATGATTAATTCATGTATTATGTCGGAAAGAGGCTTTTTAGAATATATTTTTCAATTTTTTAATTAACTGAATTAAAAAGAAAAATTTGTTTTATCATTTCATATCGATTAATTTGCAGAATTTTGAGAGCGATAAGCACTTTTTGGAGGTATCACACCACATTTTATCAGTGTAATTTCTTTTGCAGTAATATTTCCATTGATATATTGTAATAAACATTATAATTTCATAGTCATATAAAGAGACGAATATATCAGAAGCGTGTTTTTATTTCAACTTTCTAAAGTCTTTTAGAGGTGTTGGGAGAATATGTATATTACACAACTCTAAAAATTAATATCATATGTGTAACAAATCACACAATCCTATTTAAAGTTCATTGTGTAGGTAATACTCTTAGATTAGCTTTTGACAATTCTTATAACTTATAAGTGATTTGAAGAACTATTCAAGAAATCTTCTAGCGCCTTATCAGATTCATTTCATACGCCACTTCTTAGCTAGTAATACTCTTGAAGAATTCTTAGGTCGTTATTTTTTGAAGGTATTGTCTTAGCTAAAGCTTATTTTAATTCTCATACAACTCTTGAAGGGCTTTATAAGAAAAATATTGTTTGTTGGGTTGTCATGTCGCTACTAACAACGGACCAAATGATGACGAGTCTTATGCAGCAGATTAATTTCTGTTGCTTTAAAGCTTAGACTAAGCTGATGGTCTGTAAAAAAAAAAAAAAAAAAAAAAAAAAAAAAAAAAAAAAAAAAAAAAACTTAAAAGTGGCTACGCTGAATCCTTACAATGCCAACTCCATTAGTTTCCTGCTCGAAGGCTGTGACATACGGACGGACAGACAGACAGACATGACGAATCCATAAGGGTTCCGTTTTTGCCATTTGGCTACGGAACCCTAAAAATGAAAATTGACAGAATGACGCGCTTTTGAAATTGAAACTCTGAAAACAGGACTTTTTCTTACCAATTTTTAAATGTAATAAAATTTCGATTCTAATTCCGGCCATAGCCACTAGTGTTCTGTTCTAACATATTTCAGATGATTCGACTGAATAATTTTTTCTGTTTTTCACCATGCAAAACAAAGTAGTTTCGAGATAACTGCGTTCAAAGTTTATATGGATATTTTTAAAGGCGTGGGGGCACGGTACAGGTCCGTTCGCTACCAACTAATAAGGCTGTAAAACCTGAAATACTGCCAATATCTTTACAACAATTATATTCTCACAAGACTCGGACTAACAAAAATTCGATTTGTTGAAAATTCTAGACCACCGGGTCCCCTTAAGTCGATATTTCTGTATTCATAAATGTTTGACTGACCAATTATTATTATTATTATTTGGGTAATGGAAAATTCTAGAACGATGATTATTAATTTTTCCTAAGTTAATAATCGCAATGTTATAACTAGGAATTGTTTACAATTTGAAAAATCAAATATTATTTTTGTCCCGATCTCTGGCAACCAGGTTCACATAACCCAAACTCTTATATCTCTCCAGCAAATGTGAAGTGCTATTAAATATTATAAAATAAAGTTATTCCAAAAATTATTATTGTTTCGAACATTTTTAGTACATCTGGTTGGACTTAATCTACAATACTTAAACACAGTTTTTGAAGCAACTGTTTATGCACTATTTTTTTAAATACTATCAATTAAGATTTATAAATAAATAAGAAAAAATACTACCCGAAAAAATCTCCAAAACGTCGTCTCAAAACCCAGAGCATTTTACAAGATGCTGCTAAAATGTCTGCGAATTAGAAAGCATTATTAAGAATATAGCACCATTTAAGGTTTGTACCCCGACTACTGTCGTTATTCAAGAAGAAGCTTTTTAACGAAATCAGCTAGAATACTCCCTAAATTAGCTCCACATGAATTTCTAAAAACGTATTTAGAAAGAATAAAATCAGATGGCATTAAAGTAATACTTAATTTCCTCTCAGAACGTTAATCAACTTCTAACGAATTCGCCTCCAGCAGCCGAATAAAAACAGTTCGGAAGTACTAAACTTTCACTATCAAATTTTCAAACCCCTTAAGTTGTCCACCATGTCGCGTGACAATTCCCCTTTTAAAGAATCATCAGTGCTACCAACACTAAAGTGTAAAAGAATAGAACAACTCGGGCACTTTGGTAGTCTCCTTTTCCATTCAAAATATTTTTAAAAATTTCATTAATAGTAGAGAATTCGGGAAATAAATTAAAAACAAATAAAACGTGTGCTTTCACAAATTTACGAAGTTATTCTTAAATCGCCTACCGTATTGTGAAAAAAATAATAGCGCGGGATATTGCAGCAAGAATTGTTTCCATTTCAAACGAGTGACGTTTCGTGAAAAATTGGTGGGCGCGTGATATTTCGATAAAAGTGACAAGCAATTGATTGTAGAGAAAAAATTATGGAAGAAGGTATTTATCGTAAACTCGATTAATTTGAATATTTTTATGTGTTTAGTTTAACACCTGAAAATGTTTTTTCCGACAATTTTTAACCTGGAAATAATTTGAATTTAAAAATTTGAAAATTGAGTGGATTTCCATCTTTTGACTCCTCCCTCAGTCTTGACAGTCAAATGTGTCAGGGCGCGCTTATTTTCGCGCACTATTTCTCTGGATTCGGCTAACTTTTCTGAATGTTGTGATGACTGAAGATGTTGTTGATTTTTATGTTAATTCCCTGTTTTGTGGAATTTATTTTCAGGAAAGCCTTCAGCATTGGATTGTTGGAAAAATTGCTCGTTTGACATTTCCTCGCTGCGGGAGAGGGAAGTGAGTTCCGAGCAACCTTGAGGGATTTTCCTAGTTTCGTTTATTTTTGTTGAGATTTAACAGCGATCTGTTTTTAATTATCAGTACAATCAAAAACATTTCACAATATACTTAAATTATTAAATACTCTGAATAAACAAATTGAAAGCAAGGTTTTCATGCTTTTTTAAAAATACCCCTTAAAGATGATTTGTTTTTACATATATTATCTGATTTTGGTAGTAAAACGATGTTACTGATGACTCAGTATTAATGCGCATTCTGTAATGCATCTCGGAATTCTTAATTTTGTGAGTCTATTTCATACAGTGGTCACACAAAAGTGAGGTTTTTTTTTAAACAGAAAGTATCAGGCAAAATCTTTACATTCTCATCATATTTTAATATGTTGTGGCACTAATTCAAAAAGTACCCCAATTCATTATATTATATTTTAAGAACTTGTGGATATTTAAAATCGACTCTTAGGAGCTTGTTATACCTGGCTTAAATGAAAGTTTAAACCTTAATGTATATTAAATTACATACCACAAATAGTGAATTAGAGGATTAAGGGCAGTCAGAAGATAAAAAAGAAAAAGGTTAAAAAACTGTAACCCGACTATGGAAAAAATTAATATAATTAAGGGCAGAAGAAGTTCCGAAACCCTTAAAGGGACATTTACTTTCTAAATTTTTTTTTTCATAAATGTGTTGTAAAACATCACAGAAATATTGGGAGTATATTTTTTTAACCGTTTTGAGAAATTCAATATATAAAAAAAAGTTATAAGCACATTTGTAGCAGTATATTACGTTTATCGTTGCTTAAAATTATCGAATAAAAACTTTAATCGCGTTTTTCTCGAAACTACGTTCTGAACTCGTGGGACAAAGGAGGATGCAAATCCTGGCCCCACCCTCCAATAGCTACGTATGATACATCGTTGGATAGGTATTTTTGAGCTGAATAAAAGTTATAATGGCACCAAGTTCCAAATCTTAGTCCGTTTAGAGTTATTCTTTCCTATGCATGGCAGTTTTGGCAATAGTCAAGTAATGCTATTTACGTACTCTTGTGCATAATACACTCACTGTAGATGCTAACCTAGAGCTTTCAACCGCGCCGCGTCGTTTAGTCACAAACCAGTCTGTCTCGCTCGCACTCATAAGGTATTTACGGTGTTAAACTGATATATTAAATAAAGCATAACTCTAAATAGACTAAGATTTGGAACTTAGCGCCAGTATAACTTTTGTTCAACTCAAAAATACCTATCCAACGATGTATCCTACGTAGCTATTGGAGGGTGGGACCAGATGTCATAGAAACCCTGGCATCCTCCTTTCTCAGGCTCTAAACATCCAATTTGAAAAAAACCAAAAAGCATTCGATTTTGTATACAAAATATTAGGGGATATACCTCTAAAAACTTATATATATACAAATCCATCCTTTTTACAGGGGTAGTTAACGCCAAGAAAGGATAGATTTGTCAACACTTTTTGGAAATCTTGAATAAAGTGACGAAAAAAAATTTTTTTAATTAATTTTTTAGGTATATTCCCTAGGAAAATGTCTAAGGAACATAACCCATTTTGAAATTTGACTCAATTTTTTTTAGGAAGCTCAAAAAGTGTCGCACCGTTTCAATAAATATAGATTTTTTTTTTTAAATTTTTTAAAGGTCGATTTTTTTTCCCGATTTGGAGAGTAAATGTCCCCTTAACCCGACTAGTTATACATAAATAAAATAAATTAAAAAATAAGAAACAAGTTCCTTCTGGCAGTTTCACATTAACAACGTTATAATTCAACTCAAATGCCGTGGTCGGGCGTATTTTTTTATCCTTTATTAACGGCATCTCCATTGGTTTTATTTGTCTATCAAATTAGATGATGTGCTTTTTGTAGTTAACATGCAGTGCAAATAAGCAAACAAGATGAATAATGAATACATAATAACAAAATTAAGCAAAAAAAAAAAAAAAAAAGGAAGGTAAAAATATGGAAAAAAAACTAATTTTGAAACTGAATACGCTCGAAATTCCAAATTTCGTTCATAGTCTGTCCAGGATATAACAGTCCCTGCATTTTTCTCGAAACTACTTTTTGACCTGATCGATGCGATTGCTTGTATGCTAACTGTGCGATTGAAAAACTTTATTGTATTTTACATTGTAATTTGTATTGACTGTGATTCGACATTTTTTTCCTAATTCAATTTTAAAGATTTTAAAGATAAAGGTTGGCTGTGGTGATATTGTTTTTATAAGCGAACGTTTCAAACGGCGAGATGACATCGTATAAAAAACTGAAGTGAGTACGAAATTGTTTTACAGGTCCTAACTAAACATTTCCAGTTTGCCAACCAAAAGTAATTTCCTGATTTTACCCAATTGAAAGATTATTAACAATGATTTAACGCATCGTTAAAGTCGTACTCCTGCACTTGTTTGTTTTAACCTTAATTCGCAGATGAGAGCAGAAGGGCGCAAAAATGAATAATCTACTTAAAAAATTTCTCAATAAATGTGGCTCTAGCTAGGAATTTATAAAAGAGAAATATATTTCATATAAAATTTTAGAAAAATCCAATAATTGTGTGCGCCTCTATATATATAGATAAGTGATCTCACATTTATAACAGGGCTCGTCTGTATGAAACTTTTAATTCTTGTATATGAATATTGGGCCAAACGTAATAGCCCATAGCTGTAACACATTATTGTATTTGTACTTTTTTATAACACATGTACTGTTAGCCGAATAAAGATTATCTGAATCTGAAATCTGGTAATTTTTGCTGTTTGCGGTGAAACGTGACTGGATAGCTTCCTCTTCCGTTTTCTGCTTGCGATCGCGCGGAGTTTGGAGTTTTAAAGATTTTAAAGATAAAGGTTGGCTGTGGTGATATTGTTTTTATAAGCGAACGTTTCAAACGGCGAGATGACATCGTATAAAAAACTGAAGTGAGTACGAAATTGTTTTACAGGTCCTAACTAAACATTTCCAGTTTGCCAACCAAAAGTAATTTCCTGATTTTACCCAATTGAAAGATTATTAACAATGATTTAACGCATCGTTAAAGTCGTACTCCTGCACTTGTTTGTTTTAACCTTAATTCGCAGATGAGAGCAGAAGGGCGCAAAAATGAATAATCTACTTAAAAAATTTCTCAATAAATGTGGCTCTAGCTAGGAATTTATAAAAGAGAAATATATTTCATATAAAATTTTAGAAAAATCCAATAATTGTGTGCGCCTCTATATACATAGATAAGTGATCTCACATTTATAACAGGGCTCGTCTGTATGAAACTTTTAATTCTTGTATATGAATATTGGGCCAAACGTAATAGCCCATAGCTGTGTTATGTACCAAAATCTTTGGTACGTTACATATCGGCATATCTATACGATTTCCCGATATGTAACCTAATTAAATAAATAAATTTGTTACGCATTAAATGTTGAAATGAGGTACCTAGCAAAAAATGCATTGCTGCCTGAGGTAACGTACACCTGCAACGCCCAGGTGCCAACGGTGTTTCCCAACAATTAATGCGGAAGAAAAACAAATGATGCAAAAATGCGCGATGAGTGCATCGATGCTAACTTCCGAGTAACAATTCCGAGGTGACATTAAGAACTCAAGTAAGAAGTAGAGGAGAGTCGTTTTCCATCACCAGCAGCGCGCGGACGCGAAGTAAAAAGTCGGGACCGGTTAGTCGGTAGAGAGTTACTTCTAAGTTCAAAGTCGGTGTAACCTAAGTTATAGTGTTTAAGATTCAAGAGTAAAATAAATGAAGTATACCCGACGAGTAACTCTTTTAACCGATTAAACCTCATCCGTCCCGTACAACCGATACCAGTCCGAGTACAGAAGATACCCTGGAACCATTTAATAATATTAAGAATATTCCCACCGGAATATACTTAACAATTTGGCGCAGCCGGTAGGATAGAGGAAGCTTGGTAATCAATTAAATACCGTAAATGCTTTAAAACCCTCTATCCAGAACCACAAGAGTTCTAAAAATACTTAAGTGCTGGGCAAAGATAAAGTCTTTCTTTACCCGTAACCTGAAGCCAGGCTCGGCTCCAGAGGCACACACTTTAAGTAAAAGAACTCCACCGCTCCCGGGTAATCAACTATAGTTGCCTCTGCTCCAGGCGAGCACGCAATTACCCGGACTTCAGGTACTCAACTGTAACTGCCTCTGCTCCAGGCGAGCACGCAGGTACCGATTTTTAGTGCAAAAGGCACCAACGCGGGATTATTCAATGACCACAGCGCACCGATAAAATCACAGAAGCGCTTACACAAGAAGGAAGGAAAGAAGAAGCCGATGAACGGAGACAAACCTCGCACCGGAGTAACACCAGCAGCAGCACGCAGCGACTCCACTACACCAACACAATCATCGGGGGAATCCACGAACCCTTCAACGACTCCGCAGCTGCCGAGAGATCATCTAAATCCACGAGCACCACCCACAGCATCAACAAGCAGCTCCTACAACACCTCTACACCGCATTCTCACCAGGGAATTCGTCTGCGAAGTGGAGCGGTAATCCCCAGACCCGTAGGCGACGTAGGAGTAAGTCTAGCTGATAACCTGAATCATATAGTAGAGAAAGTGCGAGTATCAGGTGACATCACAGCTGAACACTGTGACGAGATCGAGCAAAAAATAGAGCAACTCCGCGAACAAAGGGAAGCTCGAATCAAAGAATTAACAGCTGGCACCGAACAATTCAGGGAAAGTTTACTGAAATTTAAAAGATACTCGCACTCGCTCCAAAATAATAGAAACAACTTAGAATTAAGTAGTGATAAAAATTTAAGCGCGGAAATTGCACAAAGTGAACAGCCGACGGCGGCTGATCTCCTCACAGGCTGGTTGAGCGGATCAATTACGAGCTCGTCCACAGAAAACTCGCGCGATTCACAACACGTAACCGAACACAAGAGATACGCGGTAAACACACGCAGCCGGGAAATGACGGACACGGGAAAAGTACTAAAGCTTGCCACCCAAGTGGTCCCCATATTTTCAGGCGAGTTCAGCCCCCAAGTGAGCCAAGAGCTCCAAACTTTCCTATGCTGTTGCAAACAAGCACAAGCCTGCCTTTCGGAGGAAGAAAGATTAACCTTCCCTCGAATTCTGCTCACCCGTCTCCGGGGAGCGGCCTATCGTCTATTTTTGGCAGATCCTCCTCTTTCATTCGAGGACTTCGAGACACGTTTAAATCAAACATATTTGCCCCGGGAAAGCTACTTGGAACTGATGAATAAATTAATAAACATCAGCCAATTCCCGGTGGAATCGCTCAACGCCTTCACGGCAAGATTGCAGCAGACGCTGGCTCAGTGCAAAGAAGCGGCAGAACAAAACAATAATCCGGCAACAGCAATGGCACTCAAAGCCCAGCTAGAGGAATTCGCGAAAAGCGCATTCCAAAGAGGAGTAAATAATCCTTACCTCCGCCAGTACCTTCTGACTCTGAACGAAAACACCCTGAATCAGTTAGTCAGCAAGGCACTGGACATGGAGAAACTCCAGCACGGATCTACACATCCCCAAAATCCGATAACGGGCTGCGTACAGAGCCCGGAAGCATATCATGGGTCACGATCGTGCCCAAGCAGCACATACTCTAATGCATGCCAGGGCACCGATTTTCACTCCCAAGCTTTAGCACACTGTAATGCCATCCAGGCCACTTACACGAACACTCCTATGATTACACCAACCCGTTATGGGAACCACAACACACACCCGGGACCGCAGATTCAGGGCTATGGAGCAAATTACCCTGCAGCATCCCTGAGTCCAACGCGAAACTACGGAAGCACAGTACCCGGTATAACGAAAAGTATGTTACCGAACACGATTTGTGCTTTCTGCAAAAAACGGGGGCATACTTTCGCCGACTGTGTGACGAGAAGGAACACGCCGGTATGCGAGAAGTGCAAAAACTATGGGCACACCGCGAATACATGCCGCGCCGATCGCGAAAAATCAACGGGCCCACCTTATAGACCACATAGTCAGCAACTGACACCCACAAGCAACCCCGGTCGGCGCGTATACAACGTGCGATCAAGTTGCGCGTGGTGCGGGCGACGGGGGCATGAGGAAAGTGTGTGCCAACAAAAACAAAAGTATGTCAGCCGGAATTCGGGAAACGACGTACAGTCGAGTCCGAAATCCCCGACCCGACTTTAAATACTAAAAAGAAAAATTTGGGGTATACTCAGCCGCCCAAACCCAGTACCCCCGTGGTGGAACTCCCCCTAGACATTGGTCGAAATAAAAAGACTCAACTAGTGGTGGACACGGGCGCTGAGATAAGTTTAATAAAGAAAAAAGCGTTGAATTCTCTCGAATCAGTGAACTCGGAGAAAACCCTCGCCTTGCAATCCCCGTTTGGTAGGGGACATACCCTGGGAAGCTGCCAAGGAAATTTCATTAAAAAACTCTCCCCGAGTCGGGAAGTTAAAATTCCTTGCACTTTCCAGGTAATAGAAGATCTGCAAGATCTTTCCCACGATGGGCTATTGGGAAATGATTTCCTATCGCAATATTGCGACGTTGAGGGCCCAAATAAAAGACTTCGATTTCCGCGCACGGAAATCAATGAAGAGGAATTCTCATATCCAATAATACTCGATGCAGAGAAGGGATATACCCAAAAGACAACTGAAAACGAGGCTCAGGAAAAAGAGATGGAACCCGAAGGGGTTAAGCTGTCCACCTGTCATGCTCTCGGGGTATCTAGTAAAATAGATGCTGGTTGCCAAGCCCTAGAAAGGCCCAGGGTAAACGAGAATGAAACTCTAGCGAATACACCCCGGATCGAAGAAATCAACGTGGCTCTGAGAGAACCAATAAGCGTGCCTGCTCGATCGCAAATGGTGGCTAGAATTCCGTTGATACTAAAGGGAGAAATGCTCTGTTTGTCACAAGAGATAAGCGAAGGAGTCTTCCTGGCTAACAGTATCATATCCTCGAGTAAAAATAAGGAGGTCTCAATCGGAATCCTCAACGTTAATAATTCCCCAGTAATTCTGACCAACTTGAATTTACAATTGGTTTCAGCGAATGATTACTCGGTAGCCCCAATACATCCCGAAGCGGGATTACAAATAAGCAACGAGACGGCAAAGCCGCCCGAAAAAACTAAACCTACAAACAAGAAGAATACAACCGGCGCAACCGCCGACTCCCATAGGCCACAGAGCCCAAAATTAAATAAAAACGGCGCAACCGCCGACTCCCATAGGCCACAGAGTCCAAAATTAAATAAAAATGGCGCAACCGCCAATACAAACAGGCCCTCGAGCCTCAAGGTAAGTAAAAACGGTGCAAAAGGCCACCCAAACGGACCACAAAGTCCCAAACTAGAAGAAAACGGCAAAAAAGCCTATTTAAACAGACCAAAGAGTCCTAAATTAAAAATATTCAATCAAACAGAGATTAATAAAAACTACGGCATAAGTAACCAAACAGCCACAATTTCGTACGTCAGAAACCCGGATGCCGATTTGAAAAAAGCAAAAAACCGCATAGCCAGGTTAGAGCAAGAACTCAATCTGAGCCCAATTTTAAATAGCCAAGAAAAGGCTGAAATTTTGGAACTATGTCGAGAATATAACGACATATTCCATCTAAAGAATGATTACCTTTCACATACAGATGATATCACGCATTTAATCCCGGTAGTGCAGGATCAAGCACCAATAAATCAGAAAATGTACAGACTACCGGAAACACAACGTGAAGTAATCAACGAGCAATTGAAAGAAATGCTCGAGAATGATATAGTGCAGCCAAGCAAAAGCCCTTGGAACTCGCCCTTATTAGTAGTCCCTAAAAAACCGGGACCCAATGGAGAGAAAAAATGGAGAGTAGTCGTCGATTTCCGTAAATTAAATGAAAAAACCATCGGCGATGCTTTCCCTCTCCCACGAATCGAGGATATACTCGATCAATTAGGCCACTCTCGTTACTTCACTACCCTCGACTTGGCGAGTGGATATCATCAAGTTCTGGTGGATCCACAAGATCGCCCCAAAACGGCCTTCAGCACAAGCTACGGTCATTATGAATTCAAGCGCATGCCCTTCGGACTCAAGGGAGCTCCGGCTACTTTCCAGCGCCTCATGAACTATGTGCTGACTGGCCTGCAGGGCCTGGAATGCTTTGTGTACCTAGATGATATTGTCATCTACGGGAAAAATCTAGAAGATCATAATTGCAAACTTCGCAAGGTCTTCGATAGACTACGAGAGAACAACCTAAAATTACAACCGGAGAAATGTCAATTCCTCCGAAAAGAAGTAGTCTACCTGGGTCACAAATGCTCCAGCGAAGGCGCACTGCCAGACCCTAGCAAAACAGCGTGCGTTCAAGAATTTCCTGTCCCACGAACAGTTAGGCAAGTACAATCATTTCTAGGACTTGCAAATTACTATCGTAAATTTATACCAAATTTTTCAAAAATTGTTCGTCCAATAACTAACTTACTCCGCAAGGACGAAAAGTTTACTTGGACAGATAAATGCCAGGAGGCTTTCTTATCAATTAAAAAATCGTTGATCTCACCTCCTCTTCTAATCTACCCAGATTTCAGTAAACCCTTCAACTTGACCACGGACGCCAGTAACGAAGCATTAGGTGCTGTCCTCTCTCAAGGAGAAGTGGGGCAAGATCAGCCCATTGCTTACGCGAGCCGCACATTAAACAAGGCCGAGCGTAACTACTCCACAATTGAGAAGGAATTATTGGCTATAGTCTGGGCTACAAGAAACTTTAGATGCTACCTCCAAGGTAGAAAATTCACGGTCTATACAGACCACAAGCCTCTTAAGGGAGCCTTTAATGTAAAAGACCCCACTTCCCGTTTGGTGAGATTTCACCACAAATTATCCGAGTTCGATTACAACATCGAATATAAACCCGGAAAATATAATACGAATGCAGATGCTTTGAGCCGCATTCCCCGGGAAGAGAGTGACAATAAAGAAAGCCAAACCACCACGGTACAGGCATACGTCCATCGCTCCGAGTCGGGTGAAGAAACCCCCAAATTGAAAATAAGCGCAGTCACTAGAGCACAAAAACGGAAAGCCCAAAATAATTATACCAAAAATCAAATAGCAACACAAAAAGTGAAACAAACAGGAACACAAACACCAGATTCCACCCAAGACCAAAACGAAACATTTTCAAGTCCCGTGCAACAAAAAGAAGACGACATTTTACCACTGACAATATCACCTCAAACCCCTGAATTAATTTCGAGTCCGGAGGAAATCAAAATTATTTTACATGATTATCATGATTCTCCGTTCGGCGGACACCAGGGCGTGATTAAAACGTACAAGAAAATTAAACGTAAGTTTCGGTGGAAAAATATGTTACGGGATATAAAAAATTATATCAAGCGATGCCCGAAGTGCCAGAAACTCAAAGCTTCACCCCAACATAAGATGCCCATGGTTATTACCGACGTCGCGGAACAACCTTTTGACAAGGTTTACCTCGACGTCGTGGGGCCATTGGAGGAGTCCACGTCAGGAAATAAATATATCCTAACCTTCCAGGATAATCTGACAAAATTCGTGGACTGGTATGCAATACCAAACGCTGAAGCGGAAACAATAGCGCAAATTTTCTTCGACGAAATCGTCACGCGCTACCGCATTCCCAAGCAAATAGTTACCGATCAAGGAACAAATTTCCTAAGTGATCTGTTCAAGCAGGTCTGCAAATTATTAAAGGTGAAGAAATTACAGACCTCGGCATACCACCCTCAGTCAAATGGGGCATTAGAAAGGGCACATAGGCCCTTGATAGAATATCTGCGCACTATCGTTGACGAAAATTCTAAAAGCTGGGATCGGTATTTACGCACAGCGGCATTTGTGTACAATAATAGTACGCACGAAGGAACAAAATTGACCCCGATGGACTGTCTTTACGGATTCACGGCAGATGTTCCATCGAATTTAAAAAGAGATCCAGAGCCTGTTTACAATCACGAGAGTTATTACCACATGCTCCGCTACAGGCTCCAGAAATCATATGCGACCGCCAGAAAGAATATTTTAGCAAGTAAAGAAAAATCTAAAGTATATTACGACAAGAGCGCTAAGCCGCAATCTTTTCACATAGGAGATAAGGTCCTCCTGAAAAGTGAAAGCAGAAAGCATAAGCTCTCAGAAATCTGGATAGGGCCTTACACGGTAACTGGAATTCTTTCGCCAGTGAATACCGTAATAAAAATTGGCAGGCGCGTAAAAGTGATTCATAATAATCGCCTCAAGCCATATTTCGAATAAATATTTTTCCAATCAAACATTTTTCTTTTCTTTTCTTTTATTGCTAAAAAAAAAAACACTAACAGAAGAAATTTTTAACCCGCATACAATTTTTGTTTGCATCATCAAACACAGTGCAGTTCCAAGCGCAAGCGAAAGTGCAACCCGAAACTTACAGACAAAAAGAACAAAACAAAACAACAACAAAAAGCGTCAAACGAACAGCGCGACTAAAAGATTCGCTCACCCAGCTCATGTGTTTTTTTTTTTATCGTACCTCCCCAGAAAATGCATACTAAGAATAACCTTGTAAAGTAATATCTTCTTTCTAGTTCAGGGACAAGTAGCTGATAAGTAGTAACCTTGGCAAATAATAAACTTAGGATAGGTCAGGGCTAATTAGAAAATAAGGCAGCAGGCCATTAATCCTCATATATGGGTAGAATAATATTTTTTTTTATAAGAAGTAATTAATTGAAGAATATGTAGGAACTTATTACAGATTTTCTTTAAGCAAATTGTAAGTAAATTAAGCTAAATTTATTGTGCGCAATAAGGGAGGTACATCCGAAATGTAAGCTTTAAAATACGATAAGCTCAGGTTTGGAATATATATATATAAAAACAAAAATTAAACGCTACTAAGATAAGTATTATTATAATAACCATATATATTATACGATAGACTACCTTGTAAACGACAACCGATTCCGACCCGAACGTTTCCAAATTCTAAATTTAATTTATTTTATTTTCTTCTTGTCAACCTAAACCCCGAGAATTATTCCTCTCCAAAGAATAATTCTCTTTTTCGCAGGGGGAAGGAAATGTTATGTACCAAAATCTTTGGTACGTTACATATCGGCATATCTATACGATTTCCCGATATGTAACCTAATTAAATAAATAAATTTGTTACGCATTAAATGTTGAAATGAGGTACCTAGCAAAAAATGCATTGCTGCCTGAGGTAACGTACACCTGCAACGCCCAGGTGCCAACGGTGTTTCCCAACAATTAATGCGGAAGAAAAACAAATGATGCAAAAATGCGCGATGAGTGCATCGATGCTAACTTCCGAGTAACAATTCCGAGGTGACATTAAGAACTCAAGTAAGAAGTAGAGGAGAGTCGTTTTCCATCACCAGCAGCGAGTTACGGGTTTTAATGAAAGCTCGATAATTACTTTTAAGTTTTGGTTTTATTGATACGATACGAATAAAATGTTTGAATAATTTTTCTAAGTTATAATTGTTGAAGATGATTATGGTCCAGAAGCTTCTGTCAGACTGACTGTTGTCCCACCACGAAAATCACCCGGGGGAGTCCAATCGTGTCTTCTTGCTGGGTTTGCAGGAATGCTAGTTGTATCTTCTTACTGGGTTTCTAGGAATGCTGATGTGCTGATGTGAATTGTGCTGACGTGCATGCTCGTGCACGTAACTCCTCCCTCCTTAGAAGGATCCATACATGCACAGGATGGATCAGTTATTCGTCTTCGATTTCTGTTGCGTAGTGCCTTATTGGATTTGAAGGATGAATGGATGGCGATGCTTCGTCTATTTTTGCTGGTTGTCCCGCCTCGGGAATTGGTTGCTTTGGTTTTGTGACTGAGTTTCTGGTCTTACAGATGTACTTCGTTGTTATTATTATAATTGCCACGATGACACAAGGAAAGGTTATCCAGTTGTACTCGAACCCGCTTGACGTGCTTCTAAGGCTGACTTCTTGGATGGTCTGCTGTTCTTTGTAGATTTGATGTATTTTGTCCAAAGGGATGTCGTTTAGGATCAGATGTTGAAGATCGTTGGTTGTGGTTTTTGGTGTTCTGATGGCTGGTAGCAGTAAGGGTTGTCCTATGGTCGAGTGTTCATTGTTTGTGTAAAGATTTTGTGTGGTTTGGAAGCTGCAGTTTAGTGGGAGTTCTATCAAATGGGTTCCCCTTAGTGTGGTGAAATCTGATGTCGTGCAATCTATTTTGATCTTCGTTTCTTGGGGAAAAATGGCAATATAGTGGCTATCAGTTATTCGTTCAATTATTTCGTTTTTTACGATAATTGGGACTGTTTTGCAAGTAGTTGAAGTATTAGCTTTCAATTGGAGTATCTCGTGGATACAATCTTCCTGTTTGGTCTGCTCCATCTCTTCGTAGGCATCGCAGCAGTAAATTGAACCAATGTTTCTGCATTCTTTGTCGTCGTAGTAGTAGTTCTTGTCTCCCATTGCCAGAAATGGTTTGGAGGGGATGATAATATCGTTATTTTTATTAGGTATTGGATATAAGTGGTAGAAGGAATAGATCTCGGGGTGCATTATGGGGAAGTGGATAATGAAAACAATTCTGTAGTCTGAATAATATGCTTCGACACTTAGCAGCTCGTAATATTTGTGGGTGTTATGAATTCCACCCTCGAAAAACAGCTCATTCGGGGAGTGATGTTTCAGAATCATCTGGGTGACGAATTCCAAATCCTTCAGTCTAAGGATGCTACTGTGTAAAATTCCAAGTCGCGCGAATGTGACCGCGTTTTCTAGTGTATTAAGGGTTTGCAAAATAACACTAGTCACTGCACCTATTTCGTCCAGTGCAACCTTAATTCGAAAGAAGTTGTTTTCATCTAGTTGTGTTGACTTTATGATATCGCTAATTTTAGCGGCTAAGCGATATTCGTTTTCTTTAATTAGTTTAAGTGTGCTATTGTACTCTTCTAGTATTCTAGTGGTCAGCGAAATCTGTCTGTTCAACGTTGTGGCGATATTATTCTGGTTAGACTTTAAAGCATTAATGGCCTCATCGAATCTCTTGCCATCTTCGGAATCTAAGTTACCCGTAATACTTTTGAAGATCGTTCCCAAACCGTTGAAAACACCCCTCTTTTTCCTGCTATTAGCCGGATAATGGAGAGAATTTAGCTTCTCTCTTGAAAGTTCAAGTTGAAATGATATGGAATTCTTCATTGTTTTCAGTGCCGAGGCATACGGTTCCTTTTTGATATCAGTTGACTCAACGGTCTCGAATTGCTTAGAAATTGAGCTCAGCTCGTTCCCTATTGGTTCAAGGTCGAAGTAATGTATAAAGGTGTGGTAGGTAGCCTTAATTTTTGCTTTACCCAATTTGAAAGGCAGGATGCCAGGATTGGACTCTAGGTTTGTTATCTTAATTTCCGCCGCGGTCACCGCCGTCACCAGGGTGAGCAAGCTCCTGTAAGTATATATTTTGGTTGTTAGATGGGGGTCGTCTTAAATTACTTTTGTGGTACGTGTTTTCTGGGGTTTCGACTGTAATATCTCTATCATTATCAACGGCGTGAGGTCTAAAGCGAGGACTTGTTTTGTCCCGAGCTCTCGTTTTGTGGTAAACCAACGTGTTCGGCTGATATGGTAGCGGTTCTTCCCTATCCCTGTTTCTTTTTTCGATAACATCATTTTTTTGTTTAAACATTTGTTGGTGTAATTGTTTATATATTTCTAAAGTTTTTTCTTTGTGGTGGTTAATGTAATTTGAGTACAGAAGTTTATTGATATCTATGTTGAATGGGCTATTGCTACCTAAATGACCATTTATTATATCTATTGGTCGTTGCATTGTTGCAGAATGGATAGAATGATTATAACCGAGGACTGCATATGGGATTTGATCAATAATATTTAGGTCTTTCCTTGTCTCACTTAGGATTCGTGAGTGCTCTATAATTGTAGAGTGGAATCTCTCAATTGTGCTGTTGGAGTTGGGGTTGAGTGGGGTTGTGTAGTGGACGTCTATATTGTGTAGGCAAGTCAAGTCCTTTACTATGTTGTTTTTTAACTCAGAGCCGTTATCGAGGACCAAGAGTTTGGGCGTGCCGTGATGGGTCATGAAATTAATGAAAGCTTTTGCAACATGAATCGCAGTCAACCCGTCTAGAGGATAGGCTTGCCCATACTTCGAAAATTTGTCAATTATGGTGAGGAATTTTTGTTTTTTTAACGTAAACGTGTCTGCATGCACGACTTCGAAAGGTTTGCTGGGTGTGGGGGTGATGCTAAATTTCTGTTTTGGCGGATGGCGGTCATACTTCATTCTTAAACACAAATCACAGTTATTAATGTAGCGGGCTATACCGTTCCTCATATTAGGCCAGTAGTACCGTTGTTTTATTTGGGCTTCTGTTTCGTGTATGCCGCGATGGTTTGTTCTACCCTCGTGACACAGTTTGATGATATTCTCTTGTTGGTTCGTAGTTTTTATGTCCTCTAATGTCTTTTTACAAAGGACCAATTTGAATCCAGGATTTCTAAATGTACTACTGAGGATATTACAGAGTCTGGGGATGTATTCTTCTCGGTCTAGATTTAATGCGAACGTTTTGTGTGTCGCGGCAAATTCTTTGAAAACACTAATAACGTCCCTCTCGAAATCACTTTGTGGGATCTCAATGATTGTTCTAGTTTTATTTTGAAACAACCGATAAAGTTTTGGTGGCTTTACAGGGAGTGAAACAATTTTTAGGAAAATCTGGTTCTTGAAGTAATTAATAGGGGTTTCAGAAATCGGTACTCCGAATATAGGGTTTTCTTCGCTGGTGTGTACTGTATCGTTTTCGTCTCCATCGTTACTCGGTTCAATTTCGTTCACGTTGGGACCTTCAGAGACATTTGCTAAAATGGAGATAGTTTCGAGGTCTTCGCCATCCGGATCTTCCGAGGTAACTGTGTTAGTGTTTACTTCGCCGATTTTTACTCGTGACAATGCGTCAGCATTGGTGTTCGCTGACCCTTTTTTATAGACTATGACATAGTCGAACTCGTCGAGCCTGAGTCTCCACCTTGTAAGCTTTGCGCTTGGGTCTTTAATAGAAAAGAGCCAGTTCAACGGTTTATGGTCTGTGAAAATATAGAATTTGCGGCCGTATAAGTATGGGCGGAAGTATTTTGTTGCCCACACTATGGCGAGTAGTTCCCGCTCGATTGTACTGTATTTCTGTTCTGTGTCGTTTAAAGTTCTTGACGCGTAGGCTATGGGTTTGTCCCTACCAGGAGGTCCCTGAGACAAAACTGCGCCGATTGCAAATTCACTGGCATCGGTTGAAAGATTAAAGGGGCGTGTAAAGTCAGGGTACTGAAGGATGGGTTCGTTTGTCAGTAGCTCCTTGCATATTTCGAAACATCGAATATATTCAGGAGAAAAAATGATTTTTTGTCCTTTCTTTAAGCAGCAGGTCATAGGCTTAGTAATTCTTGCGAAATCTGGGATGAATTTACGGTAATACCCCAACAGGCCCAGAAATCCTTTAATTTCTTTGGGGGTTTTTGGCAGCGGAAAATTCTGTATGCATTTTATTTTGTCGGGGTTGGGCTTGATGCCCTCAGGGGTTATGACATGACCTAGATATATTGTTTCCTTTTTTAAAAATTCTGATTTGGTCACTTGGATTTTGAGATTAGCCTCGCGAAGACGATGGAACACCTTTTTTAAATTGACAATGTGTTCCTGAAGGGAGGTTGAGTAGACAATGATGTCATCGACGTAGACTAGGCAGATTTCGTTCTGGAGCCCCTTAAGCACATTGTCCATAACTCTTTGGAACGTCGCTGGGGAATTTTTTAAGCCGAAAGGCATTCTGAGGAATTCGAAGTGTCCATGTTCAGTATTGAATGCGGTCTTTTCGATATCATCAGGATGCATTTCGATTTGATGAAAACCGCTTGTTAAGTCGATGGTGGAAAAGTAGTTACACTTTCCTAGTTTATCAAGAACGTCGTTTATGTTAGGGATAGGATAACGGTCGTCTATTGTTTTTTGATTTAGTTTCCTATAATCGATGACTATGCGCCACTTCCTTTTGCTATTGGCATCAGGCTTCTTGGGCACCACCCAAATGGGCGAAGACCAGGGCGAAATACTGGGTCTTATTATATTTTGATCCAGCATTTTCTGTATTTGTTGACTAACCTCCTGTCTGTGCACAAAAGGGTAGCGGTAATTTCTTTGGTGAACTGGTATTTCATCTGTTGTTTTAATTCTATGTTTGACTTTACTAGTGAATGATAGGGGGCCGTCGTCTGCGTAGAAGATATCTGAATATTGTCTGAGGAGTGGAAATATGTGTGATTTTTCTTCGTCGTTCATGTGATCGGTTCTTAACGAATTTATGATAACATCCTTTATGTCTTCCGTTTCAACATCCCGCATACTCATATAGTAGAATTCGAAATTATTTTTTACTGAAGTGGTTTTTAACGGGTATAGCATGGTGAAGTTGACGTCATCGTCAGAATTATTGTGGACTTCAACGTTAGCCCAGCCATCTTCTGCCATTGTGAGAGTTTCCGGTATTATGCAGTTTTGAATGGTCTGAAGGGGCACAATTATTTCACCGGTTTTAGGTGTAACGGGTATTTTTACCTGTGATATTGTGTTTCCTGGGAGCTTTTTTTCCAGTAAAACCTTTGGGGGTGTGTTCAGAAAGCTAATTTTTATTTCTGCCTTAGGCGTTTTGAACTTTGATTCTGAGAAATCTAGGTTGGCTTTGAGTGTTTTTATGATGTCTAACCCGACAAGTCCATCAAAGACATTATGAAATTTGTATGCATAGAATTTAAGCATCTTATCTTCATTAAATTCCTCGAAAGTTGGTATTGTAGCAGAATTATTATGTTTTGAGGATGCGAACGAAGTGGACACTACGAAAGGGTCGAATTTTACGCAATTAGGGTAATATTTCTCAATAAGTTCCGGGTTGAGGAAGGACTTTGTTGAACCTGTATCAACCAATAATTTTAAAGGTGGTTTTTGTATACTAATAAAGGGTAGTTGTCTCTGGTCACAAGAAAGATTCAAATCGATTATGGTGGTGGTAAGTTCTGTGGGTCTGAACAAAAATTTTGGTAGTCTTCGTCGTTTGTTAATTCTTCGTATTCGTGGCCGGAATATTCGTCTTCGAGACCTGAGGATTTGTCTTCCGGCGTGTCTAGTTGTTCTGTATTAAATAGTTCCTCTACTTCCATTTTCGACGTGGAAGGTTGAGGTTTGTGAGATGAATTAGTTAATCTGGTAGTGACACTCATTGGAACCGGTTTGTCCCGATTATTCACGTGATTTGGACTCGGGTTCCAAACGTTTTTCGGTTTGCCGAAAACTTGGGAATGTGTCGGTAGTTGAGGGGGTTTAATGTTTTGTTTTGGTGCAAAGTTTACCGGTCTACTTGGAAAGGGTAGCTTAGTAGTAGCATTAAGATTTTCTGCATGGGGTTTATTCGTGCGAAGTTGATCTTGTTGGCTTAAATTATGAGTTTCTCTTGGAATATAACGGTAAGTTTCGTGGTTCACCCTACCCGTGTCACTTTTAACCTGATTTCGCTGGTTTGGAAAGAAGCGGCTATTAGCGTTTTGCAAGTACTTAATGTTTTCTTCTTTTTTTATAAAATTTATTGCCTCTAACATGGACTTTGGTTCCTTTACTCGGACCATAATTCCGTAGGGATTTCTCAAGCCGGCCAGGAAAACCTCAAGTGCTTGATTATTATACATATTTTGTTTGAATTTTCGGACTTCTGCGTTTGATTCGTGGAGGGCCAAGTAATTCGAGATTGTATTCAAAAGTTTTCTTACTCTATCATGAAATTGGAAGGGTGTTTCATTGTAAAATTGTCTCAAATTGTTCAGATCGAAGGACAGACAGTTTTCGTTTCGTGGATCGCTAAAATTTGCGATTAGTTCTTTCTTTATCTCATCGATTGAATTCGCGCAACTAATATTTACCACTTCGCGAGCTGAGCCTTTAAGCTTGCTAATCACTGTTCGAAATATGACTACGTTTTGATAGTTATTTGCATTTGCGGTATCATAAAAATTTTGTACTATACTATCAACACTCTCGATGAAAAATTGCAACTCGTTTGTATCCCCATCAAACTCGGGTATCGTTTCCGCGTGGACTTTTAGGAAAGTTGGAACTGCCATTTTATTTAATTCTGAAATATCACTATTTTCCGTTTGAACTATTTTATTTTCACTCTCACTCACAGAGATATTTTTTAATTCAGAGCATAAAATTTCGATATTTGGCTCCAGACTACTGCTTTCGCTAAAGGAGGCAGGGGTTCTAGAGGAGTCTGACATGGAGCAAAAATTCTACTTACATTAAAATCTTCTCATTTGCCATATTTCCTTCCTGATAGCGCTTGAACAGTAAGTATGACCACAACAAATTTTTCCGTTCACACTCGATTCACTCACGCTACTTTTATTTATTTTTTTTTTCGGTCCGATTGTGCCACTTAGCTATTAGAAATAGTTAGAGCTGTCCGCGATGGATATCTCCGTGACAAAGTTACTCGACTGCGCCAGTTACGGGTTTTAATGAAAGCTCGATAATTACTTTTAAGTTTTGGTTTTATTGATACGATACGAATAAAATGTTTGAATAATTTTTCTAAGTTATAATTGTTGAAGATGATTATGGTCCAGAAGCTTCTGTCAGACTGACTGTTGTCCCACCACGAAAATCACCCGGGGGAGTCCAATCGTGTCTTCTTGCTGGGTTTGCAGGAATGCTAGTTGTATCTTCTTACTGGGTTTCTAGGAATGCTGATGTGCTGATGTGAATTGTGCTGACGTGCATGCTCGTGCACGTAACTAGCGCGCGGACGCGAAGTAAAAAGTCGGGACCGGTTAGTCGGTAGAGAGTTACTTCTAAGTTCAAAGTCGGTGTAACCTAAGTTATAGTGTTTAAGATTCAAGAGTGTAAAATAAATGAAGTATACCCGACGAGTAACTCTTTTAACCGATTAAACCTCATCCGTCCCGTACAACCGATACCAGTCCGAGTACAGAAGATACCCTGGAACCATTTAATAATATTAAGAATATTCCCACCGGAATATACTTAACAATTTGGCGCAGCCGGTAGGATAGAGGAAGCTTGGTAATCAATTAAATACCGTAAATGCTTTAAAACCCTCTATCCAGAACCACAAGAGTTCTAAAAATACTTAAGTGCTGGGCAAAGATAAAGTCTTTCTTTACCCGTAACCTGAAGCCAGGCTCGGCTCCAGAGGCACACACTTTAAGTAAAAGAACTCCACCGCTCCCGGGTAATCAACTATAGTTGCCTCTGCTCCAGGCGAGCACGCAATTACCCGGACTTCAGGTACTCAACTGTAACTGCCTCTGCTCCAGGCGAGCACGCAGGTACCGATTTTTAGTGCAAAAGGCACCAACGCGGGATTATTCAATGACCACAGCGCACCGATAAAATCACAGAAGCGCTTACACAAGAAGGAAGGAAAGAAGAAGCCGATGAACGGAGACAAACCTCGCACCGGAGTAACACCAGCAGCAGCACGCAGCGACTCCACTACACCAACACAATCATCGGGGGAATCCACGAACCCTTCAACGACTCCGCAGCTGCCGAGAGATCATCTAAATCCACGAGCACCACCCACAGCATCAACAAGCAGCTCCTACAACACCTCTACACCGCATTCTCACCAGGGAATTCGTCTGCGAAGTGGAGCGGTAATCCCCAGACCCGTAGGCGACGTAGGAGTAAGTCTAGCTGATAACCTGAATCATATAGTAGAGAAAGTGCGAGTATCAGGTGACATCACAGCTGAACACTGTGACGAGATCGAGCAAAAAATAGAGCAACTCCGCGAACAAAGGGAAGCTCGAATCAAAGAATTAACAGCTGGCACCGAACAATTCAGGGAAAGTTTACTGAAATTTAAAAGATACTCGCACTCGCTCCAAAATAATAGAAACAACTTAGAATTAAGTAGTGATAAAAATTTAAGCGCGGAAATTGCACAAAGTGAACAGCCGACGGCGGCTGATCTCCTCACAGGCTGGTTGAGCGGATCAATTACGAGCTCGTCCACAGAAAACTCGCGCGATTCACAACACGTAACCGAACACAAGAGATACGCGGTAAACACACGCAGCCGGGAAATGACGGACACGGGAAAAGTACTAAAGCTTGCCACCCAAGTGGTCCCCATATTTTCAGGCGAGTTCAGCCCCCAAGTGAGCCAAGAGCTCCAAACTTTCCTATGCTGTTGCAAACAAGCACAAGCCTGCCTTTCGGAGGAAGAAAGATTAACCTTCCCTCGAATTCTGCTCACCCGTCTCCGGGGAGCGGCCTATCGTCTATTTTTGGCAGATCCTCCTCTTTCATTCGAGGACTTCGAGACACGTTTAAATCAAACATATTTGCCCCGGGAAAGCTACTTGGAACTGATGAATAAATTAATAAACATCAGCCAATTCCCGGTGGAATCGCTCAACGCCTTCACGGCAAGATTGCAGCAGACGCTGGCTCAGTGCAAAGAAGCGGCAGAACAAAATAATAATCCGGCAACAGCAATGGCACTCAAAGCCCAGCTAGAGGAATTCGCGAAAAGCGCATTCCAAAGAGGAGTAAATAATCCTTACCTCCGCCAGTACCTTCTGACTCTGAACGAAAACACCCTGAATCAGTTAGTCAGCAAGGCACTGGACATGGAGAAACTCCAGCACGGATCTACACATCCCCAAAATCCGATAACGGGCTGCGTACAGAGCCCGGAAGCATATCATGGGTCACGATCGTGCCCAAGCAGCACATACTCTAATGCATGCCAGGGCACCGATTTTCACTCCCAAGCTTTAGCACACTGTAATGCCATCCAGGCCACTTACACGAACACTCCTATGATTACACCAACCCGTTATGGGAACCACAACACACACCCGGGACCGCAGATTCAGGGCTATGGAGCAAATTACCCTGCAGCATCCCTGAGTCCAACGCGAAACTACGGAAGCACAGTACCCGGTATAACGAAAAGTATGTTACCGAACACGATTTGTGCTTTCTGCAAAAAACGGGGGCATACTTTCGCCGACTGTGTGACGAGAAGGAACACGCCGGTATGCGAGAAGTGCAAAAACTATGGGCACACCGCGAATACATGCCGCGCCGATCGCGAAAAATCAACGGGCCCACCTTATAGACCACATAGTCAGCAACTGACACCCACAAGCAACCCCGGTCGGCGCGTATACAACGTGCGATCAAGTTGCGCGTGGTGCGGGCGACGGGGGCATGAGGAAAGTGTGTGCCAACAAAAACAAAAGTATGTCAGCCGGAATTCGGGAAACGACGTACAGTCGAGTCCGAAATCCCCGACCCGACTTTAAATACTAAAAAGAAAAATTTGGGGTATACTCAGCCGCCCAAACCCAGTACCCCCGTGGTGGAACTCCCCCTAGACATTGGTCGAAATAAAAAGACTCAACTAGTGGTGGACACGGGCGCTGAGATAAGTTTAATAAAGAAAAAAGCGTTGAATTCTCTCGAATCAGTGAACTCGGAGAAAACCCTCGCCTTGCAATCCCCGTTTGGTAGGGGACATACCCTGGGAAGCTGCCAAGGAAATTTCATTAAAAAACTCTCCCCGAGTCGGGAAGTTAAAATTCCTTGCACTTTCCAGGTAATAGAAGATCTGCAAGATCTTTCCCACGATGGGCTATTGGGAAATGATTTCCTATCGCAATATTGCGACGTTGAGGGCCCAAATAAAAGACTTCGATTTCCGCGCACGGAAATCAATGAAGAGGAATTCTCATATCCAATAATACTCGATGCAGAGAAGGGATATACCCAAAAGACAACTGAAAACGAGGCTCAGGAAAAAGAGATGGAACCCGAAGGGGTTAAGCTGTCCACCTGTCATGCTCTCGGGGTATCTAGTAAAATAGATGCTGGTTGCCAAGCCCTAGAAAGGCCCAGGGTAAACGAGAATGAAACTCTAGCGAATACACCCCGGATCGAAGAAATCAACGTGGCTCTGAGAGAACCAATAAGCGTGCCTGCTCGATCGCAAATGGTGGCTAGAATTCCGTTGATACTAAAGGGAGAAATGCTCTGTTTGTCACAAGAGATAAGCGAAGGAGTCTTCCTGGCTAACAGTATCATATCCTCGAGTAAAAATAAGGAGGTCTCAATCGGAATCCTCAACGTTAATAATTCCCCAGTAATTCTGACCAACTTGAATTTACAATTGGTTTCAGCGAATGATTACTCGGTAGCCCCAATACATCCCGAAGCGGGATTACAAATAAGCAACGAGACGGCAAAGCCGCCCGAAAAAACTAAACCTACAAACAAGAAGAATACAACCGGCGCAACCGCCGACTCCCATAGGCCACAGAGCCCAAAATTAAATAAAAACGGCGCAACCGCCGACTCCCATAGGCCACAGAGTCCAAAATTAAATAAAAATGGCGCAACCGCCAATACAAACAGGCCCTCGAGCCTCAAGGTAAGTAAAAACGGTGCAAAAGGCCACCCAAACGGACCACAAAGTCCCAAACTAGAAGAAAACGGCAAAAAAGCCTATTTAAACAGACCAAAGAGTCCTAAATTAAAAATATTCAATCAAACAGAGATTAATAAAAACTACGGCATAAGTAACCAAACAGCCACAATTTCGTACGTCAGAAACCCGGATGCCGATTTGAAAAAAGCAAAAACCGCATAGCCAGGTTAGAGCAAGAACTCAATCTGAGCCCAATTTTAAATAGCCAAGAAAAGGCTGAAATTTTGGAACTATGTCGAGAATATAACGACATATTCCATCTAAAGAATGATTACCTTTCACATACAGATGCTATCACGCATTTAATCCCGGTAGTGCAGGATCAAGCACCAATAAATCAGAAAATGTACAGACTACCGGAAACACAACGTGAAGTAATCAACGAGCAATTGAAAGAAATGCTCGAGAATGATATAGTGCAGCCAAGCAAAAGCCCTTGGAACTCGCCCTTATTAGTAGTCCCTAAAAAACCGGGACCCAATGGAGAGAAAAAATGGAGAGTAGTCGTCGATTTCCGTAAATTAAATGAAAAAACCATCGGCGATGCTTTCCCTCTCCCACGAATCGAGGATATACTCGATCAATTAGGCCACTCTCGTTACTTCACTACCCTCGACTTGGCGAGTGGATATCATCAAGTTCTGGTGGATCCACAAGATCGCCCCAAAACGGCCTTCAGCACAAGCTACGGTCATTATGAATTCAAGCGCATGCCCTTCGGACTCAAGGGAGCTCCGGCTACTTTCCAGCGCCTCATGAACTATGTGCTGACTGGCCTGCAGGGCCTGGAATGCTTTGTGTACCTAGATGATATTGTCATCTACGGGAAAAATCTAGAAGATCATAATTGCAAACTTCGCAAGGTCTTCGATAGACTACGAGAGAACAACCTAAAATTACAACCGGAGAAATGTCAATTCCTCCGAAAAGAAGTAGTCTACCTGGGTCACAAATGCTCCAGCGAAGGCGCACTGCCAGACCCTAGCAAAACAGCGTGCGTTCAAGAATTTCCTGTCCCACGAACAGTTAGGCAAGTACAATCATTTCTAGGACTTGCAAATTACTATCGTAAATTTATACCAAATTTTTCAAAAATTGTTCGTCCAATAACTAACTTACTCCGCAAGGACGAAAAGTTTACTTGGACAGATAAATGCCAGGAGGCTTTCTTATCAATTAAAAAATCGTTGATCTCACCTCCTCTTCTAATCTACCCAGATTTCAGTAAACCCTTCAACTTGACCACGGACGCCAGTAACGAAGCATTAGGTGCTGTCCTCTCTCAAGGAGAAGTGGGGCAAGATCAGCCCATTGCTTACGCGAGCCGCACATTAAACAAGGCCGAGCGTAACTACTCCACAATTGAGAAGGAATTATTGGCTATAGTCTGGGCTACAAGAAACTTTAGATGCTACCTCCAAGGTAGAAAATTCACGGTCTATACAGACCACAAGCCTCTTAAGGGAGCCTTTAATGTAAAAGACCCCACTTCCCGTTTGGTGAGATTTCACCACAAATTATCCGAGTTCGATTACAACATCGAATATAAACCCGGAAAATATAATACGAATGCAGATGCTTTGAGCCGCATTCCCCGGGAAGAGAGTGACAATAAAGAAAGCCAAACCACCACGGTACAGGCATACGTCCATCGCTCCGAGTCGGGTGAAGAAACCCCCAAATTGAAAATAAGCGCAGTCACTAGAGCACAAAAACGGAAAGCCCAAAATAATTATACCAAAAATCAAATAGCAACACAAAAAGTGAAACAAACAGGAACACAAACACCAGATTCCACCCAAGACCAAAACGAAACATTTTCAAGTCCCGTGCAACAAAAAGAAGACGACATTTTACCACTGACAATATCACCTCAAACCCCTGAATTAATTTCGAGTCCGGAGGAAATCAAAATTATTTTACATGATTATCATGATTCTCCGTTCGGCGGACACCAGGGCGTGATTAAAACGTACAAGAAAATTAAACGTAAGTTTCGGTGGAAAAATATGTTACGGGATATAAAAAATTATATCAAGCGATGCCCGAAGTGCCAGAAACTCAAAGCTTCACCCCAACATAAGATGCCCATGGTTATTACCGACGTCGCGGAACAACCTTTTGACAAGGTTTACCTCGACGTCGTGGGGCCATTGGAGGAGTCCACGTCAGGAAATAAATATATCCTAACCTTCCAGGATAATCTGACAAAATTCGTGGACTGGTATGCAATACCAAACGCTGAAGCGGAAACAATAGCGCAAATTTTCTTCGACGAAATCGTCACGCGCTACCGCATTCCCAAGCAAATAGTTACCGATCAAGGAACAAATTTCCTAAGTGATCTGTTCAAGCAGGTCTGCAAATTATTAAAGGTGAAGAAATTACAGACCTCGGCATACCACCCTCAGTCAAATGGGGCATTAGAAAGGGCACATAGGCCCTTGATAGAATATCTGCGCACTATCGTTGACGAAAATTCTAAAAGCTGGGATCGGTATTTACGCACAGCGGCATTTGTGTACAATAATAGTACGCACGAAGGAACAAAATTGACCCCGATGGACTGTCTTTACGGATTCACGGCAGATGTTCCATCGAATTTAAAAAGAGATCCAGAGCCTGTTTACAATCACGAGAGTTATTACCACATGCTCCGCTACAGGCTCCAGAAATCATATGCGACCGCCAGAAAGAATATTTTAGCAAGTAAAGAAAAATCTAAAGTATATTACGACAAGAGCGCTAAGCCGCAATCTTTTCACATAGGAGATAAGGTCCTCCTGAAAAGTGAAAGCAGAAAGCATAAGCTCTCAGAAATCTGGATAGGGCCTTACACGGTAACTGGAATTCTTTCGCCAGTGAATACCGTAATAAAAATTGGCAGGCGCGTAAAAGTGATTCATAATAATCGCCTCAAGCCATATTTCGAATAAATATTTTTCCAATCAAACATTTTTCTTTTCTTTTCTTTTATTGCTAAAAAAAAAAAACACTAACAGAAGAAATTTTTAACCCGCATACAATTTTTGTTTGCATCATCAAACACAGTGCAGTTCCAAGCGCAAGCGAAAGTGCAACCCGAAACTTACAGACAAAAAGAACAAAACAAAACAACAACAAAAAGCGTCAAACGAACAGCGCGACTAAAAGATTCGCTCACCCAGCTCATGTGTTTTTTTTTTTATCGTACCTCCCCAGAAAATGCATACTAAGAATAACCTTGTAAAGTAGTATCTTCTTTCTAGTTCAGGGACAAGTAGCTGATAAGTAGTAACCTTGGCAAATAATAAACTTAGGATAGGTCAGGGCTAATTAGAAAATAAGGCAGCAGGCCATTAATCCTCATATATGGGTAGAATAATATTTTTTTTTATAAGAAGTAATTAATTGAAGAATATGTAGGAACTTATTACAGATTTTCTTTAAGCAAATTGTAAGTAAATTAAGCTAAATTTATTGTGCGCAATAAGGGAGGTACATCCGAAATGTAAGCTTTAAAATACGATAAGCTCAGGTTTGGAATATATATATATAAAAACAAAAATTAAACGCTACTAAGATAAGTATTATTATAATAACCATATATATTATACGATAGACTACCTTGTAAACGACAACCGATTCCGACCCGAACGTTTCCAAATTCTAAATTTAATTTATTTTATTTTCTTCTTGTCAACCTAAACCCCGAGAATTATTCCTCTCCAAAGAATAATTCTCTTTTTCGCAGGGGGAAGGAAATGTTATGTACCAAAATCTTTGGTACGTTACATATCGGCATATCTATACGATTTCCCGATATGTAACCTAATTAAATAAATAAATTTGTTACGCATTAAATGTTGAAATGAGGTACCTAGCAAAAAATGCATTGCTGCCTGAGGTAACGTACACCTGCAACGCCCAGGTGCCAACGGTGTTTCCCAACAGTTAATGCGGAAGAAAAACAAATGATGCAAAAATGCGCGATGAGTGCATCGATGCTAACTTCCGAGTAACAATTCCGAGGTGACATTAAGAACTCAAGTAAGAAGTAGAGGAGAGTCGTTTTCCATCACCAGCAGCGCGCGGACGCGAAGTAAAAAGTCGGGACCGGTTAGTCGGTAGAGAGTTACTTCTAAGTTCAAAGTCGGTGTAACCTAAGTTATAGTGTTTAAGATTCAAGAGTGTAAAATAAATGAAGTATACCCGACGAGTAACTCTTTTAACCGATTAAACCTCATCCGTCCCGTACAACCGATACCAGTCCGAGTACAGAAGATACCCTGGAACCATTTAATAATATTAAGAATATTCCCACCGGAATATACTTAACAGCTGTAACACATTATTGTATTTGTACTTTTTTATAACACATGTACTGTTAGCCGAATAAAGATTATCTGAATCTGAAATCTGGTAATTTTTGCTGTTTGCGGTGAAACGTGACTGGATAGCTTCCTCTTCCGTTTTCTGCTTGCGATCGCGCGGAGTTTGGAGTTTTAAAGATTTTAAAGATAAAGGTTGGCTGTGGTGATATTGTTTTTATAAGCGAACGTTTCAAACGGCGAGATGACATCGTATAAAAAACTGAAGTGAGTACGAAATTGTTTTACAGGTCCTAACTAAACATTTCCAGTTTGCCAACCAAAAGTAATTTCCTGATTTTACCCAATTGAAAGATTATTAACAATGATTTAACGCATCGTTAAAGTCGTACTCCTGCACTTGTTTGTTTTAACCTTAATTCGCAGATGAGAGCAGAAGGGCGCAAAAATGAATAATCTACTTAAAAAATTTCTCAATAAATGTGGCTCTAGCTAGGAATTTATAAAAGAGAAATATATTTCATATAAAATTTTAGAAAAATCCAATAATTGTGTGCGCCTCTATATATATAGATAAGTGATCTCACATTTATAACAGGGCTCGTCTGTATGAAACTTTTAATTCTTGTATATGAATATTGGGCCAAACGTAATAGCCCATAGCTGTAACACATTATTGTATTTGTACTTTTTTATAACACATGTACTGTTAGCCGAATAAAGATTATCTGAATCTGAAATCTGGTAATTTTTGCTGTTTGCGGTGAAACGTGACTGGATAGCTTCCTCTTCCGTTTTCTGCTTGCGATCGCGCGGAGTTTGGAGTTTTAAAGATTTTAAAGATAAAGGTTGGCTGTGGTGATATTGTTTTTATAAGCGAACGTTTCAAACGGCGAGATGACATCGTATAAAAAACTGAAGTGAGTACGAAATTGTTTTACAGGTCCTAACTAAACATTTCCAGTTTGCCAACCAAAAGTAATTTCCTGATTTTACCCAATTGAAAGATTATTAACAATGATTTAACGCATCGTTAAAGTCGTACTCCTGCACTTGTTTGTTTTAACCTTAATTCGCAGATGAGAGCAGAAGGGCGCAAAAATGAATAATCTACTTAAAAAATTTCTCAATAAATGTGGCTCTAGCTAGGAATTTATAAAAGAGAAATATATTTCATATAAAATTTTAGAAAAATCCAATAATTGTGTGCGCCTCTATATATATAGATAAGTGATCTCACATTTATAACAGGGCTCGTCTGTATGAAACTTTTAATTCTTGTATATGAATATTGGGCCAAACGTAATAGCCCATAGCTGTAACACATTATTGTATTTGTACTTTTTTATAACACATGTACTGTTAGCCGAATAAAGATTATCTGAATCTGAAATCTGGTAATTTTTGCTGTTTGCGGTGAAACGTGACTGGATAGCTTCCTCTTCCGTTTTCTGCTTGCGATCGCGCGGAGTTTGAAGTTTTAAAGATTTTAAAGATAAAGGTTGGCTGTGGTGATATTGTTTTTATAAGCGAACGTTTCAAACGGCGAGATGACATCGTATAAAAAACTGAAGTGAGTACGAAATTGTTTTACAGGTCCTAACTAAACATTTCCAGTTTGCCAACCAAAAGTAATTTCCTGATTTTACCCAATTGAAAGATTATTAACAATGATTTAACGCATCGTTAAAGTCCTACTCCTGCACTTGTTTGTTTTAACCTTAATTCGCAGATGAGAGCAGAAGGGCGCAAAAATGAATAATCTACTTAAAAAATTTCTCAATAAATGTGGCTCTAGCTAGGAATTTATAAAAGAGAAATATATTTCATATAAAATTTTAGAAAAATCCAATAATTGTGTGCGCCTCTATATATATAGATAAGTGATCTCACATTTATAACAGGGCTCGTCTGTATGAAACTTTTAATTCTTGTATATGAATATTGGGCCAAACGTAATAGCCCATAGCTGTAACACATTATTGTATTTGTACTTTTTTATAACACATGTACTGTTAGCCGAATAAAGATTATCTGAATCTGAAATCTGGTAATTTTTGCTGTTTGCGGTGAAACGTGACTGGATAGCTTCCTCTTCCGTTTTCTGCTTGCGATCGCGCGGAGTTTGAAGTTTTAAAGATTTTAAAGATAAAGGTTGGCTGTGGTGATATTGTTTTTATAAGCGAACGTTTCAAACGGCGAGATGACATCGTATAAAAAACTGAAGTGAGTACGAAATTGTTTTACAGGTCCTAACTAAACATTTCCAGTTTGCCAACCAAAAGTAATTTCCTGATTTTACCCAATTGAAAGATTATTAACAATGATTTAACGCATCGTTAAAGTCCTACTCCTGCACTTGTTTGTTTTAACCTTAATTCGCAGATGAGAGCAGAAGGGCGCAAAAATGAATAATCTACTTAAAAAATTTCTCAATAAATGTGGCTCTAGCTAGGAATTTATAAAAGAGAAATATATTTCATATAAAATTTTAGAAAAATCCAATAATTGTGTGCGCCTCTATATATATAGATAAGTGATCTCACATTTATAACAGGGCTCGTCTGTATGAAACTTTTAATTCTTGTATATGAATATTGGGCCAAACGTAATAGCCCATAGCTGTAACACATTATTGTATTTGTACTTTTTTATAACACATGTACTGTTAGCCGAATAAAGATTATCTGAATCTGAAATCTGGTAATTTTTGCTGTTTGCGGTGAAACGTGACTGGATAGCTTCCTCTTCCGTTTTCTGCTTGCGATCGCGCGGAGTTTGAAGTTTTAAAGATTTTAAAGATAAAGGTTGGCTGTGGTGATATTGTTTTTATAAGCGAACGTTTCAAACGGCGAGATGACATCGTATAAAAAACTGAAGTGAGTACGAAATTGTTTTACAGGTCCTAACTAAACATTTCCAGTTTGCCAACCAAAAGTAATTTCCTAATTTTACCCAATTGAAAGATTATTAACAATGATTTAACGCATCGTTAAAGTCGTACTCCTGCACTTGTTTGTTTTAACCTTAATTCGCAGATGAGAGCAGAAGGGCGCAAAAATGAATAATCTACTTAAAAAATTTCTCAATAAATGTGGCTCTAGCTAGGAATTTATAAAAGAGAAATATATTTCATATAAAATTTTAGAAAAATCCAATAATTGTGTGCGCCTCTATATATATAGATAAGTGATCTCACATTTATAACAGGGCTCGTCTGTATGAAACTTTTAATTCTTGTATATGAATATTGGGCCAAACGTAATAGCCCATAGCTGTAACACATTATTGTATTTGTACTTTTTTATAACACATGTACTGTTAGCCGAATAAAGATTATCTGAATCTGAAATCTGGTAATTTTTGCTGTTTGCGGTGAAACGTGACTGGATAGCTTCCTCTTCCGTTTTCTGCTTGCGATCGCGCGGAGTTTGAAGTTTTAAAGATTTTAAAGATAAAGGTTGGCTGTGGTGATATTGTTTTTATAAGCGAACGTTTCAAACGGCGAGATGACATCGTATAAAAAACTGAAGTGAGTACGAAATTGTTTTACAGGTCCTAACTAAACATTTCCAGTTTGCCAACCAAAAGTAATTTCCTGATTTTACCCAATTGAAAGATTATTAACAATGATTTAACGCATCGTTAAAGTCGTACTCCTGCACTTGTTTGTTTTAACCTTAATTCGCAGATGAGAGCAGAAGGGCGCAAAAATGAATAATCTACTTAAAAAATTTCTCAATAAATGTGGCTCTAGCTAGGAATTTATAAAAGAGAAATATATTTGATATAAAATTTTAGAAAAATCCAATAATTGTGTGCGCCTCTATATATATAGATAAGTGATCTCACATTTATAACAGGGCTCGTCTGTATGAAACTTTTAATTCTTGTATATGAATATTGGGCCAAACGTAATAGCCCATAGCTGTAACACATTATTGTATTTGTACTTTTTTATAACACATGTACTGTTAGCCGAATAAAGATTATCTGAATCTGAAATCTGGTAATTTTTGCTGTTTGCGGTGAAACGTGACTGGATAGCTTCCTCTTCCGTTTTCTGCTTGCGATCGCGCGGAGTTTGGAGTTTTAAAGATTTTAAAGATAAAGGTTGGCTGTGGTGATATTGTTTTTATAAGCGAACGTTTCAAACGGCGAGATGACATCGTATAAAAAACTGAAGTGAGTACGAAATTGTTTTACAGGTCCTAACTAAACATTTCCAGTTTGCCAACCAAAAGTAATTTCCTGATTTTACCCAATTGAAAGATTATTAACAATGATTTAACGCATCGTTAAAGTAGTACTCCTGCACTTGTTTGTTTTAACCTTAATTCGCAGATGAGAGCAGAAGGGCGCAAAAATGAATAATCTACTTAAAAAATTTCTCAATAAATGTGGCTCTAGCTAGGAATTTATAAAAGAGAAATATATTTCATATAAAATTTTAGAAAAATCCAATAATTGTGTGCGCCTCTATATATATAGATAAGTGATCTCACATTTATAACAGGGCTCGTCTGTATGAAACTTTTAATTCTTGTATATGAATATTGGGCCAAACGTAATAGCCCATAGCTGTAACACATTATTGTATTTGTACTTTTTTATAACACATGTACTGTTAGCCGAATAAAGATTATCTGAATCTGAAATCTGGTAATTTTTGCTGTTTGCGGTGAAACGTGACTGGATAGCTTCCTCTTCCGTTTTCTGCTTGCGATCGCGCGGAGTTTGGAGTTTTAAAGATTTTAAAGATAAAGGTTGGCTGTGGTGATATTGTTTTTATAAGCGAACGTTTCAAACGGCGAGATGACATCGTATAAAAAACTGAAGTGAGTACGAAATTGTTTTACAGGTCCTAACTAAACATTTCCAGTTTGCCAACCAAAAGTAATTTCCTGATTTTACCCAATTGAAAGATTATTAACAATGATTTAACGCATCGTTAAAGTAGTACTCCTGCACTTGTTTGTTTTAACCTTAATTCGCAGATGAGAGCAGAAGGGCGCAAAAATGAATAATCTACTTAAAAAATTTCTCAATAAATGTGGCTCTAGCTAGGAATTTATAAAAGAGAAATATATTTCATATAAAATTTTAGAAAAATCCAATAATTGTGTGCGCCTCTATATATATAGATAAGTGATCTCACATTTATAACAGGGCTCGTCTGTATGAAACTTTTAATTCTTGTATATGAATATTGGGCCAAACGTAATAGCCCATAGCTGTAACACATTATTGTATTTGTACTTTTTTATAACACATGTACTGTTAGCCGAATAAAGATTATCTGAATCTGAAATCTGGTAATTTTTGCTGTTTGCGGTGAAACGTGACTGGATAGCTTCCTCTTCCGTTTTCTGCTTGCGATCGCGCGGAGTTTGGAGTTTTAAAGATTTTAAAGATAAAGGTTGGCTGTGGTGATATTGTTTTTATAAGCGAACGTTTCAAACGGCGAGATGACATCGTATAAAAAACTGAAGTGAGTACGAAATTGTTTTACAGGTCCTAACTAAACATTTCCAGTTTGCCAACCAAAAGTAATTTCCTGATTTTACCCAATTGAAAGATTATTAACAATGATTTAACGCATCGTTAAAGTCGTACTCCTGCACTTGTTTGTTTTAACCTTAATTCGCAGATGAGAGCAGAAGGGCGCAAAAATGAATAATCTACTTAAAAAATTTCTCAATAAATGTGGCTCTAGCTAGGAATTTATAAAAGAGAAATATATTTCATATAAAATTTTAGAAAAATCCAATAATTGTGTGCGCCTCTATATATATAGATAAGTGATCTCACATTTATAACAGGGCTCGTCTGTATGAAACTTTTAATTCTTGTATATGAATATTGGGCCAAACGTAATAGCCCATAGCTGTAACACATTATTGTATTTGTACTTTTTTATAACACATGTACTGTTAGCCGAATAAAGATTATCTGAATCTGAAATCTGGTAATTTTTGCTGTTTGCGGTGAAACGTGACTGGATAGCTTCCTCTTCCGTTTTCTGCTTGCGATCGCGCGGAGTTTGGAGTTTTAAAGATTTTAAAGATAAAGGTTGGCTGTGGTGATATTGTTTTTATAAGCGAACGTTTCAAACGGCGAGATGACATCGTATAAAAAACTGAAGTGAGTACGAAATTGTTTTACAGGTCCTAACTAAACATTTCCAGTTTGCCAACCAAAAGTAATTTCCTGATTTTACCCAATTGAAAGATTATTAACAATGATTTAACGCATCGTTAAAGTCGTACTCCTGCACTTGTTTGTTTTAACCTTAATTCGCAGATGAGAGCAGAAGGGCGCAAAAATGAATAATCTACTTAAAAAATTTCTCAATAAATGTGGCTCTAGCTAGGAATTTATAAAAGAGAAATATATTTCATATAAAATTTTAGAAAAATCCAATAATTGTGTGCGCCTCTATATATATAGATAAGTGATCTCACATTTATAACAGGGCTCGTCTGTATGAAACTTTTAATTCTTGTATATGAATATTGGGCCAAACGTAATAGCCCATAGCTGTGTTATGTACCAAAATCTTTGGTACGTTACATATCGGCATATCTATACGATTTCCCGATATGTAACCTAATTAAATAAATAAATTTGTTACGCATTAAATGTTGAAATGAGGTACCTAGCAAAAAATGCATTGCTGCCTGAGGTAACGTACACCTGCAACGCCCAGGTGCCAACGGTGTTTCCCAACAATTAATGCGGAAGAAAAACAAATGATGCAAAAATGCGCGATGAGTGCATCGATGCTAACTTCCGAGTAACAATTCCGAGGTGACATTAAGAACTCAAGTAAGAAGTAGAGGAGAGTCGTTTTCCATCACCAGCAGCGCGCGGACGCGAAGTAAAAAGTCGGGACCGGTTAGTCGGTAGAGAGTTACTTCTAAGTTCAAAGTCGGTGTAACCTAAGTTATAGTGTTTAAGATTCAAGAGTGTAAAATAAATGAAGTATACCCGACGAGTAACTCTTTTAACCGATTAAACCTCATCCGTCCCGTACAACCGATACCAGTCCGAGTACAGAAGATACCCTGGAACCATTTAATAATATTAAGAATATTCCCACCGGAATATACTTAACAATTTGGCGCAGCCGGTAGGATAGAGGAAGCTTGGTAATCAATTAAATACCGTAAATGCTTTAAAACCCTCTATCCAGAACCACAAGAGTTCTAAAAATACTTAAGTGCTGGGCAAAGATAAAGTCTTTCTTTACCCGTAACCTGAAGCCAGGCTCGGCTCCAGAGGCACACACTTTAAGTAAAAGAACTCCACCGCTCCCGGGTAATCAACTATAGTTGCCTCTGCTCCAGGCGAGCACGCAATTACCCGGACTTCAGGTACTCAACTGTAACTGCCTCTGCTCCAGGCGAGCACGCAGGTACCGATTTTTAGTGCAAAAGGCACCAACGCGGGATTATTCAATGACCACAGCGCACCGATAAAATCACAGAAGCGCTTACACAAGAAGGAAGGAAAGAAGAAGCCGATGAACGGAGACAAACCTCGCACCGGAGTAACACCAGCAGCAGCACGCAGCGACTCCACTACACCAACACAATCATCGGGGGAATCCACGAACCCTTCAACGACTCCGCAGCTGCCGAGAGATCATCTAAATCCACGAGCACCACCCACAGCATCAACAAGCAGCTCCTACAACACCTCTACACCGCATTCTCACCAGGGAATTCGTCTGCGAAGTGGAGCGGTAATCCCCAGACCCGTAGGCGACGTAGGAGTAAGTCTAGCTGATAACCTGAATCATATAGTAGAGAAAGTGCGAGTATCAGGTGACATCACAGCTGAACACTGTGACGAGATCGAGCAAAAAATAGAGCAACTCCGCGAACAAAGGGAAGCTCGAATCAAAGAATTAACAGCTGGCACCGAACAATTCAGGGAAAGTTTACTGAAATTTAAAAGATACTCGCACTCGCTCCAAAATAATAGAAACAACTTAGAATTAAGTAGTGATAAAAATTTAAGCGCGGAAATTGCACAAAGTGAACAGCCGACGGCGGCTGATCTCCTCACAGGCTGGTTGAGCGGATCAATTACGAGCTCGTCCACAGAAAACTCGCGCGATTCACAACACGTAACCGAACACAAGAGATACGCGGTAAACACACGCAGCCGGGAAATGACGGACACGGGAAAAGTACTAAAGCTTGCCACCCAAGTGGTCCCCATATTTTCAGGCGAGTTCAGCCCCCAAGTGAGCCAAGAGCTCCAAACTTTCCTATGCTGTTGCAAACAAGCACAAGCCTGCCTTTCGGAGGAAGAAAGATTAACCTTCCCTCGAATTCTGCTCACCCGTCTCCGGGGAGCGGCCTATCATCTATTTTTGGCAGATCCTCCTCTTTCATTCGAGGACTTCGAGACACGTTTAAATCAAACATATTTGCCCCGGGAAAGCTACTTGGAACTGATGAATAAATTAATAAACATCAGCCAATTCCCGGTGGAATCGCTCAACGCCTTCACGGCAAGATTGCAGCAGACGCTGGCTCAGTGCAAAGAAGCGGCAGAACAAAACAATAATCCGGCAACAGCAATGGCACTCAAAGCCCAGCTAGAGGAATTCGCGAAAAGCGCATTCCAAAGAGGAGTAAATAATCCTTACCTCCGCCAGTACCTTCTGACTCTGAACGAAAACACCCTGAATCAGTTAGTCAGCAAGGCACTGGACATGGAGAAACTCCAGCACGGATCTACACATCCCCAAAATCCGATAAGGGGCTGCGTACAGAGCCCGGAAGCATATCATGGGTCACGATCGTGCCCAAGCAGCACATACTCTAATGCATGCCAGGGCACCGATTTTCACTCCCAAGCTTTAGCACACTGTAATGCCATCCAGGCCACTTACACGAACACTCCTATGATTACACCAACCCGTTATGGGAACCACAACACACACCCGGGACCGCAGATTCAGGGCTATGGAGCAAATTACCCTGCAGCATCCCTGAGTCCAACGCGAAACTACGGAAGCACAGTACCCGGTATAACGAAAAGTATGTTACCGAACACGATTTGTGCTTTCTGCAAAAAACGGGGGCATACTTTCGCCGACTGTGTGACGAGAAGGAACACGCCGGTATGCGAGAAGTGCAAAAACTATGGGCACACCGCGAATACATGCCGCGCCGATCGCGAAAAATCAACGGGCCCACCTTATAGACCACATAGTCAGCAACTGACACCCACAAGCAACCCCGGTCGGCGCGTATACAACGTGCGATCAAGTTGCGCGTGGTGCGGGCGACGGGGGCATGAGGAAACTGTGTGCCAACAAAAACAAAAGTATGTCAGCCGGAATTCGGGAAACGACGTACAGTCGAGTCCGAAATCCCCGACCCGACTTTAAATACTAAAAAGAAAAATTTGGGGTATACTCAGCCGCCCAAACCCCCGTGGTGGAACTCCCCCTAGACATTGGTCGAAATAAAAAGACTCAACTAGTGGTGGACACGGGCGCTGAGATAAGTTTAATAAAGAAAAAAGCGTTGAATTCTCTCGAATCAGTGAACTCGGAGAAAACCCTCGCCTTGCAATCCCCGTTTGGTAGGGGACATACCCTGGGAAGCTGCCAAGGAAATTTCATTAAAAAACTCTACCCGAGTCGGGAAGTTAAAATTCCTTGCACTTTCCAGGTAATAGAAGATCTGCAAGATCTTTCCCACGATGGGCTATTGGGAAATGATTTCCTATCGCAATATTGCGACGTTGAGGGCCCAAATAAAAGACTTCGATTTCCGCGCACGGAAATCAATGAAGAGGAATTCTCATATCCAATAATACTCGATGCAGAGAAGGGATATACCCAAAAGACAACTGAAAACGAGGCTCAGGAAAAAGAGATGGAACCCGAAGGGGTTAAGCTGTCCACCTGTCATGCTCTCGGGGTATCTAGTAAAATAGATGCTGGTTGCCAAGCCCTAGAAAGGCCCAGGGTAAACGAGAATGAACCTCTAGCGAATACACCCCGGATCGAAGAAATCAACGTGGCTCTGAGAGAACCAATAAGCGTGCCTGCTCGATCGCAAATGGTGGCTAGAATTCCGTTGATACTAAAGGGAGAAATGCTCTGTTTGTCACAAGAGATAAGCGAAGGAGTCTTCCTGGCTAACAGTATCATATCCTCGAGTAAAAATAAGGAGGTCTCAATCGGAATCCTCAACGTTAATAATTCCCCAGTAATTCTGACCAACTTGAATTTACAATTGGTTTCAGCGAATGATTACTCGGTAGCCCCAATACATCCCGAAGCGGGATTACAAATAAGCAACGAGACGGCAAAGCCGCCCGAAAAAACTAAACCTACAAACAAGAAGAATACAACCGGCGCAACCGCCGACTCCCATAGGCCACAGAGCCCAAAATTAAATAAAAACGGCGCAACCGCCGACTCCCATAGGCCACAGAGTCCAAAATTAAATAAAAATGGCGCAACCGCCAATACAAACAGGCCCTCGAGCCTCAAGGTAAGTAAAAACGGTGCAAAAGGCCACCCAAACGGACCACAAAGTCCCAAACTAGAAGAAAACGGCAAAAAAGCCTATTTAAACAGACCAAAGAGTCCTAAATTAAAAATATTCAATCAAACAGAGATTAATAAAAACTACGGCATAAGTAACCAAACAGCCACAATTTCGTACGTCAGAAACCCGGATGCCGATTTGAAAAAAGCAAAAAACCGCATAGCCAGGTTAGAGCAAGAACTCAATCTGAGCCCAATTTTAAATAGCCAAGAAAAGGCTGAAATTTTGGAACTATGTCGAGAATATAACGACATATTCCATCTAAAGAATGATTACCTTTCACATACAGATGCTATCACGCATTTAATCCCGGTAGTGCAGGATCAAGCACCAATAAATCAGAAAATGTACAGACTACCGGAAACACAACGTGAAGTAATCAACGAGCAATTGAAAGAAATGCTCGAGAATGATATAGTGCAGCCAAGCAAAAGCCCTTGGAACTCGCCCTTATTAGTAGTCCCTAAAAAACCGGGACCCAATGGAGAGAAAAAATGGAGAGTAGTCGTCGATTTCCGTAAATTAAATGAAAAAACCATCGGCGATGCTTTCCCTCTCCCACGAATCGAGGATATACTCGATCAATTAGGCCACTCTCGTTACTTCACTACCCTCGACTTGGCGAGTGGATATCATCAAGTTCTGGTGGATCCACAAGATCGCCCCAAAACGGCCTTCAGCACAAGCTACGGTCATTATGAATTCAAGCGCATGCCCTTCGGACTCAAGGGAGCTCCGGCTACTTTCCAGCGCCTCATGAACTATGTGCTGACTGGCCTGCAGGGCCTGGAATGCTTTGTGTACCTAGATGATATTGTCATCTACGGGAAAAATCTAGAAGATCATAATTGCAAACTTCGCAAGGTCTTCGATAGACTACGAGAGAACAACCTAAAATTACAACCGGAGAAATGTCAATTCCTCCGAAAAGAAGTAGTCTACCTGGGTCACAAATGCTCCAGCGAAGGCGCACTGCCAGACCCTAGCAAAACAGCGTGCGTTCAAGAATTTCCTGTCCCACGAACAGTTAGGCAAGTACAATCATTTCTAGGACTTGCAAATTACTATCGTAAATTTATACCAAATTTTTCAAAAATTGTTCGTCCAATAACTAACTTACTCCGCAAGGACGAAAAGTTTACTTGGACAGATAAATGCCAGGAGGCTTTCTTATCAATTAAAAAATCGTTGATCTCACCTCCTCTTCTAATCTACCCAGATTTCAGTAAACCCTTCAACTTGACCACGGACGCCAGTAACGAAGCATTAGGTGCTGTCCTCTCTCAAGGAGAAGTGGGGCAAGATCAGCCCATTGCTTACGCGAGCCGCACATTAAACAAGGCCGAGCGTAACTACTCCACAATTGAGAAGGAATTATTGGCTATAGTCTGGGCTACAAGAAACTTTAGATGCTACCTCCAAGGTAGAAAATTCACGGTCTATACAGACCACAAGCCTCTTAAGGGAGCCTTTAATGTAAAAGACCCCACTTCCCGTTTGGTGAGATTTCACCACAAATTATCCGAGTTCGATTACAACATCGAATATAAACCCGGAAAATATAATACGAATGCAGATGCTTTGAGCCGCATTCCCCGGGAAGAGAGTGACAATAAAGAAAGCCAAACCACCACGGTACAGGCATACGTCCATCGCTCCGAGTCGGGTGAAGAAACCCCCAAATTGAAAATAAGCGCAGTCACTAGAGCACAAAAACGGAAAGCCCAAAATAATTATACCAAAAATCAAATAGCAACACAAAAAGTGAAACAAACAGGAACACAAACACCAGATTCCACCCAAGACCAAAACGAAACATTTTCAAGTCCCGTGCAACAAAAAGAAGACGACATTTTACCACTGACAATATCACCTCAAACCCCTGAATTAATTTCGAGTCCGGAGGAAATCAAAATTATTTTACATGATTATCATGATTCTCCGTTCGGCGGACACCAGGGCGTGATTAAAACGTACAAGAAAATTAAACGTAAGTTTCGGTGGAAAAATATGTTACGGGATATAAAAAATTATATCAAGCGATGCCCGAAGTGCCAGAAACTCAAAGCTTCACCCCAACATAAGATGCCCATGGTTATTACCGACGTCGCGGAACAACCTTTTGACAAGGTTTACCTCGACGTCGTGGGGCCATTGGAGGAGTCCACGTCAGGAAATAAATATATCCTAACCTTCCAGGATAATCTGACAAAATTCGTGGACTGGTATGCAATACCAAACGCTGAAGCGGAAACAATAGCGCAAATTTTCTTCGACGAAATCGTCACGCGCTACCGCATTCCCAAGCAAATAGTTACCGATCAAGGAACAAATTTCCTAAGTGATCTGTTCAAGCAGGTCTGCAAATTATTAAAGGTGAAGAAATTACAGACCTCGGCATACCACCCTCAGTCAAATGGGGCATTAGAAAGGGCACATAGGCCCTTGATAGAATATCTGCGCACTATCGTTGACGAAAATTCTAAAAGCTGGGATCGGTATTTACGCACAGCGGCATTTGTGTACAATAATAGTACGCACGAAGGAACAAAATTGACCCCGATGGACTGTCTTTACGGATTCACGGCAGATGTTCCATCGAATTTAAAAAGAGATCCAGAGCCTGTTTACAATCACGAGAGTTATTACCACATGCTCCGCTACAGGCTCCAGAAATCATATGCGACCGCCAGAAAGAATATTTTAGCAAGTAAAGAAAAATCTAAAGTATATTACGACAAGAGCGCTAAGCCGCAATCTTTTCACATAGGAGATAAGGTCCTCCTGAAAAGTGAAAGCAGAAAGCATAAGCTCTCAGAAATCGGGATAGGGCCTTACACGGTAACTGGAATTCTTTCGCCAGTGAATACCGTAATAAAAATTGGCAGGCGCGTAAAAGTGATTCATAATAATCGCCTCAAGCCATATTTCGAATAAATATTTTTCCAATCAAACATTTTTCTTTTCTTTTCTTTTATTGCTAAAAAAAAAAAACACTAACAGAAGAAATTTTTAACCCGCATACAATTTTTGTTTGCATCATCAAACACAGTGCAGTTCCAAGCGCAAGCGAAAGTGCAACCCGAAACTTACAGACAAAAAGAACAAAACAAAACAACAACAAAAAGCGTCAAACGAACAGCGCGACTAAAAGATTCGCTCACCCAGCTCATGTGTTTTTTTTTTTATCGTACCTCCCCAGAAAATGCATACTAAGAATAACCTTGTAAAGTAATATCTTCTTTCTAGTTCAGGGACAAGTAGCTGATAAGTAGTAACCTTGGCAAATAATAAACTTAGGATAGGTCAGGGCTAATTAGAAAATAAGGCAGCAGGCCATTAATCCTCATATATGGGTAGAATAATATTTTTTTTTATAAGAAGTAATTAATTGAAGAATATGTAGGAACTTATTACAGATTTTCTTTAAGCAAATTGTAAGTAAATTAAGCTAAATTTATTGTGCGCAATAAGGGAGGTACATCCGAAATGTAAGCTTTAAAATACGATAAGCTCAGGTTTGGAATATATATATATAAAAACAAAAATTAAACGCTACTAAGATAAGTATTATAATAACCATATATATTATACGATAGACTACCTTGTAAACGACAACCGATTCCGACCCGAACGTTTCCAAATTCTAAATTTAATTTATTTTATTTTCTTCTTGTCAACCTAAACCCCGAGAATTATTCCTCTCCAAAGAATAATTCTCTTTTTCGCAGGGGGAAGGAAATGTTATGTACCAAAATCTTTGGTACGTTACATATCGGCATATCTATACGATTTCCCGATATGTAACCTAATTAAATAAATAAATTTGTTACGCATTAAATGTTGAAATGAGGTACCTAGCAAAAAATGCATTGCTGCCTGAGGTAACGTACACCTGCAACGCCCAGGTGCCAACGGTGTTTCCCAACAATTAATGCGGAAGAAAAACAAATGATGCAAAAATGCGCGATGAGTGCATCGATGCTAACTTCCGAGTAACAATTCCGAGGTGACATTAAGAACTCAAGTAAGAAGTAGAGGAGAGTCGTTTTCCATCACCAGCAGCGCGCGGACGCGAAGTAAAAAGTCGGGACCGGTTAGTCGGTAGAGAGTTACTTCTAAGTTCAAAGTCGGTGTAACCTAAGTTATAGTGTTTAAGATTCAAGAGTGTAAAATAAATGAAGTATACCCGACGAGTAACTCTTTTAACCGATTAAACCTCATCCGTCCCGTACAACCGATACCAGTCCGAGTACAGAAGATACCCTGGAACCATTTAATAATATTAAGAATATTCCCACCGGAATATACTTAACAGCTGTAACACATTATTGTATTTGTACTTTTTTATAACACATGTACTGTTAGCCGAATAAAGATTATCTGAATCTGAAATCTGGTAATTTTTGCTGTTTGCGGTGAAACGTGACTGGATAGCTTCCTCTTCCGTTTTCTGCTTGCGATCGCGCGGAGTTTGGAGTTTTAAAGATTTTAAAGATAAAGGTTGGCTGTGGTGATATTGTTTTTATAAGCGAACGTTTCAAACGGCGAGATGACATCGTATAAAAAACTGAAGTGAGTACGAAATTGTTTTACAGGTCCTAACTAAACATTTCCAGTTTGCCAACCAAAAGTAATTTCCTGATTTTACCCAATTGAAAGATTATTAACAATGATTTAACGCATCGTTAAAGTCGTACTCCTGCACTTGTTTGTTTTAACCTTAATTCGCAGATGAGAGCAGAAGGGCGCAAAAATGAATAATCTACTTAAAAAATTTCTCAATAAATGTGGCTCTAGCTAGGAATTTATAAAAGAGAAATATATTTCATATAAAATTTTAGAAAAATCCAATAATTGTGTGCGCCTCTATATATATAGATAAGTGATCTCACATTTATAACAGGGCTCGTCTGTATGAAACTTTTAATTCTTGTATATGAATATTGGGCCAAACGTAATAGCCCATAGCTGTGTTATGTACCAAAATCTTTGGTACGTTACATATCGGCATATCTATACGATTTCCCGATATGTAACCTAATTAAATAAATAAATTTGTAACGCATTAAATGTTGAAATGAGGTACCTAGCAAAAAATGCATTGCTGCCTGAGGTAACGTACACCGGCAACGCCCAGGTGCCAACGGTGTTTCCCAACAATTAATGCGGAAGAAAAACAAATGATGCAAAAATGCGCGATGAGTGCATCGATGCTAACTTCCGAGTAACAATTCCGAGGTGACATTAAGAACTCAAGTAAGAAGTAGAGGAGAGTCGTTTTCCATCACCAGCAGCGCGCGGACGCGAAGTAAAAAGTCGGGACCGGTTAGTCGGTAGAGAGTTACTTCTAAGTTCAAAGTCGGTGTAACCTAAGTTATAGTGTTTAAGATTCAAGAGTGTAAAATAAATGAAGTATACCCGACGAGTAACTCTTTTAACCGATTAAACCTCATCCGTCCCGTACAACCGATACCAGTCCGAGTACAGAAGATACCCTGGAACCATTTAATAATATTAAGAATATTCCCACCGGAATATACTTAACAATTTGGCGCAGCCGGTAGGATAGAGGAAGCTTGGTAATCAATTAAATACCGTAAATGCTTTAAAACCCTCTATCCAGAACCACAAGAGTTCTAAAAATACTTAAGTGTTGGGCAAAGATAAAGTCTTTCTTTACCCGTAACCTGAAGCCAGGCTCGGCTCCAGAGGCACACACTTTAAGTAAAAGAACTCCACCGCTCCCGGGTAATCAACTATAGTTGCCTCTGCTCCAGGCGAGCACGCAATTACCCGGACTTCAGGTACTCAACTGTAACTGCCTCTGCTCCAGGCGAGCACGCAGGTACCGATTTTTAGTGCAAAAGGCACCAACGCGGGATTATTCAATGACCACAGCGCACCGATAAAATCACAGAAGCGCTTACACAAGAAGGAAGGAAAGAAGAAGCCGATGAACGGAGACAAACCTCGCACCGGAGTAACACCAGCAGCAGCACGCAGCGACTCCACTACACCAACACAATCATCGGGGGAATCCACGAACCCTTCAACGACTCCGCAGCTGCCGAGAGATCATCTAAATCCACGAGCACCACCCACAGCATCAACAAGCAGCTCCTACAACACCTCTACACCGCATTCTCACCAGGGAATTCGTCTGCGAAGTGGAGCGGTAATCCCCAGACCCGTAGGCGACGTAGGAGTAAGTCTAGCTGATAACCTGAATCATATAGTAGAGAAAGTGCGAGTATCAGGTGACATCACAGCTGAACACTGTGACGAGATCGAGCAAAAAATAGAGCAACTCCGCGAACAAAGGGAAGCTCGAATCAAAGAATTAACAGCTGGCACCGAACAATTCAGGGAAAGTTTACTGAAATTTAAAAGATACTCGCACTCGCTCCAAAATAATAGAAACAACTTAGAATTAAGTAGTGATAAAAATTTAAGCGCGGAAATTGCACAAAGTGAACAGCCGACGGCGGCTGATCTCCTCACAGGCTGGTTGAGCGGATCAATTACGAGCTCGTCCACAGAAAACTCGCGCGATTCACAACACGTAACCGAACACAAGAGATACGCGGTAAACACACGCAGCCGGGAAATGACGGACACGGGAAAAGTACTAAAGCTTGCCACCCAAGTGGTCCCCATATTTTCAGGCGAGTTCAGCCCCCAAGTGAGCCAAGAGCTCCAAACTTTCCTATGCTGTTGCAAACAAGCACAAGCCTGCCTTTCGGAGGAAGAAAGATTAACCTTCCCTCGAATTCTGCTCACTCGTCTCCGGGGAGCGGCCTATCGTCTATTTTTGGCAGATCCTCCTCTTTCATTCGAGGACTTCGAGACACGTTTAAATCAAACATATTTGCCCCGGGAAAGCTACTTGGAACTGATGAATAAATTAATAAACATCAGCCAATTCCCGGTGGAATCGCTCAACGCCTTCACGGCAAGATTGCAGCAGACGCTGGCTCAGTGCAAAGAAGCGGCAGAACAAAACAATAATCCGGCAACAGCAATGGCACTCAAAGCCCAGCTAGAGGAATTCGCGAAAAGCGCATTCCAAAGAGGAGTAAATAATCCTTACCTCCGCCAGTACCTTCTGACTCTGAACGAAAACACCCTGAATCAGTTAGTCAGCAAGGCACTGGACATGGAGAAACTCCAGCACGGATCTACACATCCCCAAAATCCGATAACGGGCTGCGTACAGAGCCCGGAAGCATATCATGGGTCACGATCGTGCCCAAGCAGCACATACTCTAATGCATGCCAGGGCACCGATTTTCACTCCCAAGCTTTAGCACACTGTAATGCCATCCAGGCCACTTACACGAACACTCCTATGATTACACCAACCCGTTATGGGAACCACAACACACACCCGGGACCGCAGATTCAGGGCTATGGAGCAAATTACCCTGCAGCATCCCTGAGTCCAACGCGAAACTACGGAAGCACAGTACCCGGTATAACGAAAAGTATGTTACCGAACACGATTTGTGCTTTCTGCAAAAAACGGGGGCATACTTTCGCCGACTGTGTGACGAGAAGAAACACGCCGGTATGCGAGAAGTGCAAAAACTATGGGCACACCGCGAATACATGCCGCGCCGATCGCGAAAAATCAACGGGCCCACCTTATAGACCACATAGTCAGCAACTGACACCCACAAGCAACCCCGGTCGGCGCGTATACAACGTGCGATCAAGTTGCGCGTGGTGCGGGCGACGGGGGCATGAGGAAAGTGTGTGCCAACAAAAACAAAAGTATGTCAGCCGGAATTCGGGAAACGACGTACAGTCGAGTCCGAAATCCCCGACCCGACTCTAAATACTAAAAAGAAAAATTTGGGGTATACTCAGCCGCCCAAACCCAGTACCCCCGTGGTGGAACTCCCCCTAGACATTGGTCGAAATAAAAAGACTCAACTAGTGGTGGACACGGGCGCTGAGATAAGTTTAATAAAGAAAAAAGCGTTGAATTCTCTCGAATCAGTGAACTCGGAGAAAACCCTCGCCTTGCAATCCCCGTTTGGTAGGGGACATACCCTGGGAAGCTGCCAAGGAAATTTCATTAAAAAACTCTCCCCGAGTCGGGAAGTTAAAATTCCTTGCACTTTCCAGGTAATAGAAGATCTGCAAGATCTTTCCCACGATGGGCTATTGGGAAATGATTTCCTATCGCAATATTGCGACGTTGAGGGCCCAAATAAAAGACTTCGATTTCCGCGCACGGAAATCAATGAAGAGGAATTCTCATATCCAATAATACTCGATGCAGAGAAGGGATATACCCAAAAGACAACTGAAAACGAGGCTCAGGAAAAAGAGATGGAACCCGAAGGGGTTAAGCTGTCCACCTGTCATGCTCTCGGGGTATCTAGTAAAATAGATGCTGGTTGCCAAGCCCTAGAAAGGCCCAGGGTAAACGAGAATGAAACTCTAGCGAATACACCCCGGATCGAAGAAATCAACGTGGCTCTGAGAGAACCAATAAGCGTGCCTGCTCGATCGCAAATGGTGGCTAGAATTCCGTTGATACTAAAGGGAGAAATGCTCTGTTTGTCACAAGAGATAAGCGAAGGAGTCTTCCTGGCTAACAGTATCATATCCTCGAGTAAAAATAAGGAGGTCTCAATCGGAATCCTCAACGTTAATAATTCCCCAGTAATTCTGACCAACTTGAATTTACAATTGGTTTCAGCGAATGATTACTCGGTAGCCCCAATACATCCCGAAGCGGGATTACAAATAAGCAACGAGACGGCAAAGCCGCCCGAAAAAACTAAACCTACAAACAAGAAGAATACAACCGGCGCAACCGCCGACTCCCATAGGCCACAGAGCCCAAAATTAAATAAAAACGGCGCAACCGCCGACTCCCATAGGCCACAGAGTCCAAAATTAAATAAAAATGGCGCAACCGCCAATACAAACAGGCCCTCGAGCCTCAAGGTAAGTAAAAACGGTGCAAAAGGCCACCCAAACGGACCACAAAGTCCCAAACTAGAAGAAAACGGCAAAAAAGCCTATTTAAACAGACCAAAGAGTCCTAAATTAAAAATATTCAATCAAACAGAGATTAATAAAAACTACGGCATAAGTAACCAAACAGCCACAATTTCGTACGTCAGAAACCCGGATGCCGATTTGAAAAAAGCAAAAAACCGCATAGCCAGGTTAGAGCAAGAACTCAATCTGAGCCCAATTTTAAATAGCCAAGAAAAGGCTGAAATTTTGGAACTATGTCGAGAATATAACGACATATTCCATCTAAAGAATGATTACCTTTCACATACAGATGCTATCACGCATTTAATCCCGGTAGTGCAGGATCAAGCACCAATAAATCAGAAAATGTACAGACTACCGGAAACACAACGTGAAGTAATCAACGAGCAATTGAAAGAAATGCTCGAGAATGATATAGTGCAGCCAAGCAAAAGCCCTTGGAACTCGCCCTTATTAGTAGTCCCTAAAAAACCGGGACCCAATGGAGAGAAAAAATGGAGAGTAGTCGTCGATTTCCGTAAATTAAATGAAAAAACCATCGGCGATGCTTTCCCTCTCCCACGAATCGAGGATATACTCGATCAATTAGGCCACTCTCGTTACTTCACTACCCTCGACTTGGCGAGTGGATATCATCAAGTTCTGGTGGATCCACAAGATCGCCCCAAAACGGCCTTCAGCACAAGCTACGGTCATTATGAATTCAAGCGTATGCCCTTCGGACTCAAGGGAGCTCCGGCTACTTTCCAGCGCCTCATGAACTATGTGCTGACTGGCCTGCAGGGCCTGGAATGCTTTGTGTACCTAGATGATATTGTCATCTACGGGAAAAATCTAGAAGATCATAATTGCAAACTTCGCAAGGTCTTCGATAGACTACGAGAGAACAACCTAAAATTACAACCGGAGAAATGTCAATTCCTCCGAAAAGAAGTAGTCTACCTGGGTCACAAATGCTCCAGCGAAGGCGCACTGCCAGACCCTAGCAAAACAGCGTGCGTTCAAGAATTTCCTGTCCCACGAACAGTTAGGCAAGTACAATCATTTCTAGGACTTGCAAATTACTATCGTAAATTTATACCAAATTTTTCAAAAATTGTTCGTCCAATAACTAACTTACTCCGCAAGGACGAAAAGTTTACTTGGACAGATAAATGCCAGGAGGCTTTCTTATCAATTAAAAAATCGTTGATCTCACCTCCTCTTCTAATCTACCCAGATTTCAGTAAACCCTTCAACTTGACCACGGACGCCAGTAACGAAGCATTAGGTGCTGTCCTCTCTCAAGGAGAAGTGGGGCAAGATCAGCCCATTGCTTACGCGAGCCGCACATTAAACAAGGCCGAGCGTAACTACTCCACAATTGAGAAGGAATTATTGGCTATAGTCTGGGCTACAAGAAACTTTAGATGCTACCTCCAAGGTAGAAAATTCACGGTCTATACAGACCACAAGCCTCTTAAGGGAGCCTTTAATGTAAAAGACCCCACTTCCCGTTTGGTGAGATTTCACCACAAATTATCCGAGTTCGATTACAACATCGAATATAAACCCGGAAAATATAATACGAATGCAGATGCTTTGAGCCGCATTCCCCGGGAAGAGAGTGACAATAAAGAAAGCCAAACCACCACGGTACAGGCATACGTCCATCGCTCCGAGTCGGGTGAAGAAACCCCCAAATTGAAAATAAGCGCAGTCACTAGAGCACAAAAACGGAAAGCCCAAAATAATTATACCAAAAATCAAATAGCAACACAAAAAGTGAAACAAACAGGAACACAAACACCAGATTCCACCCAAGACCAAAACGAAACATTTTCAAGTCCCGTGCAACAAAAAGAAGACGACATTTTACCACTGACAATATCACCTCAAACCCCTGAATTAATTTCGAGTCCGGAGGAAATCAAAATTATTTTACATGATTATCATGATTCTCCGTTCGGCGGACACCAGGGCGTGATTAAAACGTACAAGAAAATTAAACGTAAGTTTCGGTGGAAAAATATGTTACGGGATATAAAAAATTATATCAAGCGATGCCCGAAGTGCCAGAAACTCAAAGCTTCACCCCAACATAAGATGCCCATGGTTATTACCGACGTCGCGGAACAACCTTTTGACAAGGTTTACCTCGACGTCGTGGGGCCATTGGAGGAGTCCACGTCAGGAAATAAATATATCCTAACCTTCCAGGATAATCTGACAAAATTCGTGGACTGGTATGCAATACCAAACGCTGAAGCGGAAACAATAGCGCAAATTTTCTTCGACGAAATCGTCACGCGCTACCGCATTCCCAAGCAAATAGTTACCGATCAAGGAACAAATTTCCTAAGTGATCTGTTCAAGCAGGTCTGCAAATTATTAAAGGTGAAGAAATTACAGACCTCGGCATACCACCCTCAGTCAAATGGGGCATTAGAAAGGGCACATAGGCCCTTGATAGAATATCTGCGCACTATCGTTGACGAAAATTCTAAAAGCTGGGATCGGTATTTACGCACAGCGGCATTTGTGTACAATAATAGTACGCACGAAGGAACAAAATTGACCCCGATGGACTGTCTTTACGGATTCACGGCAGATGTTCCATCGAATTTAAAAAGAGATCCAGAGCCTGTTTACAATCACGAGAGTTATTACCACATGCTCCGCTACAGGCTCCAGAAATCATATGCGACCGCCAGAAAGAATATTTTAGCAAGTAAAGAAAAATCTAAAGTATATTACGACAAGAGCGCTAAGCCGCAATCTTTTCACATAGGAGATAAGGTCCTCCTGAAAAGTGAAAGCAGAAAGCATAAGCTCTCAGAAATCTGGATAGGGCCTTACACGGTAACTGGAATTCTTTCGCCAGTGAATACCGTAATAAAAATTGGCAGGCGCGTAAAAGTGATTCATAATAATCGCCTCAAGCCATATTTCGAATAAATATTTTTCCAATCAAACATTTTTCTTTTCTTTTCTTTTATTGCTAAAAAAAAAAAACACTAACAGAAGAAATTTTTAACCCGCATACAATTTTTGTTTGCATCATCAAACACAGTGCAGTTCCAAGCGCAAGCGAAAGTGCAACCCGAAACTTACAGACAAAAAGAACAAAACAAAACAACAACAAAAAGCGTCAAACGAACAGCGCGACTAAAAGATTCGCTCACCCAGCTCATGTGTTTTTTTTTTTATCGTACCTCCCCAGAAAATGCATACTAAGAATAACCTTGTAAAGTAATATCTTCTTTCTAGTTCAGGGACAAGTAGCTGATAAGTAGTAACCTTGGCAAATAATAAACTTAGGATAGGTCAGGGCTAATTAGAAAATAAGGCAGCAGGCCATTAATCCTCATATATGGGTAGAATAATATTTTTTTTTATAAGAAGTAATTAATTGAAGAATATGTAGGAACTTATTACAGATTTTCTTTAAGCAAATTGTAAGTAAATTAAGCTAAATTTATTGTGCGCAATAAGGGAGGTACATCCGAAATGTAAGCTTTAAAATACGATAAGCTCAGGTTTGGAATATATATATATAAAAACAAAAATTAAACGCTACTAAGATAAGTATTATTATAATAACCATATATATTATACGATAGACTACCTTGTAAACGACAACCGATTCCGACCCGAACGTTTCCAAATTCTAAATTTAATTTATTTTATTTTCTTCTTGTCAACCTAAACCCCGAGAATTATTCCTCTCCAAAGAATAATTCTCTTTTTCGCAGGGGGAAGGAAATGTTATGTACCAAAATCTTTGGTACGTTACATATCGGCATATCTATACGATTTCCCGATATGTAACCTAATTAAATAAATAAATTTGTTACGCATTAAATGTTGAAATGAGGTACCTAGCAAAAAATGCATTGCTGCCTGAGGTAACGTACACCTGCAACGCCCAGGTGCCAACGGTGTTTCCCAACAATTAATGCGGAAGAAAAACAAATGATGCAAAAATGCGCGATGAGTGCATCGATGCTAACTTCCGAGTAACAATTCCGAGGTGACATTAAGAACTCAAGTAAGAAGTAGAGGAGAGTCGTTTTCCATCACCAGCAGCGCGCGGACGCGAAGTAAAAAGTCGGGACCGGTTAGTCGGTAGAGAGTTACTTCTAAGTTCAAAGTCGGTGTAACCTAAGTTATAGTGTTTAAGATTCAAGAGTGTAAAATAAATGAAGTATACCCGACGAGTAACTCTTTTAACCGATTAAACCTCATCCGTCCCGTACAACCGATACCAGTCCGAGTACAGAAGATACCCTGGAACCATTTAATAATATTAAGAATATTCCCACCGGAATATACTTAACAGCTGTAACACATTATTGTATTTGTACTTTTTTATAACACATGTACTGTTAGCCGAATAAAGATTATCTGAATCTGAAATCTGGTAATTTTTGCTGTTTGCGGTGAAACGTGACTGGATAGCTTCCTCTTCCGTTTTCTGCTTGCGATCGCGCGGAGTTTGGAGTTTTAAAGATTTTAAAGATAAAGGTTGGCTGTGGTGATATTGTTTTTATAAGCGAACGTTTCAAACGGCGAGATGACATCGTATAAAAAACTGAAGTGAGTACGAAATTGTTTTACAGGTCCTAACTAAACATTTCCAGTTTGCCAACCAAAAGTAATTTCCTGATTTTACCCAATTGAAAGATTATTAACAATGATTTAACGCATCGTTAAAGTCGTACTCCTGCACTTGTTTGTTTTAACCTTAATTCGCAGATGAGAGCAGAAGGGCGCAAAAATGAATAATCTACTTAAAAAATTTCTCAATAAATGTGGCTCTAGCTAGGAATTTATAAAAGAGAAATATATTTCATATAAAATTTTAGAAAAATCCAATAATTGTGTGCGCCTCTATATATATAGATAAGTGATCTCACATTTATAACAGGGCTCGTCTGTATGAAACTTTTAATTCTTGTATATGAATATTGGGCCAAACGTAATAGCCCATAGCTGTAACACATTATTGTATTTGTACTTTTTTATAACACATGTACTGTTAGCCGAATAAAGATTATCTGAATCTGAAATCTGGTAATTTTTGCTGTTTGCGGTGAAACGTGACTGGATAGCTTCCTCTTCCGTTTTCTGCTTGCGATCGCGCGGAGTTTGGAGTTTTAAAGATTTTAAAGATAAAGGTTGGCTGTGGTGATATTGTTTTTATAAGCGAACGTTTCAAACGGCGAGATGACATCGTATAAAAAACTGAAGTGAGTACGAAATTGTTTTACAGGTCCTAACTAAACATTTCCAGTTTGCCAACCAAAAGTAATTTCCTGATTTTACCCAATTGAAAGATCATTAACAATGATTTAACGCATCGTTAAAGTCGTACTCCTGCACTTGTTTGTTTTAACCTTAATTCGCAGATGAGAGCAGAAGGGCGCAAAAATGAATAATCTACTTAAAAAATTTCTCAATAAATGTGGCTCTAGCTAGGAATTTATAAAAGAGAAATATATTTCATATAAAATTTTAGAAAAATCCAATAATTGTGTGCGCCTCTATATATATAGATAAGTGATCTCACATTTATAACAGGGCTCGTCTGTATGAAACTTTTAATTCTTGTATATGAATATTGGGCCAAACGTAATAGCCCATAGCTGTAACACATTATTGTATTTGTACTTTTTTATAACACATGTACTGTTAGCCGAATAAAGATTATCTGAATCTGAAATCTGGTAATTTTTGCTGTTTGCGGTGAAACGTGACTGGATAGCTTCCTCTTCCGTTTTCTGCTTGCGATCGCGCGGAGTTTGGAGTTTTAAAGATTTTAAAGATAAAGGTTGGCTGTGGTGATATTGTTTTTATAAGCGAACGTTTCAAACGGCGAGATGACATCGTATAAAAAACTGAAGTGAGTACGAAATTGTTTTACAGGTCCTAACTAAACATTTCCAGTTTGCCAACCAAAAGTAATTTCCTGATTTTACCCAATTGAAAGATCATTAACAATGATTTAACGCATCGTTAAAGTCGTACTCCTGCACTTGTTTGTTTTAACCTTAATTCGCAGATGAGAGCAGAAGGGCGCAAAAAGGAATAATCTACTTAAAAAATTTCTCAATAAATGTGGCTCTAGCTAGGAATTTATAAAAGAGAAATATATTTCATATAAAATTTTAGAAAAATCCAATAATTGCGTGCGCCTCTATATATATAGATAAGTGATCTCACATTTATAACAGGGCTCGTCTGTATGAAACTTTTAATTCTTGTATATGAATATTGGGCCAAACGTAATAGCCCATAGCTGTAACACATTATTGTATTTGTACTTTTTTATAACACATGTACTGTTAGCCGAATAAAGATTATCTGAATCTGAAATCTGGTAATTTTTGCTGTTTGCGGTGAAACGTGACTGGATAGCTTCCTCTTCCGTTTTCTGCTTGCGATCGCGCGGAGTTTGGAGTTTTAAAGATTTTAAAGATAAAGGTTGGCTGTGGTGATATTGTTTTTATAAGCGAACGTTTCAAACGGCGAGATGACATCGTATAAAAAACTGAAGTGAGTACGAAATTGTTTTACAGGTCCTAACTAAACATTTCCAGTTTGCCAACCAAAAGTAATTTCCTGATTTTACCCAATTGAAAGATTATTAACAATGATTTAACGCATCGTTAAAGTCGTACTCCTGCACTTGTTTGTTTTAACCTTAATTCGCAGATGAGAGCAGAAGGGCGCAAAAAGGAATAATCTACTTAAAAAATTTCTCAATAAATGTGGCTCTAGCTAGGAATTTATAAAAGAGAAATATATTTCATATAAAATTTTAGAAAAATCCAATAATTGTGTGCGCCTCTATATATATAGATAAGTGATCTCACATTTATAACAGGGCTCGTCTGTATGAAACCTTTAATTCTTGTATATGAATATTGGGCCAAACGTAATAGCCCATAGCTGTAACACATTATTGTATTTGTACTTTTTTATAACACATGTACTGTTAGCCGAATAAAGATTATCTGAATCTGAAATCTGGTAATTTTTGCTGTTTGCGGTGAAACGTGACTGGATAGCTTCCTCTTCCGTTTTCTGCTTGCGATCGCGCGGAGTTTGGAGTTTTAAAGATTTTAAAGATAAAGGTTGGCTGTGGTGATATGGTTTTTATAAGCGAACGTTTCAAACGGCGAGATGACATCGTATAAAAAACTGAAGTGAGTACGAAATTGTTTTACAGGTCCTAACTAAACATTTCCAGTTTGCCAACCAAAAGTAATTTCCTGATTTTACCCAATTGAAAGATTATTAACAATGATTTAACGCATCGTTAAAGTCGTACTCCTGCACTTGTTTGTTTTAACCTTAATTCGCAGATGAGAGCAGAAGGGCGCAAAAATGAATAATCTACTTAAAAAATTTCTCAATAAATGTGGCTCTAGCTAGGAATTTATAAAAGAGAAATATATTTCATATAAAATTTTAGAAAAATCCAATAATTGTGTGCGCCTCTATATACATAGATAAGTGATCTCACATTTATAACAGGGCTCGTCTGTATGAAACTTTTAATTCTTGTATATGAATATTGGGCCAAACGTAATAGCCCATAGCTGTAACACATTATTGTATTTGTAGTTTTTTATAACACATGTACTGTTAGCCGAATAAAGATTATCTGAATCTGAAATCTGGTAATTTTTGCTGTTTGCGGTGAAACGTGACTGGATAGCTTCCTCTTCCGTTTTCTGCTTGCGATCGCGCGGAGTTTGGAGTTTTAAAGATTTTAAAGATAAAGGTTGGCTGTGGTGATATTGTTTTTATAAGCGAACGTTTCAAACGGCGAGATGACATCGTATAAAAAACTGAAGTGAGTACGAAATTGTTTTACAGGTCCTAACTAAACATTTCCAGTTTGCCAACCAAAAGTAATTTCCTGATTTTACCCAATTGAAAGATTATTAACAATGATTTAACGCATCGTTAAAGTCGTACTCCTGCACTTGTTTGTTTTAACCTTAATTCGCAGATGAGAGCAGAAGGGCGCAAAAATGAATAATCTACTTAAAAAATTTCTCAATAAATGTGGCTCTAGCTAGGAATTTATAAAAGAGAAATATATTTCATATAAAATTTTAGAAAAATCCAATAATTGTGTGCGCCTCTATATACATAGATAAGTGATCTCACATTTATAACAGGGCTCGTCTGTATGAAACTTTTAATTCTTGTATATGAATATTGGGCCAAACGTAATAGCCCATAGCTGTAACACATTATTGTATTTGTACTTTTTTATAACACATGTACTGTTAGCCGAATAAAGATTATCTGAATCTGAAATCTGGTAATTTTTGCTGTTTGCGGTGAAACGTGACTGGATAGCTTCCTCTTCCGTTTTCTGCTTGCGATCGCGCGGAGTTTGGAGTTTTAAAGATTTTAAAGATAAAGGTTGGCTGTGGTGATATTGTTTTTATAAGCGAACGTTTCAAACGGCGAGATGACATCGTATAAAAAACTGAAGTGAGTACGAAATTGTTTTACAGGTCCTAACTAAACATTTCCAGTTTGCCAACCAAAAGTAATTTCCTGATTTTACCCAATTGAAAGATTATTAACAATGATTTAACGCATCGTTAAAGTCGTACTCCTGCACTTGTTTGTTTTAACCTTAATTCGCAGATGAGAGCAGAAGGGCGCAAAAATGAATAATCTACTTAAAAAATTTCTCAATAAATGTGGCTCTAGCTAGGAATTTATAAAAGAGAAATATATTTCATATAAAATTTTAGAAAAATCCAATAATTGTGTGCGCCTCTATATATATAGATAAGTGATCTCACATTTATAACAGGGCTCGTCTGTATGAAACTTTTAATTCTTGTATATGAATATTGGGCCAAACGTAATAGCCCATAGCTGTGTTATGTACCAAAATCTTTGGTACGTTACATATCGGCATATCTATACGATTTCCCGATATGTAACCTAATTAAATAAATAAATTTGTAACGCATTAAATGTTGAAATGAGGTACCTAGCAAAAAATGCATTGCTGCCTGAGGTAACGTACACCGGCAACGCCCAGGTGCCAACGGTGTTTCCCAACAATTAATGCGGAAGAAAAACAAATGATGCAAAAATGCGCGATGAGTGCATCGATGCTAACTTCCGAGTAACAATTCCGAGGTGACATTAAGAACTCAAGTAAGAAGTAGAGGAGAGTCGTTTTCCATCACCAGCAGCGCGCGGACGCGAAGTAAAAAGTCGGGACCGGTTAGTCGGTAGAGAGTTACTTCTAAGTTCAAAGTCGGTGTAACCTAAGTTATAGTGTTTAAGATTCAAGAGTGTAAAATAAATGAAGTATACCCGACGAGTAACTCTTTTAACCGATTAAACCTCATCCGTCCCGTACAACCGATACCAGTCCGAGTACAGAAGATACCCTGGAACCATTTAATAATATTAAGAATATTCCCACCGGAATATACTTAACAATTTGGCGCAGCCGGTAGGATAGAGGAAGCTTGGTAATCAATTAAATACCGTAAATGCTTTAAAACCCTCTATCCAGAACCACAAGAGTTCTAAAAATACTTAAGTGTTGGGCAAAGATAAAGTCTTTCTTTACCCGTAACCTGAAGCCAGGCTCGGCTCCAGAGGCACACACTTTAAGTAAAAGAACTCCACCGCTCCCGGGTAATCAACTATAGTTGCCTCTGCTCCAGGCGAGCACGCAATTACCCGGACTTCAGGTACTCAACTGTAACTGCCTCTGCTCCAGGCGAGCACGCAGGTACCGATTTTTAGTGCAAAAGGCACCAACGCGGGATTATTCAATGACCACAGCGCACCGATAAAATCACAGAAGCGCTTACACAAGAAGGAAGGAAAGAAGAAGCCGATGAACGGAGACAAACCTCGCACCGGAGTAACACCAGCAGCAGCACGCAGCGACTCCACTACACCAACACAATCATCGGGGGAATCCACGAACCCTTCAACGACTCCGCAGCTGCCGAGAGATCATCTAAATCCACGAGCACCACCCACAGCATCAACAAGCAGCTCCTACAACACCTCTACACCGCATTCTCACCAGGGAATTCGTCTGCGAAGTGGAGCGGTAATCCCCAGACCCGTAGGCGACGTAGGAGTAAGTCTAGCTGATAACCTGAATCATATAGTAGAGAAAGTGCGAGTATCAGGTGACATCACAGCTGAACACTGTGACGAGATCGAGCAAAAAATAGAGCAACTCCGCGAACAAAGGGAAGCTCGAATCAAAGAATTAACAGCTGGCACCGAACAATTCAGGGAAAGTTTACTGAAATTTAAAAGATACTCGCACTCGCTCCAAAATAATAGAAACAACTTAGAATTAAGTAGTGATAAAAATTTAAGCGCGGAAATTGCACAAAGTGAACAGCCGACGGCGGCTGATCTCCTCACAGGCTGGTTGAGCGGATCAATTACGAGCTCGTCCACAGAAAACTCGCGCGATTCACAACACGTAACCGAACACAAGAGATACGCGGTAAACACACGCAGCCGGGAAATGACGGACACGGGAAAAGTACTAAAGCTTGCCACCCAAGTGGTCCCCATATTTTCAGGCGAGTTCAGCCCCCAAGTGAGCCAAGAGCTCCAAACTTTCCTATGCTGTTGCAAACAAGCACAAGCCTGCCTTTCGGAGGAAGAAAGATTAACCTTCCCTCGAATTCTGCTCACTCGTCTCCGGGGAGCGGCCTATCGTCTATTTTTGGCAGATCCTCCTCTTTCATTCGAGGACTTCGAGACACGTTTAAATCAAACATATTTGCCCCGGGAAAGCTACTTGGAACTGATGAATAAATTAATAAACATCAGCCAATTCCCGGTGGAATCGCTCAACGCCTTCACGGCAAGATTGCAGCAGACGCTGGCTCAGTGCAAAGAAGCGGCAGAACAAAACAATAATCCGGCAACAGCAATGGCACTCAAAGCCCAGCTAGAGGAATTCGCGAAAAGCGCATTCCAAAGAGGAGTAAATAATCCTTACCTCCGCCAGTACCTTCTGACTCTGAACGAAAACACCCTGAATCAGTTAGTCAGCAAGGCACTGGACATGGAGAAACTCCAGCACGGATCTACACATCCCCAAAATCCGATAACGGGCTGCGTACAGAGCCCGGAAGCATATCATGGGTCACGATCGTGCCCAAGCAGCACATACTCTAATGCATGCCAGGGCACCGATTTTCACTCCCAAGCTTTAGCACACTGTAATGCCATCCAGGCCACTTACACGAACACTCCTATGATTACACCAACCCGTTATGGGAACCACAACACACACCCGGGACCGCAGATTCAGGGCTATGGAGCAAATTACCCTGCAGCATCCCTGAGTCCAACGCGAAACTACGGAAGCACAGTACCCGGTATAACGAAAAGTATGTTACCGAACACGATTTGTGCTTTCTGCAAAAAACGGGGGCATACTTTCGCCGACTGTGTGACGAGAAGGAACACGCCGGTATGCGAGAAGTGCAAAAACTATGGGCACACCGCGAATACATGCCGCGCCGATCGCGAAAAATCAACGGGCCCACCTTATAGACCACATAGTCAGCAACTGACACCCACAAGCAACCCCGGTCGGCGCGTATACAACGTGCGATCAAGTTGCGCGTGGTGCGGGCGACGGGGGCATGAGGAAAGTGTGTGCCAACAAAAACAAAAGTATGTCAGCCGGAATTCGGGAAACGACGTACAGTCGAGTCCGAAATCCCCGACCCGACTCTAAATACTAAAAAGAAAAATTTGGGGTATACTCAGCCGCCCAAACCCAGTACCCCCGTGGTGGAACTCCCCCTAGACATTGGTCGAAATAAAAAGACTCAACTAGTGGTGGACACGGGCGCTGAGATAAGTTTAATAAAGAAAAAAGCGTTGAATTCTCTCGAATCAGTGAACTCGGAGAAAACCCTCGCCTTGCAATCCCCGTTTGGTAGGGGACATACCCTGGGAAGCTGCCAAGGAAATTTCATTAAAAAACTCTCCCCGAGTCGGGAAGTTAAAATTCCTTGCACTTTCCAGGTAATAGAAGATCTGCAAGATCTTTCCCACGATGGGCTATTGGGAAATGATTTCCTATCGCAATATTGCGACGTTGAGGGCCCAAATAAAAGACTTCGATTTCCGCGCACGGAAATCAATGAAGAGGAATTCTCATATCCAATAATACTCGATGCAGAGAAGGGATATACCCAAAAGACAACTGAAAACGAGGCTCAGGAAAAAGAGATGGAACCCGAAGGGGTTAAGCTGTCCACCTGTCATGCTCTCGGGGTATCTAGTAAAATAGATGCTGGTTGCCAAGCCCTAGAAAGGCCCAGGGTAAACGAGAATGAAACTCTAGCGAATACACCCCGGATCGAAGAAATCAACGTGGCTCTGAGAGAACCAATAAGCGTGCCTGCTCGATCGCAAATGGTGGCTAGAATTCCGTTGATACTAAAGGGAGAAATGCTCTGTTTGTCACAAGAGATAAGCGAAGGAGTCTTCCTGGCTAACAGTATCATATCCTCGAGTAAAAATAAGGAGGTCTCAATCGGAATCCTCAACGTTAATAATTCCCCAGTAATTCTGACCAACTTGAATTTACAATTGGTTTCAGCGAATGATTACTCGGTAGCCCCAATACATCCCGAAGCGGGATTACAAATAAGCAACGAGACGGCAAAGCCGCCCGAAAAAACTAAACCTACAAACAAGAAGAATACAACCGGCGCAACCGCCGACTCCCATAGGCCACAGAGCCCAAAATTAAATAAAAACGGCGCAACCGCCGACTCCCATAGGCCACAGAGTCCAAAATTAAATAAAAATGGCGCAACCGCCAATACAAACAGGCCCTCGAGCCTCAAGGTAAGTAAAAACGGTGCAAAAGGCCACCCAAACGGACCACAAAGTCCCAAACTAGAAGAAAACGGCAAAAAAGCCTATTTAAACAGACCAAAGAGTCCTAAATTAAAAATATTCAATCAAACAGAGATTAATAAAAACTACGGCATAAGTAACCAAACAGCCACAATTTCGTACGTCAGAAACCCGGATGCCGATTTGAAAAAAGCAAAAAACCGCATAGCCAGGTTAGAGCAAGAACTCAATCTGAGCCCAATTTTAAATAGCCAAGAAAAGGCTGAAATTTTGGAACTATGTCGAGAATATAACGACATATTCCATCTAAAGAATGATTACCTTTCACATACAGATGCTATCACGCATTTAATCCCGGTAGTGCAGGATCAAGCACCAATAAATCAGAAAATGTACAGACTACCGGAAACACAACGTGAAGTAATCAACGAGCAATTGAAAGAAATGCTCGAGAATGATATAGTGCAGCCAAGCAAAAGCCCTTGGAACTCGCCCTTATTAGTAGTCCCTAAAAAACCGGGACCCAATGGAGAGAAAAAATGGAGAGTAGTCGTCGATTTCCGTAAATTAAATGAAAAAACCATCGGCGATGCTTTCCCTCTCCCACGAATCGAGGATATACTCGATCAATTAGGCCACTCTCGTTACTTCACTACCCTCGACTTGGCGAGTGGATATCATCAAGTTCTGGTGGATCCACAAGATCGCCCCAAAACGGCCTTCAGCACAAGCTACGGTCATTATGAATTCAAGCGCATGCCCTTCGGACTCAAGGGAGCTCCGGCTACTTTCCAGCGCCTCATGAACTATGTGCTGACTGGCCTGCAGGGCCTGGAATGCTTTGTGTACCTAGATGATATTGTCATCTACGGGAAAAATCTAGAAGATCATAATTGCAAACTTCGCAAGGTCTTCGATAGACTACGAGAGAACAACCTAAAATTACAACCGGAGAAATGTCAATTCCTCCGAAAAGAAGTAGTCTACCTGGGTCACAAATGCTCCAGCGAAGGCGCACTGCCAGACCCTAGCAAAACAGCGTGCGTTCAAGAATTTCCTGTCCCACGAACAGTTAGGCAAGTACAATCATTTCTAGGACTTGCAAATTACTATCGTAAATTTATACCAAATTTTTCAAAAATTGTTCGTCCAATAACTAACTTACTCCGCAAGGACGAAAAGTTTACTTGGACAGATAAATGCCAGGAGGCTTTCTTATCAATTAAAAAATCGTTGATCTCACCTCCTCTTCTAATCTACCCAGATTTCAGTAAACCCTTCAACTTGACCACGGACGCCAGTAACGAAGCATTAGGTGCTGTCCTCTCTCAAGGAGAAGTGGGGCAAGATCAGCCCATTGCTTACGCGAGCCGCACATTAAACAAGGCCGAGCGTAACTACTCCACAATTGAGAAGGAATTATTGGCTATAGTCTGGGCTACAAGAAACTTTAGATGCTACCTCCAAGGTAGAAAATTCACGGTCTATACAGACCACAAGCCTCTTAAGGGAGCCTTTAATGTAAAAGACCCCACTTCCCGTTTGGTGAGATTTCACCACAAATTATCCGAGTTCGATTACAACATCGAATATAAACCCGGAAAATATAATACGAATGCAGATGCTTTGAGCCGCATTCCCCGGGAAGAGAGTGACAATAAAGAAAGCCAAACCACCACGGTACAGGCATACGTCCATCGCTCCGAGTCGGGTGAAGAAACCCCCAAATTGAAAATAAGCGCAGTCACTAGAGCACAAAAACGGAAAGCCCAAAATAATTATACCAAAAATCAAATAGCAACACAAAAAGTGAAACAAACAGGAACACAAACACCAGATTCCACCCAAGACCAAAACGAAACATTTTCAAGTCCCGTGCAACAAAAAGAAGACGACATTTTACCACTGACAATATCACCTCAAACCCCTGAATTAATTTCGAGTCCGGAGGAAATCAAAATTATTTTACATGATTATCATGATTCTCCGTTCGGCGGACACCAGGGCGTGATTAAAACGTACAAGAAAATTAAACGTAAGTTTCGGTGGAAAAATATGTTACGGGATATAAAAAATTATATCAAGCGATGCCCGAAGTGCCAGAAACTCAAAGCTTCACCCCAACATAAGATGCCCATGGTTATTACCGACGTCGCGGAACAACCTTTTGACAAGGTTTACCTCGACGTCGTGGGGCCATTGGAGGAGTCCACGTCAGGAAATAAATATATCCTAACCTTCCAGGATAATCTGACAAAATTCGTGGACTGGTATGCAATACCAAACGCTGAAGCGGAAACAATAGCGCAAATTTTCTTCGACGAAATCGTCATGCGCTACCGCATTCCCAAGCAAATAGTTACCGATCAAGGAACAAATTTCCTAAGTGATCTGTTCAAGCAGGTCTGCAAATTATTAAAGGTGAAGAAATTACAGACCTCGGCATACCACCCTCAGTCAAATGGGGCATTAGAAAGGGCACATAGGCCCTTGATAGAATATCTGCGCACTATCGTTGACGAAAATTCTAAAAGCTGGGATCGGTATTTACGCACAGCGGCATTTGTGTACAATAATGCCTACTCTCCAATACGGAGGACAACCACGACACAACCAAAAAAAGTGCTGCTACCTTTTCCTTCTCATTGTAAAATAAATTTCCCGTCTCACTCGTGTTTTGGTGGACATGCTCTAGCTTTTCGTTCGTATTAGTTAAAAGATTTGAATTCCCACATGAAATTCAGCCGATTTATAGTAGTGGTTCTGAGCCTAGCTACATATTTAGTACTACTAAAATGTCAAATCTTAAGAAATAATTGAGGTTAAGTGTTAGAAAAAAATTGCCGCCAAAAGTGAAGAAACATTTTTAAGTGGAAATGATATTTATTTGGAGTGTTAAGTAAAAAAGGATGAAATGTATAAACATCCTTGTTCATAAATTACGAAATATAAATTTCTTCCTGTTCCATTTCACTCCCGATTAAAACAAGCAGAATGTTTTACATCTCACATCTACATTGATAAAGATGTGTACGAACGCATTTTGTCAGCCAACTGATAAGCGGTGGGTTCGTGGTTTTCCTCCGCATTGGAGATTAGGCATAATAGTACGCACGAAGGAACAAAATTGACCCCGATGGACTGTCTTTACGGATTCACGGCAGATGTTCCATCGAATTTAAAAAGAGATCCAGAGCCTGTTTACAATCACGAGAGTTATTACCACATGCTCCGCTACAGGCTCCAGAAATCATATGCGACCGCCAGAAAGAATATTTTAGCAAGTAAAGAAAAATCTAAAGTATATTACGACAAGAGCGCTAAGCCGCAATCTTTTCACATAGGAGATAAGGTCCTCCTGAAAAGTGAAAGCAGAAAGCATAAGCTCTCAGAAATCTGGATAGGGCCTTACACGGTAACTGGAATTCTTTCGCCAGTGAATACCGTAATAAAAATTGGCAGGCGCGTAAAAGTGATTCATAATAATCGCCTCAAGCCATATTTCGAATAAATATTTTTCCAATCAAACATTTTTCTTTTCTTTTCTTTTATTGCTAAAAAAAAAAAACACTAACAGAAGAAATTTTTAACCCGCATACAATTTTTGTTTGCATCATCAAACACAGTGCAGTTCCAAGCGCAAGCGAAAGTGCAACCCGAAACTTACAGACAAAAAGAACAAAACAAAACAACAACAAAAAGCGTCAAACGAACAGCGCGACTAAAAGATTCGCTCACCCAGCTCATGTGTTTTTTTTTTTATCGTACCTCCCCAGAAAATGCATACTAAGAATAACCTTGTAAAGTAATATCTTCTTTCTAGTTCAGGGACAAGTAGCTGATAAGTAGTAACCTTGGCAAATAATAAACTTAGGATAGGTCAGGGCTAATTAGAAAATAAGGCAGCAGGCCATTAATCCTCATATATGGGTAGAATAATATTTTTTTTTATAAGAAGTAATTAATTGAAGAATATGTAGGAACTTATTACAGATTTTCTTTAAGCAAATTGTAAGTAAATTAAGCTAAATTTATTGTGCGCAATAAGGGAGGTACATCCGAAATGTAAGCTTTAAAATACGATAAGCTCAGGTTTGGAATATATATATATAAAAACAAAAATTAAACGCTACTAAGATAAGTATTATTATAATAACCATATATATTATACGATAGACTACCTTGTAAACGACAACCGATTCCGACCCGAACGTTTCCAAATTCTAAATTTAATTTATTTTATTTTCTTCTTGTCAACCTAAACCCCGAGAATTATTCCTCTCCAAAGAATAATTCTCTTTTTCGCAGGGGGAAGGAAATGTTATGTACCAAAATCTTTGGTACGTTACATATCGGCATATCTATACGATTTCCCGATATGTAACCTAATTAAATAAATAAATTTGTTACGCATTAAATGTTGAAATGAGGTACCTAGCAAAAAATGCATTGCTGCCTGAGGTAACGTACACCTGCAACGCCCAGGTGCCAACGGTGTTTCCCAACAATTAATGCGGAAGAAAAACAAATGATGCAAAAATGCGCGATGAGTGCATCGATGCTAACTTCCGAGTAACAATTCCGAGGTGACATTAAGAACTCAAGTAAGAAGTAGAGGAGAGTCGTTTTCCATCACCAGCAGCGCGCGGACGCGAAGTAAAAAGTCGGGACCGGTTAGTCGGTAGAGAGTTACTTCTAAGTTCAAAGTCGGTGTAACCTAAGTTATAGTGTTTAAGATTCAAGAGTGTAAAATAAATGAAGTATACCCGACGAGTAACTCTTTTAACCGATTAAACCTCATCCGTCCCGTACAACCGATACCAGTCCGAGTACAGAAGATACCCTGGAACCATTTAATAATATTAAGAATATTCCCACCGGAATATACTTAACAGCTGTAACACATTATTGTATTTGTACTTTTTTATAACACATGTACTGTTAGCCGAATAAAGATTATCTGAATCTGAAATCTGGTAATTTTTGCTGTTTGCGGTGAAACGTGACTGGATAGCTTCCTCTTCCGTTTTCTGCTTGCGATGGCGCGGAGTTTGGAGTTTTAAAGATTTTAAAGATAAAGGTTGGCTGTGGTGATATTGTTTTTATAAGCGAACGTTTCAAACGGCGAGATGACATCGTATAAAAAACTGAAGTGAGTACGAAATTGTTTTACAGGTCCTAACTAAACATTTCCAGTTTGCCAACCAAAAGTAATTTCCTGATTTTACCCAATTGAAAGATTATTAACAATGATTTAACGCATCGTTAAAGTCGTACTCCTGCACTTGTTTGTTTTAACCTTAATTCGCAGATGAGAGCAGAAGGGCGCAAAAATGAATAATCTACTTAAAAAATTTCTCAATAAATGTGGCTCTAGCTAGGAATTTATAAAAGAGAAATATATTTCATATAAAATTTTAGAAAAATCCAATAATTGTGTGCGCCTCTATATATATAGATAAGTGATCTCACATTTATAACAGGGCTCGTCTGTATGAAACTTTTAATTCTTGTATATGAATATTGGGCCAAACGTAATAGCCCATAGCTGTAACACATTATTGTATTTGTACTTTTTTATAACACATGTACTGTTAGCCGAATAAAGATTATCTGAATCTGAAATCTGGTAATTTTTGCTGTTTGCGGTGAAACGTGACTGGATAGCTTCCTCTTCCGTTTTCTGCTTGCGATCGCGCGGAGTTTGGAGTTTTAAAGATTTTAAAGATAAAGGTTGGCTGTGGTGATATTGTTTTTATAAGCGAACGTTTCAAACGGCGAGATGACATCGTATAAAAAACTGAAGTGAGTACGAAATTGTTTTACAGGTCCTAACTAAACATTTCCAGTTTGCCAACCAAAAGTAATTTCCTGATTTTACCCAATTGAAAGATTATTAACAATGATTTAACGCATCGTTAAAGTCGTACTCCTGCACTTGTTTGTTTTAACCTTAATTCGCAGATGAGAGCAGAAGGGCGCAAAAAGGAATAATCTACTTAAAAAATTTCTCAATAAATGTGGCTCTAGCTAGGAATTTATAAAAGAGAAATATATTTCATATAAAATTTTAGAAAAATCCAATAATTGTGTGCGCCTCTATATATATAGATAAGTGATCTCACATTTATAACAGGGCTCGTCTGTATGAAACTTTTAATTCTTGTATATGAATATTGGGCCAAACGTAATAGCCCATAGCTGTAACCAGGCCCCTATCACTCGTGTTCAAGGACGAATTTTTAATGACCCCATCCGCTACGCGGCGCTGATGGTACTTGTAGACGAACGATGGCGGGATTTTGAAAATATTTTTTTTTCCCATATAATATCAGATGGTGGAAAATGTTTTCCACAAATTCTATGATGATCTTTAAGATCTTTTCGATCCAATTCCGAATCCATTTAATAAAATCCAAAAAATAAAAACAAAATTTGCGCAACTTCGAAATCACAATTGCGATGACAACCATTCAAATAACCTGACATTCGCGCTCGTTCATCCTACAAGGACAGTCTCGCCGCCTAGCGGAGTAGTTTCCGGTGGCGACACTAAAAGTCCACTTTTTTTTGACAGCTTCATAGAGAGTGATAGGGGCCTGGCTGTAACACATTATTGTATTTGTACTTTTTTATAACACATGTACTGTTAGCCGAATAAAGATTATCTGAATCTGAAATCTGGTAATTTTTGCTGTTTGCGGTGAAACGTGACTGGATAGCTTCCTCTTCCGTTTTCTGCTTGCGATCGCGCGGAGTTTGGAGTTTTAAAGATTTTAAAGATAAAGGTTGGCTGTGGTGATATTGTTTTTATAAGCGAACGTTTCAAACGGCGAGATGACATCGTATAAAAAACTGAAGTGAGTACGAAATTGTTTTACAGGTCCTAACTAAACATTTCCAGTTTGCCAACCAAAAGTAATTTCCTGATTTTACCCAATTGAAAGATTATTAACAATGATTTAACGCATCGTTAAAGTCGTTCTCCTGCACTTGTTTGTTTTAACCTTAATTCGCAGATGAGAGCAGAAGGGCGCAAAAATGAATAATCTACTTAAAAAATTTCTCAATAAATGTGGCTCTAGCTAGGAATTTATAAAAGAGAAATATATTTCATATAAAATTTTAGAAAAATCCAATAATTGTGTGCGCCTCTATATATATAGATAAGTGATCTCACATTTATAACAGGGCTCGTCTGTATGAAACTTTTAATTCTTGTATATGAATATTGGGCCAAACGTAATAACCCATAGCTGTAACACATTATTGTATTTGTACTTTTTTATAACACATGTACTGTTAGCCGAATAAAGATTATCTGAATCTGAAATCTGGTAATTTTTGCTGTTTGCGGTGAAACGTGACTGGATAGCTTCCTCTTCCGTTTTCTGCTTGCGATCGCGCGGAGTTTGGAGTTTTAAAGATTTTAAAGATAAAGGTTGGCTGTGGTGATATGGTTTTTATAAGCGAACGTTTCAAACGGCGAGATGACATCGTATAAAAAACTGAAGTGAGTACGAAATTGTTTTACAGGTCCTAACTAAACATTTCCAGTTTGCCAACCAAAAGTAATTTCCTGATTTTACCCAATTGAAAGATTATTAACAATGATTTAACGCATCGTTAAAGTCGTACTCCTGCACTTGTTTGTTTTAACCTTAATTCGCAGATGAGAGCAGAAGGGCGCAAGAATGAATAATCTACTTAAAAAATTTCTCAATAAATGTGGCTCTAGCTAGGAATTTATAAAAGAGAAATATATTTCATATAAAATTTTAGAAAAATCCAATAATTGTGTGCGCCTCTATATATATAGATAAGTGATCTCACATTTATAACAGGGCTCGTCTGTATGAAACTTTTAATTCTTGTATATGAATATTGGGCCAAACGTAATAGCCCATAGCTGTAACACATTATTGTATTTGTACTTTTTTATAACACATGTACTGTTAGCCGAATAAAGATTATCTGAATCTGAAATCTGGTAATTTTTGCTGTTTGCGGTGAAACGTGACTGGATAGCTTCCTCTTCCGTTTTCTGCTTGCGATCGCGCGGAGTTTGGAGTTTTAAAGATTTTAAAGATAAAGGTTGGCTGTGGTGATATTGTTTTTATAAGCGAACGTTTCAAACGGCGAGATGACATCGTATAAAAAACTGAAGTGAGTACGAAATTGTTTTACAGGTCCTAACTAAACATTTCCAGTTTGCCAACCAAAAGTAATTTCCTGATTTTACCCAATTGAAAGATTATTAACAATGATTTAACGCATCGTTAAAGTCGTACTCCTGCACTTGTTTGTTTTAACCTTAATTCGCAGATGAGAGCAGAAGGGCGCAAAAATGAATAATCTACTTAAAAAATTTCTCAATAAATGTGGCTCTAGCTAGGAATTTATAAAAGAGAAATATATTTCATATAAAATTTTAGAAAAATCCAATAATTGTGTGCGCCTCTATATATATAGATAAGTGATCTCACATTTATAACAGGGCTCGTCTGTATGAAACTTTTAATTCTTGTATATGAATATTGGGCCAAACGTAATAGCCCATAGCTGTAACACATTATTGTATTTGTACTTTTTTATAACACATGTACTGTTAGCCGAATAAAGATTATCTGAATCTGAAATCTGGTAATTTTTGCTGTTTGCGGTGAAACGTGACTGGATAGCTTCCTCTTCCGTTTTCTGCTTGCGATCGCGCGGAGTTTGGAGTTTTAAAGATTTTAAAGATAAAGGTTGGCTGTGGTGATATTGTTTTTATAAGCGAACGTTTCAAACGGCGAGATGACATCGTATAAAAAACTGAAGTGAGTACGAAATTGTTTTACAGGTCCTAACTAAACATTTCCAGTTTGCCAACCAAAAGTAATTTCCTGATTTTACCCAATTGAAAGATTATTAACAATGATTTAACGCATCGTTAAAGTCGTACTCCTGCACTTGTTTGTTTTAACCTTAATTCGCAGATGAGAGCAGAAGGGCGCAAAAATGAATAATCTACTTAAAAAATTTCTCAATAAATTTATTTATTTATTTTATTTATTTATTTATTTATGTAAAAGGCTTAACCTAAATACATAACAAAAGCTTAACGCGCACTCGAAAACTAAGTTCATATGGCGCTTCTAACAAAAGTAGATCTTAAAACAAAATATAATTTTACATCTTTGAGGGTGTTCAGTTAAGTACATATGTGGCTTAGACATGGTTAAAGATATATAAAACAAATAATTTACAATAAGTTAAAACAAATAAAATAAAACATATTCACTTTCCAGATTGGCTGAGGACTATTCAGGTTACAAACAAGGTAAAATTATTCTATACACATTTTTTTTTTTTTTTTATTTAATAATTTTTTTTTTTTTTTTTTTTTTTATAAATCTTAAACATTAAAGTTTTCAGCTCTTCCGCCTTGATTTTAAATTTATACATTCCAAAACACATTTTATGTTATATTTCTATTCTTTTTTTTTTTTTTTTTTTTAAAGCGGACTGTCGCAAACCTACTTAAAACTATATCTAGGAAAGAAAAAACAATTACTGCACCTATTTTATCAATTTGTTAACAAAAAGAGTATATTTTGGTTGAAAAATAAATATCTGTAATTCCTACGGAAATAAATAAAATCTTTTAATGGAGGGGGAACTATTAATTTAATTTGTTAGTCATATGGGATTTGCAAAGCTAATAAAGGACATTTACTAAAAAACCATTGTTCTGTTATAATTTGTGCATAAAATCTAACTTGGTTAGCAAGGTTATTAGGTCTTCGGGATTGTTAGGGTTAAGGAGAGTGGAGAGGGGGGGGCAATTGACCACCGTAGGCTCTGACGGATAACGGGCAATCCTTAAGGAAGTGTTTTACAGTTAGGGGGGCCTGGCAAAAATGACATCCGGCTCTGGGACTCCTGCTGTAGTAGTGACTGTGTGTAAGCAAGGTATGCCCAACTCTAGCCCGTATAATTTGCACACCCTGGGCCCTGGTTAGAGTTTTACTGTAGACTGGCGCCTCTATCTGCCTCCAATGCAAGGCGAGGAATGTCTCCTCCCTCTCCCAATCAGACCGCCATCTTCTTTTTAAGCAATTCAGTCGCTTCCGGTACAGGTACGACGACATGGGTACATCTTCAGTCGGGGCGTTTCTTGAAAAAATCTCCTTGGCATGAAAATCCGCCACCTCGTTGCCGTGTATACCCACATGCCCAGGAACCCAGGCCAAGTGAATGTTATTCTCACTTGAGCTAATAATAGCCCGGCAATGCTTTATAAGAGGTTCCTTGCATTTACTATTGTTTAGGGCTTGTAGGAAAGAGCGAGAATCTGAAAAAATAACCGCCGGGGAGTTCGCACTTGCTGCATACTGAATCGCCCTCCAGACTGCATAACCCTCCGCCTCATAGCTAGACACATCCAGGTGGAGCCTAAATCGCTTGACGAGTGAATGCCTCTGTTGCCCCGGAAGAAAGACAACAAAAACCGCTGATGCCTGGCTGTCACTCAGAGATCCGTCAGTGTATATAAACAATCGGTTCTTGAATTTGGATGCCAACTCCCTGTGATGTGCCACCAATTCCTCCACAGATGAGTTCCTTTTGTCTTTCGGCCCCAAACTAATCTGAATTTCATTACAGGATTCATTAGGTCCTAAAAAGGGGAGGTGCAAGGAATTTGGATTGGGTGTACTTAGATCTAGAGCTAAACTAACTCCTAATGCTAGTTTAAGAGCCGGTGTTGATCGAGGTTTGGTGCTCATCTGGTCCAAGCGAATCAAGGATTCATGATGTGGACCCTCCTGATCCAGCCAGTTCTTGCTGAAAAGTTTGATACGCGCCTTCTCAGCTCTGTCCTGCAGGGGGAAAACTCCAGTCTCGATCCAAAGGGAGCGCCTGGGAGTCGATTTGAGTGCTCCGGTTGCCACCCTTAACACTCGGTTGATGCTCGTCTGAATTTTTGTTATATTGCTGACCGATGTTGACGCATATAAAAGGAGACCATAATTTGTAATGCCCTCAATGAGCACCTTGGCGATCTTAACTGTTGCGTGCACCGGAGCTCCGTGTTTTTTACCTGCTATTAATTTAATAAAATTGGTAGCCTTACAGACCTTGTCCGCCACTTGGCCGCAGTGGATGTTCCAGCGAAGGTCAGCCGAAAAGGTCACACCCAAGATCTTCAAGGTGGTGCTGACAGGTACCAGGTGGTCTCCAATTTGCACATTGGAAGGTGGATTTACTCTTCTTTTCCTGCTGAAGATCATCAGTTCTGCCTTGGTCATCGGCACAATGGCTCCGGTGTTGTAAGTCCAGATCTCCAGAACAGCTATGGCCCGTCTGAGTATGTCCGTTGGGTGTGGGTCGTCAGTAGTAATTATAACATTGTCGGCGTATGCGTAAGTTTTAAGTCCGTCGATTTCATTTAGTTTCAGTACTAGTCCAGTCAAATAAACATTAAAGAGGGCCGGAGCAAGGGGAGATCCCTGCGGGAGAGTATTACTACTCTTAAATTTTCCAGAGACGACCCCATTGGCTCTGACTTGAACGGTCCGATTGACTAAAATGTTTTTAATCAGCCGAATCGAGGCCTCATCAAAGCCCCAACCTGATAGCTGTTCCAGCACCACATCATACCTGACCCTATCATAAGCCTTCTCCACGTCCACGGCTAGAAGGTAAACCGCACGCTTTTTAGATAGGGACCACATGATGTCCGCCTCCAGCTCCAGGAGGAGGGAAGATGTGCCCCGATATTTCCTAAAGCCATGAATCTCCTTAGGCAGAATTTTCCCTATATTTTCAGAGAGCCTACGTCCCAGGATCTTCTCCAGGAGTCTTGCAGCACAGGGGAGTAGAGATATTGGTCTCAGGTCTTTGGGTGTAATAGGACCGTTGGTTGAGAGGTTTCTTTTCTTGATGGGCACCTGAACAGCATTCTTCCACTCTTGTGGGTAAATACCACTCTCTAGAATGCGATTGAAAAGTGCACAGAGTCTCTCTCTGTAGATCTGAGGTGCTTTAGCCAACATGGAGTAAGTAATTAAATCTTTTCCAGGCGCTGAACCCTTACAATCGGTAAGGGCCCCATCAAACTCCGTGAAGGAAATATTATGACATATAGAATGCAGAAACCCATCCTCATCAGAGGTCCCAGAAAAGGTCCAAGAGTCCCTTCGTTCTATCAACTCAGATCTGAAGGTGGAGTCCTCCGAGTACAATGTCCAGGATCTGGCCAATTCCTCAGATATTTTGCTGGAATCAACGTATATATTACTTTCCACCCTCAGACTACCAATAATGCTGGTGGAGTTATTACCGGACAGGGCCCGGACCTTCCTCCAAGCATCTCGGATATTGATAGACGGGTCTATGCTCTCCGCGAAATTATTCCACGTCTCTCTTTTAGCATCCAAAATGGACCTCCTCACAACCGCCGACTCTCTGCGATATTTTATCAGATTAGGAGTGGTTGGATGCCTCTGGAAACACTTCCATGCTCTATTTTTAAATCTAATTTTATTTAGGATGTCCTGGTTCATCCACCTAGGCTGAGTACTGGAAAAAGAGTTTGAAATTGGAATTCCGACAGAAGCACCCACTTTAATCGCTCTAGTGAGCTGAGCAGCCTCTTTATTGACGTTCCCCGATACAGGCCTCAAGAGGACCTCACTCTCCACCGTAGCAGAAAAAAGATCCCATTTAGCCCTGTGTTCGCAGAACCTGGGTGTTACGATTTTCTTAGCGATCTGGAAATCTGAATTAATGATGATGGGAAAATGATCGCTTCCCTCCGTATTCTCATGCGTAATCCAATTGAGAACAGAAGCAATATTCGGGGGGGCCAAAGTCACATCTATATGGGAAAAAGTTCCAGTACCTGACAAAAAGGTAGGACTACTAGTATTGAGCAGACATAGGTTTTGACTCTCTACCCAGTTAGCAAAAATTCTCCCCCTACGACTCCAATGCGCCGCCCCCCAAAGAGGGCTATGCGCATTAATGTCTCCACCAATTATGGCGTTGGGAGGGAGCTGGTTGGCCAGGTTCTGTAAATCCGTAAATGAAACATCTTGGGTATTTTCAAAGTAGATGGAAGCAAAAGTCAGAGGACTAGATGCCTCCAAAGAAACTGCATAGGCAGTTAGATTGCCGTTAATCTGTATCCTAGAGACCGCAATAGAGTTGTGCACCAAAATGGCCACACCTCCATGTCTATTCTCTCTTGGGTAATTATACCCGTGAAAAGAATAGGATCCCAACCTATCCGGCTCTTCATGTGAAAACAGGTGCGTCTCCTGGAGGAGAATAACCTGAGGCCGATATCTACAGATTAGAAGCTCCAGGGAAGAGCGATTATTTCTCAGTCCTCTTATATTCCATTGTAGAATTTTTATATTTTTAATGGAAGGTCTAAGATTATTAGCCTGAGAAGCACTCATAGGCAATTGATAGATACGGAAAAATTTAACTCAGATAAGTGGAATATTAGAGGTAAAAATGACTAAATAATATAAATGAATATATGATAATTAAATTGAATTAAATTAGTCTGATAATGATGAGAATTCTACCGATAGGTTATCACTATCAGATAAAATCACATCCTCACTAAGATTTTTCTTTGTTTTGTGTTTAAGATTTTTGGAGGTTTTTGCTTTTGTAATCGGAGAATTTTGTTTAAATTTGGTTTGTTGGGATGTCTTTTTTGTAGTTTCATTATTTTTTATTTTAGTAGCTAAGGTCATGGCCTGAGTGAATTCTATATTAGATGATTTTTCTTGTGGGGAATCAGTTGTTGAAGACGAAGGTTTTATTAAATTGGCAGATTTAACTGACAAAGTTGGTTTACTAGGGATTGTTGTTTCAATAACATTTTTGCTTTTAGTACTTTCTTGTGTAATTTTTGTAAGCAGAGTCGTAGAGAGAGCGGTGGGATTTACAACGCGGGAGAGTGTATCTGCAAAAGAAGGCCCTGAAACAGACTTGTGCGTATTGTAATACTCTTTACGAGCCTCATACATTGAGCACTTTTTCTGTGTTTTGATTTTTAAAATCTCTTTGTTTTTCAAAAATTCAGGACAATTACGGCTGAAAGATTCATGTCCTTCAGCATTGCAATTGACGCAGAACTTCCGGAGACAGCCAGACTCCTCGTGAGGTCCAACAATACCGCAAGTGCCACAAGTGCTTTCCCCATCGCAGTGGTTTTTAGTGTGACCCATCCTCTGGCAGATAGTACACCGCATCGGAGATGGGTAGTACTCACGCACCAGAATTCTGGTCCAAGGGCCCTGAATATCGTGCGGAATTTTGTAGGCGTTGAAGGTGAGGATGACCAGACCAGTGGGAACTCTCAGCCCCCCCTCGACTAATCTTGTCATTTGAACAACGTCCACAACATCCTGGTCTTTGAGACCCTCGAGAATTTCCGCCTGCGAGAGCTGCTTGAATTCCGGGGAAAAAGCGGTACCTTTAACATGGTTAAGTGTAGGATGGAAAGCCACTTTGACAGGCACATTAGCTATTGTTTTTGCCCTAATAAATAAATCCGCAATTTTCTCGTTTTTAACTAATAAGAGCAAAGACCCATCCCTCAAAAAACTGGCACTTTCGTGCCTAGTCGATATGGCATCGACTCCTTTCCTTATGATGAACTGATTAAAATTTCGTAGGGTTTTTCCTTCCTCACTAATGGCCTGAATTGTAATATATTTAGGGTGATTCATGGCGGCTTCTTTAGTTGAAACCAGACATGGTAAAGCCGGGAAATCGTCCTGGGACGACGCTAGAAATTTTCTTTTCGCTCCTCTAGGAGGCATTTCTGCCTCGTGCTCTAGAAGAGCAAATTTATTGGCCCTGGACGTGCCAGGCGCCATGGTGGGACGGGGTCCCCAGACGAGAAAAAATTAAGCTACAAAAGGATTAAAAACTAAACAAACCGAAAAAAAAAAAAAAAAAGTCAAGTAAAAGTAACGTCCAGTCTTCTAAAGGGTCCAGGAAATTAAAAACCTCTTCTTTCTTCTATCTTCTCTTTTCCTTCTTCCGTCTTCTCAATTCCTAATACAAATTTTCTTCGCCCAAGCAGCGCCGTCCCTCAGCAGGGGCTCTCCTCGTGGTGGTGAAAAATTAAGGGTCCAGCGTTGGAGGGGCATCCGCGCCCCCCTGCGGGTGATGGAAGCGACCGCGAGCCGCCGCCCTCCAGTCTAGTTTGGGACGTTCACAGGCTGACCGACGCCACGCCTTTGAGGTTAGGTCGGTGGTGATGAAACAGTTGAAAATTTTTTTCAAATTGGAGAATTTTCCCTTTCCAATTATATAAAAGTCTTTTAATATTTACTATTAACTTCAACAAAGTATTATTAGCTTTAAAAAACACTCAAAAATCCAAAGTTCTGACGAGAGCTCTTTTTTCCAAATCTGACATCTCCGAAAGTTGGGGGATTCTCACAAAAGCTTTTTATGTCGAGACTTTGTTCGCGTACTGTGGCGGTCGGTGGATACACCGTTAAGCAGGCGAACATTAGCTGCGCACTTGTGTTGTGCACTTGTTCCAGAACAGCCCATACAATTGTTGTTCTGGTCGTGTTCTGCAAGTGGAACGGGACAAATTTCTTGTTCTGTTCACTTAGTTGTTCTACTGAAAACTAGGAGCGCTATGGGTAAAATGTTGGGTGGTTAATGTCTCGCATGTTGATAAAAGTCAACTGATAGCTGTCGAACGGCAATATAAAACAGTTTGACATAATAAATTGTGTTTTAAAGTAAATACTTGCTCGGATAGCAAGCACAAAAGAACACAGCTATTGTCTCATCAATTTGAATTTACAAATTATATAATAGATTAGAAATTAGTGACTTCAGAATACCCTTCGTTCTAATTTTCATAAGAATCAGTTGAGTTTCAAAAATGCTGATCCACAATCTTGGATTTACAAACTTTGATAATAATATATTTAATATCAGTGGACTCAAAAAAAAAATCTCCAAACTAATTTCCATTACAATCAATGGAAATCGAAAATTGTTTGTCGCCTTATTGCGTCCTCCATCTTGGATTTGTAAATTTTGTTAATATTACAAATCAGTGGCCTCAGGATTATCATTGTACTAATTTTCATTAAAATTCGTTGAAATCGAGAAATATTGGTCGCCATCTTGGATTTGTAAATTTCATCAGTAATCTCAAAACGATCATTGTACTAATTGTCATTAAAGTCCGTTGAAATCGAAAAATATTTGTCGCCATATTGGGTCTACGATCTTGGGACCGCTATCTTAGATTTGTAAATTTTTATAACATTCAAAATCAGTGGCCTCAATATAATCATTGTACTTATTTTCATTAAAATCCATTGAAATCAAGAAATCTTGGTTGCTATATTGGGTTTGTAAATTTTGATAAAATTCATGTACCAATTTTCATTAAAAACCGTTGAAATCGAGACATTTTGGCCGCCATATTGAGTCCGGCCTCTAGAAACGTTAATAATATTCAAAACAATCGAACCAATTTTCATTCCAATCCGTTTAAATTGAGAAATTTTGATCAGCACATTGGATCCGCCATCTTATATTTGAAAATGTTTCTAATATTCGAGATTCAGAATAACCATTGTATTAATTTTCATTAAAATCCATTAGAATTGAGAAATTTTGGTCGCTCTATTGGGTCCGCCATCTTGAATTTGTAAATTCTGATCGTGAAACCGTTAGTAGTGTGACAAAATCGTACGCTCAGTCGATTTTATATTATTTTATCATCAAATTAAATAAATTAAACAAAAAACTTAGAACGATCACAATAGGTCTGATCACTTTCATTTCAACTATCTTTGAATGTTGCAAAAATGTATAAAATTATTCACTAAATTACCGCACTTTTCCACTAAAATCATTATACCGATAATTACGTCCACCAGTTTACAAAAGGGTATAAAATTATAAATTATAAATTATAAATTATAAATATAAAACAAAACAAAATTCACCTGCCATAAAGAAGAAATGGTGTCTATCAATTAGCATAAGACTTTTCTTTTCTCTGCCAATCATCTTATTTAATTTATTTCTTGATTAATTAATTTTATTGTTCCTCCAAAGGCACTCTGACAACTGACGAATGCGCGATTCGATTCAATCCGTTAAATAGAATTTCCCAAAGTCATGATCGGGCCTTATCTCTAGTTCTAGTTACGCCTGTTCATTGGTGAAGGCATTCACTTTTGGCGCCAATTTCTTAAACACTTTAACCTCACTTTTTCTTAAGATTTGACGGATTTCAGCTAGGAAATATGTATCTAAGCTCAGAACCAGTACTAAAAATCGGCTGAATTCCATCAGGCAGTTCTAATGGTTTAAGCCTTTGAGTACCGGAGAGCGCGATTGCTCTCCTCCATACATATGCGAAAACTACCGGTAGCGCTATCGCGCTCCTTTAAAATTTTGCTCAATAAACTGCAAAAATTAACATTTTTGGCCAGTAAAACTCATTAGAAATACTAGTATGTACAGTGGTTTGTTTCTATATAACAAAGTGCACTCCAAATAACTGTTCGTAATCGATCTTGATAAAAAGCATTTTCCCGCACCGCTGACGGGAGATTTCTTTTACAATGAGAAGGTAGCAGCATTTTGGTTGGTTAGTTCGTGGTTGGTTTGCCCATTGGAGAGTGACACACACTATAAAGTGGCCTTGGTAAAAAAGAAAAAAAAATTCATCACACAGCGCAGCCCAAGTATGACTCGCACCCCGGTGCTGGTAAGCCTAGGGCCTCCCCTGAGAGAGAACAACGGCCTCTATGAACCCTTGCAGTGGAAATGCTTTTAAATTCGCCGGCACCTTGCACGTTTGAATGATTCATTGTTATGTAAGTAAGTTCACTCGATTTGAATTATTTAATCATCAGTTTAAGCAAATTAAACAAAATAATTAGTTAGAACGATCACAATAGCTCCGATCACTTTCACTTCAACTCTCTTTGATTGTTGCAAAAATGTATAAAATTATTCACTAAATTACCGTACTTTTCCACTAAAATCATTATACTGATAATTACGTCCACCAGTTTACAAAAGGGTATAAAATTATAAATTATAAATATATAAAACAAAATAAAACTCACCTGCCATAAAGAAGAAATGGTGTCTATCAATTAGACTTTTCTTTTCTCTGCCAATCATCTTATATAATTTATTTCTTGATTAATTAATTTTATTCTTCCTCCAAAGGCACTCTGACAACTGACGGATGCGCGATGCAATTCAATCCGTTAAATAGAATTTCCCGAAGTCATGATCGGGCCTTATCTCTAGTCACCCCTATTCATCGGCGGAGTTAAGAGGGGCGTTCGAAGGCACCAATACTTCAGCGCTCATGCCTCTATTAAAGAGAAAGATTGCACTCAAACTCAACCGTGTAGAAATTTTGACCAGCCCTAATAGCGCTGTGAGACATCTTGTGACCACCTAGATACTTAATAAGATTTTTTTGTGTGACCTTAAATAATCAATCAAGTCTGCTGCTACATTTTCTAGTCAAGTGGCTGTGGCAATCTCGTGCTGCGTGGAATTGCATTAATGTTTGAATCCAACTGATAACATTACTTTCCGTTTCGATTACTCGTCAATAAGGTAATGTGATTATAATGTTTATATACAATACTTATTGCTAGATTAAATAATATTAGCTATTATTTAATTATCACGTGATATTTAATATTTTTCAAAAACAGATAGTACTCTATCTTTATTAGTTTAGATTTATTAATTAAGAATAATTTAAAACAAGTATTATAATGATTGTAATATAAATATTAATGATTTCAAATGATTAATAAGCAGGCCTGTCCGAATCCAAGTCTTCATCTTATAGTGAGACGATAATAGTTCGTGGAGCAACACCGAGCTAAACTCTCTCCGAATTCAAATCTAAATCGGTGCTAAACTGTCACTTGCATTAGTACTTTTTAATTATTATATATAATAGTTCAGCTTGTTCGTTAACGCCACGAACTATCATAACGAGACGAAGACATGAATTCGGAGAGGCCCTAAATATGTTAAAATTGCTACAAAAATCTAAGAATGCGCCCGCCTTGTGCTCGTAATTCTCAGATTAAATATGGCTCCTCTCATTCTACACGCCGCGAATTGTACTGTATAAGTTTGCGTTGAGAACATTATGCGCTTTTGACAGCTAAAATTGAATGCATTGGTTTTGTATGAGTGCAACCAAAGGTCATATAAACTACAAGATGCACAATGAGCTCTCGCATTTCAAGAGCTCCTGGGACGTGATATTTGGGACCCACAACATGTTGCCATGAAATTTGTTTCTGCGAACATGTTGAAGATGAGCGAATCAACTTACAAGGAAAAGTTCTCAGGTGAAAACCACCCCTAAAGTTTACCCCCAAAAACAGTTTTTCCTAAATAATTAAAGTTCTAATGAATTTTTTCGAATGAAACGAAATGGAGATGATGTCTCATAAATATACTAACCTTTTGTAAGTAATCCGGTTCCCGGGGGTGGCAACCCTTATTTTTTATTGCAGAATAAATTATAGTTTTGCGTCACAAAAATAACAGTTAACAGTTAGTTAAAAATCGTTGACAAATATTTTTTTACATAGGATGTTGAAAAATAAAGTTGATCTATTTTTGGGTTTTCGTAAAAAAAAGGTCCTCAAGGGGATAAACAACCCTTAGCACTAATACATGATGTATATTCTCTCAGACACCCGCTTTTTCGTGAAAACCAGTATAAAGGGTTTTTTGGAGTTGCTGATTACGAATCTGATATTAGATTTAAAAAATTCAAAATGGCGGGACAAACTTTTGAAAAATACATCAATTTTTATAAAAAGAAATACAAATAAAAGTTTTTGAAGTGGCTGATTACGAATCTGATGTTAAATTTAAAAAATTCAAAATGGCAGATCCAACATGGTGGACAAACTTAGTCAGTTATTTACTAGCGATAACATAGTGTAATTTAGGTTAGGATACAGATGTAAATTTTAACTTGATTTCCTTTACTTGGTTTTTTGTGCAGTGATTACATTTTGGCCGTTTGAGCCGGATATAGTCCAGCATCCTACAACATCTTCAGCATCTTTGTTAATTCCCGTAAATCTCCCTTTTCTATCATAAACCACACCAGAAATTAGAATGACTCGAAAGATAGTGCGAGTGAATAGACGCCTATCACCTCAATCTGTGCGAGAAAATCTTCGCAAAATATCTCTACCCAAATTTTTGGATGATTATAGCAACTGAGTGCACTTTTGTGATTTATTCCGTTCTATGATTCATCAGAACTCCAATCTGGATGACTTGAAAAGATTTCATTATGAAAACTACACTGGTAGGAGAAGCAGCACATGTTATCAAACAATTTAGTATCGATAACGCGAATTATATCAGCATGGGCGGAGTTAAGGGCGATGGGGCTCCCCTCTCCCAAGATTTCAAAGCGAAAATCGAAAAATTAGTTCATGTTCGGTTTTCTTATACTTGATAACAGTCTACCCTCCCAATACCGCTAACTCCGCCCATATACATCAAAATGGAAGACATTGACGGCGGATTCTCGTCTCTTTTAAAAACCTTCACCTCTCAAACAAAAGTTTGCGTAGAGTCGGAAAGTGTACTTAAAAGCGACATCACAAGCGAGCGCGATCGCTGACCAATTTAGAAGTAAACACCTTGCACAGCAATCCCCTCATAATCCACATTCTTCCTCCAGAAATCCATTAAGGATGGGAAGAATCGATCGGGGACTCTACTGACAATTCCACTTGGAAAGAATTGCAAAAATTCTTAGAGCTTAGGTTCAGAATGTTGTAAGAAGCTATCGCTAGGGAAAATCAAAGTCGCCTCCCCCTAATGCAGGTGCACCCAACAATAAGCGGCATGAATTTAATAAGCTAAGAAAGCAAAAGTTTCATGCGGCCCAAACCACGAGTAAACTTTCAACGATAATCACTTGATAAGAGCTCATTTCCGTTTTCGAAGTTACCATCCTAAAACATAAATTAAAAACCGAAAATAAATAAATAAAATCTGGCACCATCCGCTAATCAAGCCTGTGGAGGTGACACGCAAGCCGCCTCAGTACAGTAATTCTTTACATTGAAAGCTCTGCGGGTATGCAAGCGGCGCGAGCACTGATTGACGCAGGTTCGCAAGCGCTTCGTCTAATGAAATTATTAACAACTAGTAGCTTGTGATTGGCGTCGGGAATAAAAAAAAGTCTCTACGATCGTTCTTGACACGTTAACTAGCTAATACACTCCCCAACAAAACTATAACACACTCCTCGGTTTCTTAGAAATCTTTTAACGGAAGTTATCCTAATGACCAATCATATGCATAATCAAATCTAATCATTCTCAAATCACTTATTATACAGGGTTTTAAAGCGGTTTTGCTCTAAAGTCCAATTTTCTTCAATGCAATCTTTTAGCTCCTGCATACTGTTAAATCCCCTTCCTTCTGCATACTCAGCTCTTGCGTGACCCCCCAACAATTTTCAATTATATTTAAATCGGGGGAGCGGTACGGCCATTTCAAAGTCGATATTCGTTTGTGCTGAACAAATTGTTGAACGCATCTCGCTCTATGAATCGCCGAATTACTCTGCTGAAAAATAACATTGCCAGCAGTTACAACCGTACCATACTTCTGCAACTGCTGATCAATTAATTCAATGTAGCTTCTGCTGTTCATTCGGCCGGAAATGAAGCAAATGTCACTTTTTCCTCGATACCCAATAGCAGCCCAAACCATAACTCCATCTCCACCCATTTGTCTTCCATTTAAGGTTACTTCGTTCTTTCGAATATCGTGGTAATTGTAGCCAAACCCATCAGGGCCGTCCAAATTGAAGTTCTTTTCGTCTGAGAATATAACCGATCGCCATCTTTTATTCCATCCGATATGTTTGATAGTAAAATCCAAACGCTGCTTCTTGTATTGGTCCGTTAATAGAGGTTTCTTTTTCAGTTTTTTTCTTTTAAAATGTTCAGCTTTTTGGAGAATACGCTGAACAATTCTCACATGCGTGGAAACTCCAGCTTTTTCCGCGATTTGACTGGTTATAAGCGCTGAATTTGAGGCAAATATCAAAATTACACATTTATCTTGCTCGGATGCAGCTTTTGGCCTACCTCCAGGAATCTTCTTACCATAGTTTTATGCATTAATTAAGTGGTTACAGATTACCGATTGTTTGTTTTAATTCTTTGCGCAATTTCTGTTACGGAAACATTATTTCTTATCAAGTCTACTATGATTTTTATCTCTTCTTCCCTAATTCTTTATTCAACTTGGGCTCATAGTAACACAACTCTTGTACTAAATGTTTTAAGCACAAATTTTCTTTACTACTTGAGCACTCGCACGAAAATGATCTAGAAATTAATGGATGTGTTAAAGTTGTGTCGCACTGAAAAAATAATTTGGCGCCATAATTCCCGTCGCAGTTCACGCCCAGTCGAAATTTCTGGGAAAAAAGGAGTATACACTGCAGGTAGATTTGCTTATGGATATGATTGGTCATTAGCGGGAATTCCCTTAACCATTTTCTAAAAAACTGATGGGTGTGTTATAGTTTTGTCGGGGACTGTATGATAAGAGGAGCAGACATTTTTCCAATCATATTGCTAGAGAGCACGGAAAGTACATTAAAAACTTTTAACAAATAATTTAGCCCTAGACTAGATCTTAGACTGGTCACTACCGATAATTCTTGTGGCTATAACTCGACCTGAGCATACAGGGACTGGATTTACAATCCTTTTTCCTTTTTCAGACTGCGGAAAAAAAGCCATTTCGTAGTGATTCCCTTGAAATGACCCACAAATGACCCCCGGATGACCCAAGACTGGACACTACCGATAATTCTTGAGGCTATAATTCGACCTGAGCATCCAAGAACTGGATCCATACTCCTTTCCCCGGTCAGACTGCGAAAAAAGGCGATTCTTGCTGATTCCCACCAAATGATACTTGAATTGACTTCCAAATTACCTCCGGATGACCCTAGACTGGCCACTACTGATAATCTTTGAGGCTGTAACTCGACCTGAGCATCCAAGGACCGAATCTACAATCCTCTTCCCGGTCAGACTGCGAAAAAAACGATTTCGTGGCAGTCCTCTCGAAAATGACCTTCAAATGACCTCCGCGTGATTTTCGAATGACCTTTATCGATCATTTCTAGTTCTAAAACTCCTCCCGGGGAATTTCAGCCAGAAATAAAATAAAAGGAAATATTGATCTAGTTTCTACATGTAAAAATATCAATTTTTTCTAAAAAACGTCAACTTTGAAGCCAATTTTCAAAGTCAAATAAAGGTCATCAGAACTTTTTAGTATTTTTGCCATATCCACCAAAGTGTGCACTTTAATTTAAAGAAAAAAAATTCATTTCAGTAGCATTATTCCATCGGGAGATAATTGAACAATGGAATAAATTCGTCTAAATATATCATAGTGCGGTGCAGCGCCCCTCTCATTTTGGCGCCCCAAGAGGTCGTTTGTTCCGCTTGTTCCTAGAACCGGCCCCGATCGTGCTGAACGTCATCACTAGCGTCAGCAACAGTGAGGCATTCGCTCCAGCGGAAAAAACATCCCCATCAGCAACGGTGAGGCATTCACTTCAGTGGGAAAAACATCACCATTAGAACCGTGAGGCGTCCACTCCACCCCAGCGGCAAAGTAAGCCACCCGCGCAACATTATGAGTTACCAGTCAGCGTATCATCAGCACTCTACAAATCGAGCCACCCAGCGCCCGCACGTGACCGAGATAACGTCGCTCATTTGGAGGAAGACTAGAGAGAGAACACAGTTTATTATTGTACGTTTTTTGAAATCATTAAATAAAAGTAAAATAATTTCAATTATAATAGACTTCTTTCTCTTCTTTAATTGTCCCAATCAACAAAACAGCTACTGCTCTAGAAATATATCGTCGTTGCGCGTGCAATACCGCGAAAGAGCAGTTTGTAAATACCGCGTATCTGCGTTTTCACGATTTTACAGGAGGAAGAAAAAACTTAATATCTTAGTCATTTAACTATATTTTATGGACTGAACTCTAAGGCTGCTTCTTTGCGACCTATTTTATAAGAAAATAACGTTAGCTTACTAATAACTTGCTTAGTTTCCATATAAAATCACTTTAATAACTTGCTTAGATTCTGTTTAAAGTCACTTACGCGGTTTTGTTACAACAAATTACGGAAAAATTAGTTTACAATTAGCAGATACGCGGGTTTGAAATGAAACATTTAATATAGAATTGAATTTTTTTATGTCAAAAATGAGGTTTTTTATATCCTAATTTAAATTCTGTGAGGAGGAGCGAAACTATGTTAAGAATGCGTAGCCGCAATATTTCAATTTTGCGCATTTTGCTGTTACGCGGTATTTACAAACTGCTCTTTCGCGGTATTGCACGCGCAACGACGATATGATTGATTTTGAAGCGATTTTTTCCATTGCACAGCCTATTCATTAGGCCTTAGTTTCGAAATTCAAAATGGTGGATCCAAAATGGCATAGCAAAATTTAAAAACATGCAGGATTATTATAAAAATTGACACAGCGACATTTTAGAATTTGCTGATTTCAAAGATGTTATATGCATACATATACATTAGAGATGCCACGAATATTCGGCAACTATTCGGTATTCGGCTATTCGGCCACTTTTTTTCGCTATTCGGTATTCGGCCGAATATGGTTAACTATTCGGCCGAATACCGAATAGCAATTTATTTATTATTTTTTTATTACTAGCTGTTTTCCCGCGACTTCGTCCGCATAAATTATAGCCCATGTCCTTTCTAAGGCTCTAGAGTATGTATCTGTGTACCAAATTTCATTTAAATCGGTTCAGCAGTTTTGGCGTGAAATCGTGATAAACAGATTTAATTTCGTATTTATGATAAAATATAGTAAGGATTACCTAATAAATCATGAAAAAAGAACTCAAAATATTACTCACAAAGATATATTTATTTAACCAAAAAAAAGAGCTAACAAATTAATATTTAAAATCTACCAGTGGTAAGTTATGATGAATGAAAACAATTTTTTCAGCGTTTGTTGATAGCAGACGATTGCGTTTTTCCTCATAAATTGTACCTGCTTCCGAAAACAGCCGCTCACTATACACACTGCTACCGGGAGATGATAAATAAATCTTAGCAAATTGTGAAAGGGTTGGATATTGTTTCGCGTTTGCTGACCACCACTTGTAAGGGTCTGCTGTCTGATCTAAACGCACAGATACCATGTAAAAATCAAGTTCATTTGCAACAGAATTTTTTTGTTCCACACCTTCATCTGAACGAACATTTTCTGTAGCGACAGTTGTGACTTGTCGCCCGCGGAAAGTACTAAGTGTGGCCGAATATTCGGCTGCCGAATGTTCGGCGCTTCGGCCAAGAGCCTCGCCGAACATTCGGTATTCGGTATTCGGCCAAATTACTATTCGTGGCATCTCTAATATACATACATAGTCCATTTGGCGATTTTTGAAGCTTTGCTTCCTTTGGGACGTTGTGCGGGAGATTCGTTCACAATTTTATTTCCGAGGGTAACGAAATAAGGTAACGAAAAACGTCAAATTTTAAACGTCAAATTTTCAAAATTTTTTAAATTTTCAAAATTTTTTAAATTTTCAAAATTTTTTAAATTTTCAAAATTTTTTAAATTTTCAAAATTTTTTAAATTTTCAAAATTTTTTAAATTTTCAAAATTTTTTAAATTTCCAAAATTTTTTAAATTTTCAAAATTTTTTAAATTTTTAAAATTTCCAAAATTTTTTAAATTTTCAAAATTTCCAAAATTTTTTAAATTTTCAAAATTTTTTAAATTTTCAGTTTTTTAAATTTTTTAAATTTTTTAAATTTTCAAAATTTTTTAAATTTTCAAAATTTTTTAAATTTTCAAAATTTTTTAAATTTCCAAAATTTTTTAAATTTTCAAAATTTTTTAAATTTTTAAAATTTTTTAAATTTCCAAAATTTTTTAAATTTCCAAAATTTTTTAAATTTTCAAAATTTTTTAAATTTTTAAAATTTCCAAAATTTTTTAAATTTTCAAAATTTTTTAAATTTCCAAAATTTTTTAAATTTTCAAAATTTTTTAAATTTTTAAAATTTCCAAAATTTTTTAAATTTTCAAAATTTCCAAAATTTTCAAAATTTCCAAAATTTTTTAAATTTTCAAAATTTTTTAAATTTTCAGTTTTTTACATTTTTTAAATTTTTTAAATTTTCAAAATTTTTTAAATTTTTAAAATTTTTTAAATTTCCAAAATTTTTTAAATTTCCAAAATTTTTTAAATTTTCAAAATTTTTTAAATTTTCAAAATTTTTTAAATTTTCAAAATTTTTTAAATTTTCAAAATTTTTTAAATTTTCAAAATTTTTTAAATTTTCAAAATTTTTTAAATTTTCAAAAAATTTTAAATTTTCAAAATTTTTTAAATTTTCAAAATTTTTTAAATTTTCAAAATTTTTTAAATTTTCAAAATTTTTTAAATTTTCACAATTTAAAAAATTTTGAAAATTTTTTAAGCAAAGCTTCCATCGGCCAGTCCCGCGACTGCCATGTTTTTTTTTTTAAGTATTTATCTCCAGATCGAATTAAGATATCGCTTAATTTATTTTTTTCAATTGAAGCTAATATAGAATTAATTAGCAATAAATTAAGGAGTCTGCTGAAGCATTTTATGATGGGTGTAACTTTGTTGACAATCCCTAAATTAGTCAATTATCTGCAATACTAGCGATAACATAGTGTAATTTATGTTGGGATATAGATTTAAGCTTCAACTTAATTTCCTTCACTGGATTTTTCTATACATTTTTTCCCTTAAATTTATATAGTCTATCGCTAACTAAAGGGAATTTTTTCCCTGTTACAAATAACTAATATAATTTTTTCTATTAGAATTTCAACTCAACATCTAATTGAATTAAAATCTTTAATTAAAACACATCTCTGTTTAATTATTAATGAATATCGCCCATTTATTGCAAAAAATAGCCGCCTATTCATTCACACTTGGGCAATGAAGTATGAAGGGAAACATAAATATTTTTCAAAACTTATTTTGGCGAGCAATAATTTTATTAATATATGTAAAACTTTAAACATAAGGCATCAACAAACGATAGCTTAACATTTTAAAGATTTTGAATTATCTTAGAAGCTTATATTTGGTTAGGGTTAACTCGCTTCATATTAAGCATATTTGTGATAGTTTTTTCTGAGCAAATGTTAAATTAAATTTATTTCAAAATTGTACACATCATTTCAAATATATTGAGTTAAGTTTTTAGCCTAAAATATTAAGAAATAAGCCACTGAGAGCAAATCTTCAGATACTCTTTTAAAAAAAGCAGTTTGCGGTGAGTAGATAAGCTATGGGGAATCTCGCGCATTTTCTTATGGGATTTTACATGGAGGTCTAAATTCCAATAAAATGGTCCCAAAAGCTCTTTCTCTGCGTTGAGTGTAAATAAGAATGCCGATTTGTTTGATGTCCGTGTTGGTAATCATGTATTAAAAAAGAACTTGCTTGTTTCCCAACAAACAATTTGCAAGACTCAATTCTTAGGCAAATTTGAAATAGACTTTTAAAGCTCTTATTAGCTTTTTCATAAAGAAATCTTTCTTTTAACAGGCTTATAAGATATTTTTCTAAAAATCATTTCTAGTAGCGTAATTATATTTTTCCTCCCTAAGAATTGATTCTTATATTACTCTTAAAGGCTTTCGCGGAGAATTCACACTTGGTTAAAACTCTTACCAGTAACATTGCCTTTTCAGAGTACTTCTTATTCTGATTACTATCTTACAATAATCTTGGGTTAGTGTTTTATAAGAAAAGTAAGAACACATTCTTTTAAGGGTTAAACTTGAACTCTTTTAAGAAAAAAAAACTGAGCTCTGGGACTACGATCTTATAGGATCGTACGAAAGCTCGTAAAAATCTATTTTAAAAGCCTTATGACCTCGTGACTTTATGTGAAGTTAAAGCAAGATTGTTATAAGAATAGGGATTTTCTTGACGCTCTACTAGTAGTCTTATAAAGACTTAATGCAAGACAACAACAACCGGCCATTTTTCGTTTTTCATTAAAAGAATGTAGTGGGTAATAATTGATTTAAGTTGGAAAATAAACTGATTTTTCTCAAATTTCAAACTGTTCTATGATTAATTCATGTATTATGTCGGAAAGAGGCTTTTTAGAATATATTTTTCAATTTTTTAATTAACTGAATTAAAAAGAAAAATTTGTTTTATCATTTCATATCGATTAATTTGCAGAATTTTGAGAGCGATAAGCACTTTTTGGAGGTATCACACCACATTTTATCAGTGTAATTTCTTTTGCAGTAATATTTCCATTGATATATTGTAATAAACATTATAATTTCATAGTCATATAAAGAGACGAATATATCAGAAGCGTGTTTTTATTTCAACTTTCTAAAGTCTTTTAGAGGTGTTGGGAGAATATGTATATTACACAACTCTAAAAATTAATATCATATGTGTAACAAATCACACAATCCTATTTAAAGTTCATTGTGTAGGTAATACTCTTAGATTAGCTTTTGACAATTCTTATAACTTATAAGTGATTTGAAGAACTATTCAAGAAATCTTCTAGCGCCTTATCAGATTCATTTCATACGCCACTTCTTAGCTAGTAATACTCTTGAAGAATTCTTAGGTCGTTATTTTTTGAAGGTATTGTCTTAGCTAAAGCTTATTTTAATTCTCATTCAACTCTTGAAGGGCTTTATAAGAAAAATATTGTTTGTTGGGTACGGAACCCTAAAAATGAAAATTGACAGAATGACGCGCTTTTGAAATTGAAACTCTGAAAACAGGACTTTTTCTTACCAATTTTTAAATGTAATAAAATTTCGATTCTAATTCCGGCCATAGCCACTAGTGTTCTGTTCTAACATATTTCAGATGATTCGACTGAATAATTTTTTCTGTTTTTCACCATGCAAAACAAAGTAGTTTCGAGATAACTGCGTTCAAAGTTTATATGGATATTTTTAAAGGCGTGGGGGCACGGTACAGGTCCGTTCGCTACCAACTAATAAGGCTGTAAAACCTGAAATACTGCCAATATCTTTACAACAATTATATTCTCACAAGACTCGGACTAACAAAAATTCGATTTGTTGAAAATTCTAGACCACCGGGTCCCCTTAAGTCGATATTTCTGTATTCATAAATGTTTGACTGACCAATTATTATTATTATTATTTGGGTAATGGAAAATTCTAGAACGATGATTATTAATTTTTCCTAAGTTAATAATCGCAATGTTATAACTAGGAATTGTTTACAATTTGAAAAATCAAATATTATTTTTGTCCCGATCTCTGGCAACCAGGTTCACATAACCCAAACTCTTATATCTCTCCAGCAAATGTGAAGTGCTATTAAATATTATAAAATAAAGTTATTCCAAAAATTATTATTGTTTCGAACATTTTTAGTACATCTGGTTGGACTTAATCTACAATACTTAAACACAGTTTTTGAAGCAACTGTTTATGCACTATTTTTTTAAATACTATCAATTAAGATTTATAAATAAATAAGAAAAAATACTACCCGAAAAAATCTCCAAAACGTCGTCTCAAAACCCAGAGCATTTTACAAGATGCTGCTAAAATGTCTGCGAATTAGAAAGCATTATTAAGAATATAGCACCATTTAAGGTTTGTACCCCGACTACTGTCGTTATTCAAGAAGAAGCTTTTTAACGAAATCAGATGGCATTAAAGTAATACTTAATTTCCTCTCAGAACGTTAATCAACTTCTAACGAATTCGCCTCCAGCAGCCGAATAAAAACAGTTCGGAAGTACTAAACTTTCACTATCAAATTTTCAAACCCCTTAAGTTGTCCACCATGTCGCGTGACAATTCCCCTTTTAAAGAATCATCAGTGCTACCAACACTAAAGTGTAAAAGAATAGAACAACTCGGGCACTTTGGTAGTCTCCTTTTCCATTCAAAATATTTTTAAAAATTTCATTAATAGTAGAGAATTCGGGAAATAAATTAAAAACAAATAAAACGTGTGCTTTCACAAATTTACGAAGTTATTCTTAAATCGCCTACCGTATTGTGAAAAAAATAATAGCGCGGGATATTGCAGCAAGAATTGTTTCCATTTCAAACGAGTGACGTTTCGTGAAAAATTGGTGGGCGCGTGATATTTCGATAAAAGTGACAAGCAATTGATTGTAGAGAAAAAATTATGGAAGAAGGTATTTATCGTAAACTCGATTAATTTGAATATTTTTATGTGTTTAGTTTAACACCTGAAAATGTTTTTTCCGACAATTTTTAACCTGGAAATAATTTGAATTTAAAAATTTGAAAATTGAGTGGATTTCCATCTTTTGATTCCTCCCTCAGTCTTGACTGTCAAATGTGTCAGGGCGCGCTTATTTTCGCGCACTATTTCTCTGGATTCGGCTAACTTTTCTGAATGTTGTGATGACTGAAGATGTTGTTGATTTTTATGTTAATTCCCTGTTTTGTGGAATTTATTTTCAGGAAAACCTTCAGCATTGGATTGTTGGAAAAATTGCTCGTTTGACATTTCCTCGCTGCGGGAGAGGGAAGTGAGTTCCGAGCAACCTTGAGGGATTTTCCTAGTTTCGTTTATTTTTGTTGAGATTTAACAGCGATCTGTTTTTAATTATCAGTACAATCACAAACATTTCACAATATACTTAAATTATTAAATACTCTGAATAAACAAATTGAAAGCAAGGTTTTCATGCTTTTTTAAAAATACCCCTTAAAGATGATTTGTTTTTACATATATTATCTGATTTTGGTAGTAAAACGATGTTACTGATGACTCAGTATTAATGCGCATTCTGTAATGCATCTCGGAATTCTTAATTTTGTGAGTCTATTTCATACAGTGGTCACACAAAAGTGAGGTTTTTTTTTAAACAGAAAGTATCAGGCAAAATCTTTACATTCTCATCATATTTTAATATGTTGTGGCACTAATTCAAAAAGTACCCCAATTCATTATATTATATTTTAAGAACTTGTGGATATTTAAAATCGACTCTTAGGAGCTTGTTATACCTGGCTTAAATGAAAGTTTAAACCTTAATGTATATTAAATTACATACCACAAATAGTGAATTAGAGGATTAAGGGCAGTCAGAAGATAAAAAAGAAAAAGGTTAAAAAACTGTAACCCGACTATGGAAAAAATTAATATAATTAAGGGCAGAAGAAGTTCCGAAACCCTTAAAGGGACATTTACTTTCTAAATTTTTTTTTTCATAAATGTGTTGTAAAACATCACAGAAATATTGGGAGTATATTTTTTTAACCGTTTTGAGAAATTCAATATATAAAAAAAAGTTATAAGCACATTTGTAGCAGTATATTACGTTTATCGTTGCTTAAAATTATCGAATAAAAACTTTAATCGCGTTTTTCTCGAAACTACGTTCTGAACTCGTGGGACAAAGGAGGATGCAAATCCTGGTCCCACCCTCCAATAGCTACGTATGATACATCGTTGGATAGGTATTTTTGAGCTGAATAAAAGTTATAATGGCACCAAGTTCCAAATCTTAGTCCGTTTAGAGTTATTCTTTCCTATGCATGGCAGTTTTGGCAATAGTCAAGTAATGCTATTTACGTACTCTTGTGCATAATACACTCACTGTAGATGCTAACCTAGAGCTTTCAACCGCGCCGCGTCGTTTAGTCACAAACCAGTCTGTCTCGCTCGCACTCATAAGGTATTTACGGTGTTAAACTGATATATTAAATAAAGCATAACTCTAAATAGACTAAGATTTGGAACTTAGCGCCAGTATAACTTTTGTTCAACTCAAAAATACCTATCCAACGATGTATCCTACGTAGCTATTGGAGGGTGGGACCAGATGTCATAGAAACCCTGGCATCCTCCTTTCTCAGGCTCTAAACATCCAATTTGAAAAAAACCAAAAAGCATTCGATTTTGTATACAAAATATTAGGGGATATACCTCTAAAAACTTATATATATACAAATCCATCCTTTTTACAGGGGTAGTTAACGCCAAGAAAGGATAGATTTGTCAACACTTTTTGGAAATCTTGAATAAAGTGACGAAAAAAAATTTTTTTAATTAATTTTTTAGGTATATTCCCTAGGAAAATGTCTAAGGAACATAACCCATTTTGAAATTTGACTCAATTTTTTTTAGGAAGCTCAAAAAGTGTCGCACCGTTTCAATAAATATAGATTTTTTTTTTAAATTTTTTAAAGGTCGATTTTTTTTCCCGATTTGGAGAGTAAATGTCCCCTTAACCCGACTAGTTATACATAAATAAAATAAATTAAAAAATAAGAAACAAGTTCCTTCTGGCAGTTTCACATTAACAACGTTATAATTCAACTCAAATGCCGTGGTCGGGCGTATTTTTTTATCCTTTATTAACGGCATCTCCATTGGTTTTATTTGTCTATCAAATTAGATGATGTGCTTTTTGTAGTTAACATGCAGTGCAAATAAGCAAACAAGATGAATAATGAATACATAATAACAAAATTAAGCAAAAAAAAAAAAAAAAAGGAAGGTAAAAATATGGAAAAAAAACTAATTTTGAAACTGAATACGCTCGAAATTCCAAATTTCGTTCATAGTCTGTCCAGGATATAACAGTCCCTGCATTTTTCTCGAAACTACTTTTTGACCTGATCGATGCGATTGCTTGTATGCTAACTGTGCGATTGAAAAACTTTATTGTATTTTACATTGTAATTTGTATTGACTGTGATTCGACATTTTTTTCCTAATTCAACTTTTTTGACCACCGCGCAACCAAAAATGTTAAGGCAAAGACCGTACTTGCACCTTAAAATACCTACTCGATTTATTGAATTATTTTTGTAATTTTTACCTCACTATTCTCAATTCTCGTCACTTTCACGTCCTCTACCATTGTGTAGATTTAAAGTTGTTCATTTTGTTTGATGTTCTTGTTTAATTTAAATAACTCTGAAAAATTTACAAAAGGCATTTTTCCTACATACATCTCATAAATTATTTTCTTTCTTTGGAATTCTATTTAAGAGATTCTTGGGGCTGTAGACAGTTGAAAATATTCTGCGAAGGGAGATAACAAAAATCAATTTTTATCAATTTGGCCTACAATTAAATACTAAAATATTTTTAAGAAATGACTAACTTTCCTTTAAAAAAAATACTTATCCATTTATTTATAACTCTAGGCGATACATCCCCACCTCACGCTTCAACTAGTGAACCTGAAGCTAGTACAAGCAAATCGGCTACCGAAAATGATTCTGCACTGGGAGAGATTAACTTTGAGGAGCTTATCAAGGCGTCGAACGTAACTCCGCAAACAGCTAAAGAAAGTCAGTCCCAAAATGAGGAGAAGTGTAAAACCGACCCAAAGCCTGCGACCACAGCGACGGCAACAACAACCGCAACCACAATTATAACATCAACTTCCAATACAACAACTCTTGCGCAAAAAACTCCAAAATTAACAAAAATAGCACCAAAATTGGGCACCGGCCAAGTAAAAAGTGGTGGTCAAGGTCAAGTAGTAATTATACAAAGTCCCACAGGAACTCCCATGCCTATTAGGATAACGGGTTCGAATAACAACAACACAAGCGACAAACCTGTTACTATTCAGGTACTAAAGATGCCCGATGGCCGGCTCATACAAATAAAAAATAATAAAGCCTTAAACCTGACAAACCTATCGAATGTGACACAAATGAATATAGGTGCAAAAAAGCCAACGACCACAGGTAGCCCCAATTCAACGATAATCGTGAAAAGCAGTACCTCTGCGGTCAGCAGTAGCACTCAGGCTAAGTTGCAGACTACTGTTGCTGGTACGATAGTAAGTAGAACCTCAAAAAAATCACTTTTACTCTTATCTAATTGAAAAAAAATAATACCCTTAAAGGCCAGTGTAGTTAAACCAAAAACAGGAGAAACTACTGGTAAACAGCTTCAGCAAATTCTCCCCGCCCCTTCAACAACATCATCAACAAGTAGTTCTAGCAGTGCAACAACAACAATTACATCATCCAGCGGAACGAAACAAGTAGCGCAAAAAATCATCTTGCAGGACAACAAGGAGATTCGAATAAAAGGTGAGAGTGAGACTGGACTAAAACAATTTATCGTGCCGCAACATGTCCTTAAACTCTCTCAAAATTCAACGGGCCCCATTCAAGCAATTCAAATACCTGGAAAACCTGGACTACAGTATGTGCGTGTTCTTGGAACGACCTCAGGTAGTTCTGGGAGTGCCGGACGGGGAGGAACTGTATTAACTGGCATTCGCACTAAGGATTCGAGCCCTTCAAAAATGGCTGTGATACCACAAGTAAACCAAAAGATTATCATGACAACAAAACCTAAGCAGAGTCTCCTTGCTGATAGTGGAAGCGCAGTTAAGGAGAGTATCAGCGGCACAAGCTCCAAACAAAATGTAAGTCTATAATAATAACTAGTTAGTATGAAACATATTATCTTTTTTACAATAATCATTAATATTACTGACTAGCTGGGGTATCCAGCTTCATCCAGATTATTACTATTAAATTAAGTAGCTCTAGATATATACATTTTGATAAACCAAACTAAGGTAAGTTTTCCGGAATTTATATTCTAGAAATTATTGCACCAGGTTCGATATCTCGATTTTACAGCTCACTGCCATTAAATTATTACTATTCTCAAAATTTTAAAAACCAAGAATAAAATTCATTTATTTATAATTTATATAATTAAAACTCATAGTTTTACTAATTCTGAACAGCCTTGTTTATTCACTACATTTCTATACTAAAATGAATATAAATTAATGAATACATATTTTGTAATATTATCCTTATTTGCCTGCCTCTATACGTCGCGGCATGCTTTCGATAGTGCAATAATTGGGATTTCTGGTCTGGTGAGTTAAAATATTCTCCAAAGTGAGTAAATCTTTGACCAATTTTGAAGTGCGTTTTTATAAAGATGTATCGATTTCCAGCTACCCGAATCTTCAAAAAAAGGCAAAAATTTATCCTGTAGCACTTGAGTATACTGCTCTTTGCTCGTGATGCCTTCTGTAACGTACAAAGGACCAAATCCGCTTTCGTTTATTTCATCCAGGGTTGGTTCCTTGGTTCCTTCACTGGCCTACAATATTTCGGATGTTTTCTGAAAATCTTCCCAAAGTTCTTAAGGATAAGTTTATCCCTGATGTCTCCAGCTCTTTTTTTATTTCTCTAGCTGGAAATCTTCTATATTGCATAGCCTTGGATAGTATTTTTCTACCTTCCCTCGATGTGGATTTATGTAGGCGGCGTCAATTTCTTTATTGTTTTCTTCAATTGGGATTTTATCCTTCATATTTTTTGCTAATTTTACACCACAGGGTTTAATATTCCTTCCCTTCGAGCAATTTCTCGTGCAGAAAGTTGCCCAAGTTATAAAAGAGTACAAATACTCGCTCTTTTTTATTGGAGAAATTTCGCCTTTTCTTTCCATTCTTAAAAATAACCATTTTTAATATGTTTTAATAAAAACAAAAAGCAAATTTTAGCCAGATAAAAAATCTGGTTTTCCCAATTAAACACAACATTTTAGTGAACCGATTAATTTCGCTACCGTTTGCAAAACTCCCTCACCTTGTTGGAAAATTACCTGCATGTGAGGAAGTTCGTAGTGGTTATAATTTAATGGCAGAAACCTGTAATTTGGACATTACATAGTTTTGGGAAACAAGGGACTAAAGTGTATCAACATTATTATCTTCTCCGATAGTCAAGCGGTCCTCAAGGCACTTTCGTCGTGGTCGCGACTCATTAAAGAGAATTTTGTCCAACTTCGACACCAGGGTCACTCTCTGTTGAGTACCAGGATCCTTGCTCTTCTTTTAAAGACCTTAAGGTAGCAGATCGTCTTTTACTTAAAAGATCTTTCGGTCGAAGTGCCCACCATAAGGATCACCCCTAACAATTAATAATAATAATAGTTAGAGAATAGGGATATTGTTGGGAATCATAATGTAATAATTTTTAAATTTTAAATCAATGGTCTACGTTAATTTTCATTGAAATCTCTTAAGAGAACCGCCGTCAAAACGGAAAAAAAGAGATGCTTTTTAAAATCTCAATGGAAAAAAATTATTCCAATTTATAAGTTCCAAATAAGGTGGCAGCGAATCCAATTACAAATAAATTTAAACGTTAACCTGTTACTTGAATGCTATCCGCAAAAAAGTACCTATGATATGTTATTCTAATTTATAATTGTAATATAAACAGTTGTTTACTTTCCATTTACAGCAGAAAAGTTTAATAACAACTGTTCCCACCCTTCGAAAGATCAGTGATACCTCCGTCTCAAAAGTTGTCATCAAAGAAGAGGAGGATCCAATTTCAATAGAACCAGCGAGCAAGACTAAAATGCCTCAGCTGAGCCAACAAATAAAGAAATTTGGCAATACGACAACTATAACATCAAACGGTCATAATCAGGGCAACAAGCAGACCCAAAGATTAATGGTTCCACTCGAACTGTTCCGGCAAATGCAGTCGAATGAAGGGCAAGATTGCAAACCAGTACGAATATCAACGGGGGAAAACAGCTCGAAAAAATTGTATAGCGTATTAAAACAGAGCCCTGAGTCCCACGAAGAGTCTATTTATCCCCCCAGAAGACGAAGCCCCACACCGGATGGTTTACCTAGACGGAAACACTGCAACTGCACTAAATCCCAGTGCTTAAAATTATATTGTGATTGTTTTGCCAACGGCGAATTCTGCCAAGACTGCAACTGTAAGGAATGTTTTAATAATCTTGAATATGAGGATGAGCGACAAAAGGCAATTAAAATTTGTTTGGAACGTAATCCGAACGCTTTCAAGTATTAGTTACATTAAAATCCTCACCCTTTTCTCAATCAGCTATACTAACTTTTTAATCTTTTGTAAAGATATTTGGTTTATTTCAAATTCATTTAACATCAAAGGTGGTCATGATTTTTCCCCCCTCAAGAAAACAAAAGAAGTTCCAACCTTCAAATAGTTCCATCCTTCCGCATTATTTCACATACCTTTCAAAGTATATTTTACTTTTACCTTCCAATTATGTAATTTGTGTTTTTTTTTTCAAAATAAGCGTATTTTCGAATTAATATAATTTTTTTCATAGGCCGAAAATAACAAAAGCCCGTGACCAAAGCGACCTTCGATTGCACAACAAGGGATGCAACTGCAAGAGATCCGGATGTTTGAAAAACTATTGTGAATGCTACGAGGCAAAGATCGCTTGCTCTTCGAACTGCAAATGTTTTGGTAAGGCAAATTAAATTTATATTAAAGTAATATTATTAAATATTTTCTCCTTTTAAAGGTTGAAAGGTTGAAGATCGGTCCGAACTAGACCCCCTAGAAGTAGCTAAAATCGCACAGAATTTTGGTCGTGGTGCAGCAACAAAGAGACATTACGATGAAATTGCAGACAAATCTGCAACTGCATCTAGTTCTAGTGCCCAACCTCCAGCTAACAAGCAACCGTATAATTTTATAACGCAGGACGTCGTTGATGCAACCATACAGTGTATGATAGCCCAGGCGGATGAATGCAAAAAGAGCGGTATTAACACAAAAAATACTGAACGCATGATTCTTGAGGAGCTGGGTCGATGTCTCGTCGAGATAATTGACTTCTCCATCCGTAACATGGACAATTAGGCTGCTTTTCATTATAAAAATTATTTTGTTTCAACTTCTGATCCCCTAATTTAGTTCTATTGTATTTTTAAAAAAACAAATACAAGAAGCAGTGCAGTCCCCTTCTGAAGGAAACCCGTCGGAGTCGTGTAGCTTAATTTTCTTTTACGCTCAGACCTTCATTTTCTTATTTATCTTGACTTGAGCTTAAGTTTACCTGTAGAATTTTCGTATTATATAAGAGAAAGTGTTTTATTGTTAATGGTACAATAAATTACAACAATTTCTGACATAAGCTAAATTCTAACTTTTTATTTTATCTAGCTAGTTAAATTATTTTTTTTAATACCTAGAAAGAATGCAGAATTCTGACTGGAGGGACAGGTTGTTTACTTTTTTCACTAGACGTTTTGTACTGCACCATATTTAATTTACATTTTCTTTCAGAAAATCTTGAGAAAAAAGACGGTCGTGTTGTGAAAGTTTTTTTAATAAAATTAATCTCTTATTTGTTGAATAAAGAAGGTCATATATTGGTAGAACACGCGAGTTATGTTTTTGGTATTGTTTGGGAGAACCTTGGCAAGAATTGAGGGAGTGAGGATTCGTATCACAAAACACATCACCTACATTTATTATTTATTCACATTCAGTCTTTTAACATTAGCGATTAATAATTTGGAAAATTAAGGCTTTTCAGATTAGAGGTTAACAATTTAGAAAATTTAGACTTTTAACGATTTGAAGATCAGCGACAGACTGACTTAGTTTTCCACGTTCTGAGTTTCATTTAATTTTTACTAACGTAATCATATTTTCTGGTGAGAACTTAAATGTGAATGATTTGCCGTAACTGGGAAAGCTTACCATGTTATCGGTTTCGGCTTGGCTTGTATTTAATTGATAGTATTTTAAAAAACAGTTGTGACATACAGACAGACAGACACGACGCCGAAATCTCAGAACTACTCCTTTTTTGCAATTAATTAATTACTAATTAAACGACCACTGAATCTCTTCATAATTGGGTTATAAGTACACAGACGGATAAGGGATGGGTCTGATTCAAATCAAAAGAGTTAATTAAGATTACGATTCATCATTTATGTATTTAGTCTTAAAGTAAAAATATACACAAAGTTGCACAAAGCTAAACTAAACGTTAACTAGTAAATAAAAGGTCCGAAAATTAATAAATAACAAGTAAGACTATGTCCGAAAATTAATTAATAACAACTCAAGGTATTTCAATTTCGTAATATGGACGTAAAATCACTCGACGTGATCTAAGATTCAGCGATCTTTGCATTTCTGCAACAAAAAAAGAGATATAATTAATTACTATAATTAATCGAATTTCAAGGACATCAATTACCGCTAGAAGTAGTCTGCTCAAGCAAATCAATCCCACTAAGTGAATTTTCCGTACTGAAGGCCTCTGGGCTCTTGTAGTCCAATTGCTCGTTAAAGAAAACAGCCCTTTTGTCCCTTTTAGCTGTACCCGGAGTTTTTAAGATGGATTTTAACGGTTTTGTATGAGACCTGTTTGTGCTCCCTCTCGATTTACGCGCATGGGAATTACTCAACGCCTCCATAAGTACAATATTTCTACCAATGACCGACCTTTTCGGAGTGGAGTTATTGGGGCTGTTCTGTTTTTGAGCTGATCTTCTAGTGTAAGGCGCAAGTTTATAAGCACCAATTGCAGATTGCCTTGGAGAATCGAAACGTTTTGGTGTTTCAAGCCGTTTCGAGCGGCGCACTGGAGTATTTGAATTCGACACACGAGCTACATTTGATGACCGCCGATTCTTCGTCACAAGAATTATATCGGTATCAATACAGGTGTTATCTTTTTTGCTCTGTTTATATGCGGATTGTGCTTTTTTTAGCAGCTCTTTTAATACCTCGCTTGATTTTATTGGTTTTGACTTTTTCGTTTTTGCTTTCGTTACCTTTGTTGTTAATTTTTTCGTTTTTTGTTTTACTTCATCTGGATCACACCACTCATTCGCTTTCCAACGCTCCAAATTTTCGAACCTTTTGTCAACGTTTTTTATCTGTTTTTTTAAAAAGAAAAAAGAAAAATTATTTTGTGGTTAAGATTGTATTAAATATGATAGTGTCGCCTTAAGGTATTGGCCGTGTTTGGTTGGTTTAAGTGGCGATTCTCACGACCTCGTCAAATCCAAATAGGACTAAAAAAAAGCGGTATTTTGACACCACACAAACTTTGATCTGGATATTAGTGTGTTTGGGGCGTTTAATGGTCAGAGAGACTTCGCCTTCGGATAAAGCTATTCCGTGGCGTTGGGGTAGTGAACAATGTCACCAATCCACGTTCGAGACAGCTCCCTGAAATCGTCAATAATATAATCACCCAAGGCATGATGTCTAGCTCCAGCAAGGATCAAACATTTGCACAGAAAATGGAAAGACGTCTCCTTGTATCCTCGTAACTCTTGCGTTTTCCTACTGTCGTAGGAAGGCCACGTCATTCTAGAAATAGTGCAAGTGCGAAGATTTATCCAGTTTTTATTGGCAATAGAAAGAAAATTGGCCTGAATTAATCGACCTCAGACGAGCATGAACTCGCTCCACCTGAGTTTCCTCCCTTGTAGCGCAGTCAGCCTCTTCATTTCCTCCTATGTTCCTATGCCTTGCAACCGAGAGTACCGTGATATCAAGGCTGCTACGTTACCTGGACAGGCACTCGCGGCGCTACTTTAGAGCCGAATCGAGAGCTCTAATATCGGCCTGGAAGTTAGTGAGAATAACAATGGCCGTGGAATCCAATTATTTTCAATTAATTTGTATAAGACCTTTTTAGACAAAATACTTAAATGTTTACTCAATTTTTGTTGTTGCATATTTTATTTTTTTAATAATTGCAATTTTTTCATTTGAAGTAAAAATGTATTTTGAACTTTTGATAGTACAACCGTCATCTTTTAAAGATGCCAGGTATTCAAAAAGAGTCGCGGAAGCAAGGAGCGTTACGGCCATAACTTTTTTATTTATGATCAGATTTTTTACCTACTATTATTAACTTTTTTTTTTGCTTTTATTGAGAAGGAAAGTTGGCAAAAATAAAAACTTGCTACACATATCAATTTTTATGACCCTAAAATATATTTTATCGCAGTGTGAATAAATTTCTGTATATAAGGGGGTTGGAGCTATATCCCCATAATTTTCATTATTTTCCACAACCCATCCTTTGACGCCGCCAAAACCGTTTACACCCTTCACTTTTTTTCAACTACTTACATTCCCGCTTTTAATTTTTGTCGGCTAATTCTCCTTTAATTAATTCCACCCAAGTGTACCCTGGGACTCTTTTTTTTACTTGTAAAAAACGTTTTTTTTTCGATTTTCTCAAAATTTGTAAAAAAATAAATAAATTAGAAGAAATTGATGAAACTGATTGATTTCAGTTCTATAAACCACATAAATATATATTTTATATGTATACTGCAAAATTACCAAAAATAATATTTCTTACTACAAATTTTCAAAAACCATTGACTGTATGTACTTACTTGTAGTCGAACCATTGACCAGAACCCTTCTAAATCTTCGGGTAGAACGCATTGTAAAGATCCCTCTAAAGTCCTGGTTATTGTATGTGCCTCGCAGCGATCAAGAAGGTCACGAAACTGTTCCAACTTTTTGCTTGTTAGTAACTTAGTCTGACCTATGGTTGCGTTTATCATGTCAGAGCCGCATTCCTCCAAAAGGGTAGGATTATCTGCCCGATAATCCTCCCAGACTTTGCACCGAACCAACAAACGCTGGATTTCGTCGTTAAGTACTGTTCGGAAGTATTTAACCGACTCTCGAGCTCTACGGACATGAATTGGTTCACCTGGAGATGATACCTCCAATCTATAGATGCTTTCGCGCTTTTCTTTTTCCTTCTTATTGCTAACTTTAACCCGGGATACCGGCACGAAGAGACTCACGTAATTTGGTGATTTATTATCTTTCTTTGGTGTTACATTTAAATCTACCATTTTAATGCTCACATCCTGTTTTTCGGGATTATAATTTACCTCTTCTGTGGATGCACCAGCATCTTTTTTCGGTTCCTGAATAACATATTCAATGGGGCTGATAATATCTTCTTCGCAAAATTGCTCACGATCAATGGGAGCCTTTTTTCTACTAGTTGAAGTAAACTGATTTACGAAGGAGTTCTGTAGGCAATCTTTCTCTTTTGGAGTTTGATTTACAACTGACATATTTCTTGCGGCATTTGCTTTTGGAGGTTTAAGAGAATTTATTGGTTGTTTCAACGATATTTTCGAATTTATGTCTTTCTTCTTTAAAGCAACTTCATTTTTAATAAGTGCATGAGGTTTAATAAACTTCTTGATCTCCTTTTCAGTATTTTTAGTTTTTGGCAGCTTATCTTTATTTAACTGGTCACATTTCAGCCCTGAAGGGGGCTCAAATTTGTGATCTTTAGGATCTTGATTTTCTGTGATTTTAATTTGATGATTTTTATTCAATGGATAATTTCTCAATTCAGGCTCAAATTTGTGATCTTTAGAAGGTCCCTTTTCAGTCTTCTTAGTTTTGGGAAGTTTATCTTTATTGAACTGGTTGCATTTCAGTCCATTTACACTCTTTAAAAGCTTCCATTTCAATAATTTTAGGTTTGGGCAGCTTATCTGTATTCAACGGGTGACACTTTATCGCTAAAGGAGGCTTAAATTTGTGGTCTTTAGGTGCGAAGCTATTAACTGTAGAGTAAAAAGGTTTTGGTTTATTTTTGTTTTCCTCTTCCTTTTTTCTCTGTTTTTCAGCTTTCCACGCCAAGAATCGCCGACGGAGTGCTTCTTTTCTGCTCAATTTTTTTCCAACTTCAAGAGGTGCTTCATTTTCTTTAGCAGGACTTTCTTTAATATCCCGCACTGCTTGAAATAAATCGTTTCGCCGTAAAGTGCGATCTTCATACGCCTTCTCTTTACGTTTTAATTTGGTTGCCGTATGACCAAATTTCTCTCCTCCAAGTTTATATAAATTGCGACGGTCCATATTCAACACAAAACACAAAATATAACAGCGATTTTATGAAGAGCACAAAACTCTGTGGACTTAAAGCAAATTTTGCACATGCTTATGTCAAACAGTTTTCCGTGGTGCTAAATTACTCACCAATTAATCGCTAATATTAAGACTTAACAAAATGTGGCTGAGCTCCTTTAAAAATACGAAATTATTACTCGCGACGCCACGCCAAACAACTCGAGCACAACAGCAGTCATCGGATTATTTGAATTCCCGTTTTTGATTTGAAGCTGCTAAAGGGTTGCCCGATGAACAATAACTGTCCGATAATTTTAAAGTTCAGTTCAGTTGAGTAACTTTATTCAACTACAATAATACATTGTACATTTTTCTGACAGCAATTTTTTTTACTTATACAGCTATGAGTTAAAACGATTTTTCCATCATTTTTAATAATTTTTCATTTCTGCAGCTCCAGATTATTATAGGTAAAAAAATGATTTTTTTAAATTAAGCTTCTAGAGTGGGTTTTTCTGCGTTAAGTAACGTATTTTAACATACATAAAAATACAAACAAAAAAAATCCGAGATAAATTCGATTTTTCCATCATTTTTAACAATTTTTCATTTCTGCAGCTCCAGATTATTATAGGTAAAAAAATGATTTTTTTAAATTAAGCTTCTAGAGTGGGTTTTTCTGCGTTAAGTAACGTATTTTAACATACATAAAAATACAAACAAAAAAAATCCGAGATAAATTCGATTTTTCCATCATTTTTAACAATTTTTCATTTCTGCAGCTCCAGATTATTATAGGTCAAAAAATGATTTTTTTAAATTAAGCTTCTAGAGTGGGTTTTTATGCGTTAAGTAACGTATTTTAACATACATAAAAATACAAAAAAAAAAAATCCGAGATAAATTCGATTTTTCCATCATTTTTAACAATTTTTCATTTCTGCAGCTCCAGATTATTATAGGTAAAAAAATGATTTTTTTAAATTAAGCTTCTAGAGTGGGTTTTTCTGCGTTAAGTAAAGTATTTTAACATACATAAAAATACAAACAAAAAAAATCCGAGATAAATTCGATTTTTCCATCATTTTTAACAATTTTTCATTTCTGCAGCTCCAGATTATTATAGGTAAAACAATGATTTTTTTAAATTAAGCTTCTAGAGTGGGTTTTTCTGCGTTAAGTAACGTATTTTAACATACATAAAAATACAAAAAAAAAAAATCCGAGATAAATTCGATTTTTCCATCATTTTTAACAATTTTTCATTTCTGCAGCTCCAGATTATTATAGGTAAAAAAATGATTTTTTTAAATTAAGCTTCTAGAGTGGGTTTTTCTGCGTTAAGTAACGTATTTTAACATACATAAAAATACAAACAAAAAAAATCCGAGATAAATTCGATTTTTCCATCATTTTTAACAATTTTTCATTTCTGCAGCTCCAGATTATTATAGGTAAAAAAATGATTTTTTTAAATTAAGCTTCTAGAGTGGGTTTTTCTGCGTTAAGTAACGTATTTTAACATACATAAAAATACAAACAAAAAAAATCCGAGATAAATTCGATTTTTCCATCATTTTTAACAATTTTTCATTTCTGCAGCTCCAGATTATTATAGGTAAAAAAATGATTTTTTTAAATTAAGCTTCTAGAGTGGGTTTTTCTGCGTTAAGTAACGTATTTTAACATACATAAAAATACAAACAAAAAAAATCCGAGATAAATTCGATTTTTCCATCATTTTTAACAATTTTTCATTTCTGCAGCTCCAGATTATTATAGGTAAAAAAATGATTTTTTTAAATTAAGCTTCTAGAGTGGGTTTTTCTGCGTTAAGTAACGTATTTTAACATACATAAAAATAAAAACAAAAAAAATCCGAGATAAATTCGATTTTTCCATCATTTTTAACAATTTTTCATTTCTGCAGCTCCAGATTATTATAGGTAAAAAAATGATTTTTTTAAATTAAGCTTCTAGAGTGGGTTTTTCTGCGTTAAGTAACGTATTTTAACATACATAAAAATACAAACAAAAAAAATCCGAGATAAATTCGATTTTTCCATAATTTTTAACAATTTTTCATTTCTGCAGCTCCAGATTATTATAGGTAAAAAAATGATTTTTTTAAATTAAGCTTCTAGAGTGGGTTTTTCTGCGTTAAGTAACGTATTTTAACATACATAAAAATACAAAAAAAAAAAATCCGAGATAAATTCGATTTTTCCATCATTTTTAACAATTTTTCATTTCTGCAGCTCCAGATTATTATAGGTAAAAAAATGATTTTTTTAAATTAAGCTTCTAGAGTGGGTTTTTCTGCGTTAAGTAACGTATTTTAACATACATAAAAATACAAACAAACAAAATCCGAGATAAATTCGATTTTTCCATCATTTTTAACAATTTTTCATTTCTGCAGCTCCAGATTATTATAGGTAAAAAAATGATTTTTTTAAATTAAGCTTCTAGAGTGGGTTTTTCTGCGTTAAGTAACGTATTTTAACATACATAAAAATACAAAAAAAAAAAATCCGAGATAAATTCGATTTTTCCATCATTTTTAACAATTTTTCATTTCTGCAGCTCCAGATTATTATAGGTAAAAAAATGATTTTTTTAAATTAAGCTTCTAGAGTGGGTTTTTCTGCGTTAAGTAACGTATTTTAACATACATAAAAATACAAACAAAAAAAATCCGAGATAAATTCGATTTTTCCATCATTTTTAACAATTTTTCATTTCTGCAGCTCCAGATTATTATAGGTAAAAAAATGATTTTTTTAAATTAAGCTTCTAGAGTGGGTTTTTCTGCGTTAAGTAACGTATTTTAACATACATAAAAATACAAACAAAAAAAAATCCGAGATAAATTCGATTTTTCCATCATTTTTAACAATTTTTCATTTCTGCAGCTCCAGATTATTATAGGTAAAAAAATGATTTTTTTAAATTAAGCTTCTAGAGTGGGTTTTTCTGCGTTAAGTAACGTATTTTAACATACATAAAAATACAAACAAAAAAAATCCGAGATAAATTCGATTTTTCCATCATTTTTAACAATTTTTCATTTCTGCAGCTCCAGATTATTATAGGTAAAAAAATGATTTTTTTAAATTAAGCTTCTAGAGTGGGTTTTTCTGCGTTAAGTAACGTATTTTAACATACATAAAAATAAAAACAAAAAAAATCCGAGATAAATTCGATTTTTCCATCATTTTTAACAATTTTTCATTTCTGCAGCTCCAGATTATTATAGGTAAAAAAATGATTTTTTTAAATTAAGCTTCTAGAGTGGGTTTTTCTGCGTTAAGTAACGTATTTTAACATACATAAAAATACAAACAAAAAAAATCCGAGATAAATTCGATTTTTCCATCATTTTTAACAATTTTTCATTTCTGCAGCTCCAGATTATTATAGGTAAAAAAATGATTTTTTTAAATTAAGCTTCTAGAGTGGGTTTTTCTGCGTTAAGTAACGTATTTTAACATACATAAAAATAAAAACAAACAAAATCCGAGATAAATTCGATTTTTCCATCATTTTTAACAATTTTTCATTTCTGCAGCTCCAGATTATTATAGGTAAAAAAATGATTTTTTTAAATTAAGCTTCTAGAGTGGGTTTTTCTGCGTTAAGTAACGTATTTTAACATACATAAAAATACAAAAAAAAAAAATCCGAGATAAATTCGATTTTTCCATCATTTTTAACAATTTTTCATTTCTGCAGCTCCAGATTATTATAGGTAAAAAAATGATTTTTTTAAATTAAGCTTCTAGAGTGGGGTTTTCTGCGTTAAGTAACGTATTTTAACATACATAAAAATACAAACAAAAAAAATCCGAGATAAATTCGATTTTTCCATCATTTTTAACAATTTTTCATTTCTGCAGCTCCAGATTATTATAGGTAAAAAAATGACTTTTTTAAATTAAGCTTCTAGAGTGGGTTTTTCTGCGTTAAGTAACGTATTTTAACATACATAAAAATAAAAACAAAAAAAATCCGAGATAAATTCGATTTTTCCATCATTTTTAACAATTTTTCATTTCTGCAGCTCCAGATTATTATAGGTAAAAAAATGATTTTTTTAAATAAAGCTTCTAGAGTGGGTTTTTCTGCGTTAAGTAACGTATTTTAACATACATAAAAATAAAAACAAAAAAAATCCGAGATAAATTCGATTTTTCCATCATTGTTAACAATTTTTCATTTCTGCAGCTCCAGATTATTATAGGTAAAAAAATGATTTTTTTAAATTAAGCTTCTAGAGTGGGTTTTTCTGCGTTAAGTAACGTATTTTAACATACATAAAAATAAAAACAAAAAAAATCCGAGATAAATTCGATTTTTCCATCTGGAGCTGCAGAAATGAAAAATTGTTAAAAATGATGGAAAAATCGAATTTATCTCGGATTTTTTTTTTTTGTATTTTTATGTATGTGAAAATACGTTACTTAACGCAGAAAAACCCACTCTAGAAGCTTAATTTAAAAAAATCATTTTTTTACCTATAATAATCTGGAGCTGCAGAAATGAAAAATTGTTAACAATGATGGAAAAATCGAATTTATCTCGGATTTTTTTTGTTTGTATTTTTATGTATGTTAAAATACGTTACTTAACGCAGAAAAACCCACTCTAGAAGCTTAATTTAAAAAAATCATTTTTTTACCTATAATAATCTGGAGCTGCAGAAATGAAAAATTGTTAAAAATGATGGAAAAATCGAATTTATCTCGGATTTTTTTTTTTTGTATTTTTATGTATGTGAAAATACGTTACTTAACGCAGAAAAACCCACTCTAGAAGCTTAATTTAAAAAAATCATTTTTTTACCTATAATAATCTGGAGCTGCAGAAATGAAAAATTGTTAACAATGATGGAAAAATCGAATTTATCTCGGATTTTTTTTGTTTGTATTTTTATGTATGTTAAAATACGTTACTTAACGCAGAAAAACCCACTCTAGAAGCTTAATTTAAAAAAATCATTTTTTTACCTATAATAATCTGGAGCTGCAGAAATGAAAAATTGTTAAAAATGATGGAAAAATCGAATTTATCTCGGATTTTTTTTGTTTGTATTTTTATGTATGTTAAAATACGTTACTTAACGCAGAAAAACCCACTCTAGAAGCTTAATTTAAAAAAATCATTTTTTTACCTATAATAATCTGGAGCTGCAGAAATGAAAAATTGTTAAAAATGATGGAAAAATCGAATTTATCTCGGATTTTTTTTGTTTGTATTTTTATGTATGTTAAAATACGTTACTTAACGCAGAAAAACCCACTCTAGAAGCTTAATTTAAAAAAATCATTTTTTTACCTATAATAATCTGGAGCTGCAGAAATGAAAAATTGTTAAAAATGATGGAAAAATCGAATTTATCTCGGATTTTTTTTGTTTTTATTTTTATGTATGTTAAAATACGTTACTTAACGCAGAAAAACCCACTCTGGAAGCTTAATTTAAAAAAATCATTTTTTTACCTATAATAATCTGGAGCTGCAGAAATCAAAAATTGTTAAAAATGATGGAAAAATCGAATTTATCTCGGATTTTTTTTGTTTGTATTTTTATGTATGTTAAAATACGTTACTTAACGCAGAAAAACCCACTCTAGAAGCTTAATTTAAAAAAATCATTTTTTTACCTATAATAATCTGGAGCTGCAGAAATGAAAAATTGTTAAAAATGATGGAAAAATCGAATTTATCTCGGATTTTTTTTGTTTGTATTTTTATGTATGTTAAAATACGTTACTTAACGCAGAAAAACCCACTCTAGAAGCTTAATTTAAAAAAATCATTTTTTTACCTATAATAATCTGGAGCTGCAGAAATGAAAAATTGTTAAAAATGATGGAAAAATCGAATTTATCTCGGATTTTTTTTGTTTGTATTTTTATGTATGTTAAAATACGTTACTTAACGCAGAAAAACCCACTCTGGAAGCTTAATTTAAAAAAATCATTTTTTTACCTATAATAATCTGGAGCTGCAGAAATGAAAAATTTTTAAAAATGATGGAAAAATCGAATTTATCTCGGATTTTTTTTGTTTGTATTTTTATGTATGTTAAAATACGTTACTTAACGCAGAAAAACCCACTCTAGAAGCTTAATTTAAAAAAATCATTTTTTTACCTATAATAATCTGGAGCTGCAGAAATGAAAAATTGTTAAAAATGATGGAAAAATCGAATTTATCTCGGATTTTTTTTGTTTTTATTTTTATGTATGTTAAAATACGTTACTTAACGCAGAAAAACCCACTCTGGAAGCTTAATTTAAAAAAATCATTTTTTTACCTATAATAATCTGGAGCTGCAGAAATGAAAAATTGTTAAAAATGATGGAAAAATCGAATTTATCTCGGATTTTTTTTGTTTGTATTTTTATGTATGTTAAAATACGTTACTTAACGCAGAAAAACCCACTCTAGAAGCTTAATTTAAAAAAATCATTTTTTTACCTATAATAATCTGGAGCTGCAGAAATGAAAAATTGTTAAAAATGATGGAAAAATCGAATTTATCTCGGATTTTTTTTGTTTGTATTTTTATGTATGTTAAAATACGTTACTTAACGCAGAAAAACCCACTCTAGAAGCTTAATTTAAAAAAATCATTTTTTTACCTATAATAATCTGGAGCTGCAGAAATGAAAAATTGTTAAAAATGATGGAAAAATCGAATTTATCTCGGATTTTTTTTGTTTGTATTTTTATGTATGTTAAAATACGTTACTTAACGCAGAAAAACCCACTCTAGAAGCTTAATTTAAAAAAATCATTTTTTTACCTATAATAATCTGGAGCTGCAGAAATGAAAAATTGTTAAAAATGATGGAAAAATCGAATTTATCTCGGATTTTTTTTGTTTGTATTTTTATGTATGTTAAAATACGTTACTTAACGCAGAAAACCCACTCTAGAAGCTTAATTTAAAAAAATCATTTTTTTACCTATAATAATCTGGAGCTGCAGAAATGAAAAATTGTTAAAAATGATGGAAAAATCGAATTTATCTCGGATTTTTTTTTGTTTTTATTTTTATGTATGTTAAAATACGTTACTTAACGCAGAAAAACCCACTCTAGAAGCTTAATTTAAAAAAATCATTTTTTTACCTATAATAATCTGGAGCTGCAGAAATGAAAAATTGTTAAAAATGATGGAAAAATCGAATTTATCTCGGATTTTTTTTGTTTGTATTTTTATGTATGTTAAAATACGTTACTTAACGCAGAAAAACCCACTCTAGAAGCTTAATTTAAAAAAATCATTTTTTTACCTATAATAATCTGGAGCTGCAGAAATGAAAAATTGTTAAAAATGATGGAAAAATCGAATTTATCTCGGATTTTTTTTGTTTGTATTTTTATGTATGTTAAAATACGTTACTTAACGCAGAAAAACCCACTCTAGAAGCTTAATTTAAAAAAATCATTTTTTTACCTATAATAATCTGGAGCTGCAGAAATGAAAAATTGTTAAAAATGATGGAAAAATCGAATTTATCTCGGATTTTTTTTTTGTATTTTTATGTATGTTAAAATACGTTACTTAACGCAGAAAAACCCACTCTAGAAGCTTAATTTAAAAAAATCATTTTTTTACCTATAATAATCTGGAGCTGCAGAAATGAAAAATTGTTAAAAATGATGGAAAAATCGAATTTATCTCGGATTTTTTTTGTTTGTATTTTTATGTATGTTAAAATACGTTACTTAACGCAGAAAAACCCACTCTAGAAGCTTAATTTAAAAAAATCATTTTTTTACCTATAATAATCTGGAGCTGCAGAAATGAAAAATTGTTAAAAATGATGGAAAAATCGAATTTATCTCGGATTTTTTTTGTTTGTATTTTTATGTATGTTAAAATACGTTACTTAACGCAGAAAAACCCACTCTAGAAGCTTAATTTAAAAAAATCATTTTTTTACCTATAATAATCTGGAGCTGCAGAAATGAAAAATTGTTAAAAATGATGGAAAAATCGAATTTATCTCGGATTTTTTTTGTTTTTATTTTTATGTATGTTAAAATACGTTACTTAACGCAGAAAAACCCACTCTAGAAGCTTAATTTAAAAAAATCATTTTTTTACCTATAATAATCTGGAGCTGCAGAAATGAAAAATTGTTAAAAATGATGGAAAAATCGAATTTATCTCGGATTTTTTTTGTTTGTATTTTTATGTATGTTAAAATACGTTACTTAACGCAGAAAAACCACTCTAGAAGCTTAATTTAAAAAAATCATTTTTTTACCTATAATAATCTGGAGCTGCAGAAATGAAAAATTGTTAAAAATGATGGAAAAATCGAATTTATCTCGGATTTTTTTGTTTGTATTTTTATGTATGTTAAAATACGTTACTTAACGCAGAAAAACCCACTCTAGAAGCTTAACTTAAAAAAATCATTTTTTACCTATAATAATCTGGAGCTGCAGAAATGAAAAATTGTTAAAAATGATGGAAAAATCGAATTTATCTCGGATTTTTTTTGTTTGTATTTTTATGTATGTTAAAATACGTTACTTAACGCAGAAAAACCCACTCTAGAAGCTTAATTTAAAAAATCATTTTTTTACCTGTAATAATCTGGAGCTGCAGAAATGAAAAATTGTTAAAAATGATGGAAAAATCGAATTTATCTCGGATTTTGTTTGTTTTTATTTTTATGTATGTTAAAATACGTTACTTAACGCAGAAAAACCCACTCTAGAAGCTTAATTTAAAAAAATCATTTTTTTACCTATAATAATCTGGAGCTGCAGAAATGAAAAATTGTTAAAAATGATGGAAAAATCGAATTTATCTCGGATTTTTTTTGTTTTGTATTTTTATGTATGTTAAAATACGTTACTTAACGCAGAAAAACCCACTCTAGAAGCTTAATTTAAAAAAATCATTTTTTTACCTATAATAATCTGGAGCTGCAGAAATGAAAAATTGTTAAAAATGATGGAAAAATCGAATTTATCTCGGATTTTTTTTGTTTTTATTTTTATGTATGTTAAAATACGTTACTTAACGCAGAAAAACCCACTCTAGAAGCTTAATTTAAAAAAATCATTTTTTTACCTATAATAATCTGGAGCTGCAGAAATGAAAAATTGTTAAAAATGATGGAAAAATCGAATTTATCTCGGATTTTTTTTGTTTGTATTTTTATGTATGTTAAAATACGTTACTTAACGCAGAAAAACCCACTCTAGAAGCTTAATTAAAAAAATCATTTTTTTTACCTATAATAATCTGGAGCTGCAGAAATGAAAATTGTTAAAAATGATGGAAAAATCGAATTTATCTCGGATTTTTTTTTTTTGTATTTTATGTATGTTAAAATACGTTACTTAACGCAGAAAAACCCACTCTAGAAGCTTAATTTAAAAAAATCATTTTTTTACCTATAATAATCTGGAGCTGCAGAAATGAAAAATTGTTAAAAATGATGGAAAAATCGAATTTATCTCGGATTTTTTTTGTTTGTATTTTTATGTATGTTAAAATACGTTACTTAACGCAGAAAAACCCACTCTAGAAGCTTAATTTAAAAAAATCTTTTTTTACCTATAATAATCTGGAGCTGCAGAAATGAAAAATTGTTAAAAATGATGGAAAAATCGAATTTATCTCGGATTTTTTTTGTTTGTATTTTTATGTATGTTAAAATACGTTACTTAACGCAGAAAAACCCACTCTAGAAGCTTAATTTAAAAAAATCATTTTTTTACCTATAATAATCTGGAGCTGCAGAAATGAAAAATTGTTAAAAATGATGGAAAAATCGAATTTATCTCGGATTTTTTTTGTTTGTATTTTTATGTATGTTAAAATACGTTACTTAACGCAGAAAAACCCACTCTAGAAGCTTAATTTAAAAAAATCATTTTTTTACCTATAATAATCTGGAGCTGCAGAAATGAAAAATTGTTAAAATTGATGGAAAAATCGAATTTATCTCGGATTTTTTTTTGTTTTTATTTTTATGTATGTTAAAATACGTTACTTAACGCAGAAAAACCCACTCTAGAAGCTTAATTTGAAAAAATCATTTTTTTACCTATAATAATCTGGAGCTGCAGAAATGAAAAATTGTTAAAAATGATGGAAAAATCGAATTTATCTCGGATTTTTTTTTTTTGTATTTTTATGTATGTTAAAATACGTTACTTAACGCAGAAAAACCCACTCTAGAAGCTTAATTTAAAAAAATCATTTTTTTACCTATAATAATCTGGAGCTGCAGAAATGAAAAATTGTTAAAAATGATGGAAAAATCGAATTTATCTCGGATTTTTTTTGTTTGTATTTTTATGTATGTTAAAATACGTTACTTAACGCAGAAAAACCCACTCTAGAAGCTTAATTTAAAAAAATCATTTTTTTACCTATAATAATCTGGAGCTGCAGAAATGAAAAATTGTTAAAAATGATGGAAAAATCGAATTTATCTCGGATTTTTTTTTGTTTTTATTTTTATGTATGTTAAAATACGTTACTTAACGCAGAAAAACCCACTCTAGAAGCTTAATTTAAAAAAATCATTTTTTTACCTATAATAATCTGGAGCTGCAGAAATGAAAAATTGTTAAAAATGATGGAAAAATCGAATTTATCTCGGATTTTTTTTGTTTGTATTTTTATGTATGTTAAAATACGTTACTTAACGCAGAAAAACCCACTCTAGAAGCTTAATTTAAAAAAATCATTTTTTTACCTATAATAATCTGGAGCTGCAGAAATGAAAAATTGTTAAAAATGATGGAAAAATCGAATTTATCTCGGATTTTTTTTGTTTGTATTTTTATGTATGTTAAAATACGTTACTTAACGCAGAAAAACCCACTCTAGAAGCTTAATTTAAAAAAATCATTTTTTTACCTATAATAATCTGGAGCTGCAGAAATGAAAAATTGTTAAAAATGATCGAAAAATCGAATTTATCTCGGATTTTTTTTTTTGTATTTTTATGTATGTTAAAATACGTTACTTAACGCAGAAAAACCCACTCTAGAAGCTTAATTTAAAAAAATCATTTTTTTACCTATAATAATCTGGAGCTGCAGAAATGAAAAATTGTTAAAAATGATGGAAAAATCGAATTTATCTCGGATTTTTTTTGTTTGTATTTTTATGTATGTTAAAATACGTTACTTAACGCAGAAAAACCCACTCTAGAAGCTTAATTTAAAAAAATCATTTTTTTACCTATAATAATCTGGAGCTGCAGAAATGAAAAATTGTTAAAAATGATGGAAAAATCGAATTTATCTCGGATTTTTTTTGTTTGTATTTTTATGTATGTTAAAATACGTTACTTAACGCAGAAAAACCCACTCTAGAAGCTTAATTTAAAAAAATCATTTTTTTACCTATAATAATCTGGAGCTGCAGAAATGAAAAATTGTTAAAAATGATGGAAAAATCGAATTTATCTCGGATTTTTTTTGTTTGTATTTTTATGTATGTTAAAATACGTTACTTAACGCAGAAAAACCCACTCTAGAAGCTTAATTTAAAAAAATCATTTTTTTACCTATAATAATCTGGAGCTGCAGAAATGAAAAATTGTTAAAAATGATGGAAAAATCGAATTTATCTCGGATTTTTTTTTGTTTTTATTTTTATGTATGTTAAAATACGTTACTTAACGCAGAAAAACCCACTCTAGAAGCTTAATTTAAAAAAATCATTTTTTTACCTATAATAATCTGGAGCTGCAGAAATGAAAAATTGTTAAAAATGATGGAAAAATCGAATTTATCTCGGATTTTTTTTTTTGTATTTTTATGTATGTTAAAATACGTTACTTAACGCAGAAAAACCCACTCTAGAAGCTTAATTTAAAAAAATCATTTTTTTACCTATAATAATCTGGAGCTGCAGAAATGAAAAATTGTTAAAAATGATGGAAAAATCGAATTTATCTCGGATTTTTTTTGTTTGTATTTTTATGTATGTTAAAATACGTTACTTAACGCAGAAAAACCCACTCTAGAAGCTTAATTTAAAAAAATCATTTTTTTACCTATAATAATCTGGAGCTGCAGAAATGAAAAATTGTTAAAAATGATGGAAAAATCGAATTTATCTCGGATTTTTTTTGTTTTTATTTTTATGTATGTTAAAATACGTTACTTAACGCAGAAAAACCCACTCTAGAAGCTTAATTTAAAAAAATCATTTTTTTACCTATAATAATCTGGAGCTGCAGAAATGAAAAATTGCTAAAAATGATGGAAAAATCGAATTTATCTCGGATTTTTTTTGTTTGTATTTTTATGTATGTTAAAATACGTTACTTAACGCAGAAAAACCCACTCTAGAAGCTTAATTTAAAAAAATCATTTTTTTACCTATAATAATCTGGAGCTGCAGAAATGAAAAATTGTTAAAAATGATGGAAAAATCGAATTTATCTCGGATTTTTTTTGTTTGTATTTTTTTGTATGTTAAAATACGTTACTTAACGCAGAAAAACCCACTCTAGAAGCTTAATTTAAAAAAATCATTTTTTTACCTATAATAATCTGGAGCTGCAGAAATGAAAAATTGTTAAAAATGATGGAAAAATCGAATTTATCTCGGATTTTTTTTGTTTGTATTTTTATGTATGTTAAAATACGTTACTTAACGCAGAAAAACCCACTCTAGAAGCTTAATTTAAAAAAATCATTTTTTTACCTATAATAATCTGGAGCTGCAGAAATGAAAAATTGTTAAAAATGATGGAAAAATCGAATTTATCTCGGATTTTTTTTGTTTGTATTTTTATGTATGTTAAAATACGTTACTTAACGCAGAAAAACCCACTCTAGAAGCTTAATTTAAAAAAATCATTTTTTTACCTATAATAATCTGGAGCTGCAGAAATGAAAAATTGTTAAAAATGATGGAAAAATCGAATTTATCTCGGATTTTTTTTGTTTGTATTTTTATGTATGTTAAAATACGTTACTTAACGCAGAAAAACCCACTCTAGAAGCTTAATTTAAAAAAATCATTTTTTTACCTATAATAATCTGGAGCTGCAGAAATGAAAAATTGTTAAAAATGATGGAAAAATCGAATTTATCTCGGATTTTTTTTTTTTGTATTTTTATGTATGTTAAAATACGTTACTTAACGCAGAAAAACCCACTCTAGAAGCTTAATTTAAAAAAATCATTTTTTTACCTATAATAATCTGGAGCTGCAGAAATGAAAAATTGTTAAAAATGATGGAAAAATCGAATTTATCTCGGATTTTTTTTTTTTGTATTTTTATGTATGTTAAAATACGTTACTTAACGCAGAAAAACCCACTCTAGAAGCTTAATTTAAAAAAATCATTTTTTTACCTATAATAATCTGGAGCTGCAGAAATGAAAAATTGTTAAAAATGATGGAAAAATCGAATTTATCTCGGATTTTTTTTTTTTGTATTTTTATGTATGTTAAAATACGTTACTTAACGCAGAAAAACCCACTCTAGAAGCTTAATTTAAAAAAATCATTTTTTTACCTATAATAATCTGGAGCTGCAGAAATGAAAAATTGTTAAAAATGATGGAAAAATCGAATTTATCTCGGATTTTTTTTGTTTGTATTTTTATGTATGTTAAAATACGTTACTTAACGCAGAAAAACCCACTCTAGAAGCTTAATTTAAAAAAATCATTTTTTTACCTATAATAATCTGGAGCTGCAGAAATGAAAAATTGTTAAAAATGATGGAAAAATCGAATTTATCTCGGATTTTTTTTGTTTGTATTTTTATGTATGTTAAAATACGTTACTTAACGCAGAAAAACCCACTCTAGAAGCTTAATTTAAAAAAATCATTTTTTTACCTATAATAATCTGGAGCTGCAGAAATGAAAAATTGTTAAAAATGATGGAAAAATCGAATTTATCTCGGATTTTTTTTGTTTTTATTTTTATGTATGTTAAAATACGTTACTTAACGCAGAAAAACCCACTCTAGAAGCTTAATTTAAAAAAATCATTTTTTTACCTATAATAATCTGGAGCTGCAGAAATGAAAAATTGTTAAAAATGATGGAAAAATCGAATTTATCTCGGATTTTTTTGTTTGTATTTTTATGTATGTTAAAATACGTTACTTAACGCAGAAAAACCCACTCTAGAAGCTTAATTTAAAAAAATCATTTTTTTACCTATAATAATCTGGAGCTGCAGAAATGAAAAATTGTTAAAAATGATGGAAAAATCGAATTTATCTCGGATTTTTTTTGTTTGTATTTTTATGTATGTTAAAATACGTTACTTAACGCAGAAAAACCCACTCTAGAAGCTTAATTTAAAAAAATCATTTTTTTACCTATAATAATCTGGAGCTGCAGAAATGAAAAATTGTTAAAAATGATGGAAAAATCGAATTTATCTCGGATTTTTTTTGTTTGTATTTTTATGTATGTTAAAATACGTTACTTAACGCAGAAAAACCCACTCTAGAAGCTTAATTTAAAAAAATCATTTTTTTACCTATAATAATCTGGAGCTGCAGAAATGAAAAATTGTTAAAAATGATGGAAAAATCGAATTTATCTCGGATTTTTTTTGTTTGTATTTTTATGTATGTTAAAATACGTTACTTAACGCAGAAAAACCCACTCTAGAAGCTTAATTTAAAAAAATCATTTTTTTACCTATAATAATCTGGAGCTGCAGAAATGAAAAATTGTTAAAAATGATGGAAAAATCGAAGTTATCTCGGATTTTTTTTTGTTTTTATTTTTATGTATGTTAAAATACGTTACTTAACGCAGAAAAACCCACTCTAGAAGCTTAATTTAAAAAAATCATTTTTTTACCTATAATAATCTGGAGCTGCAGAAATGAAAAATTGTTAAAAATGATGGAAAAATCGAATTTATCTCGGATTTTTTTTTGTTTGTATTTTTATGTATGTTAAAATACGTTACTTAACGCAGAAAAACCCACTCTAGAAGCTTAATTTAAAAAAATCATTTTTTTACCTATAATAATCTGGAGCTGCAGAAATGAAAAATTGTTAAAAATGATGGAAAAATCGAATTTATCTCGGATTTTTTTTTTTTGTATTTTTATGTATGTTAAAATACGTTACTTAACGCAGAAAAACCCACTCTAGAAGCTTAATTTAAAAAAATCATTTTTTTACCTATAATAATCTGGAGCTGCAGAAATGAAAAATTGTTAAAAATGATGGAAAAATCGAATTTATCTCGGATTTTTTTTTTTTGTATTTTTATGTATGTTAAAATACGTTACTTAACGCAGAAAAACCCACTCTAGAAGCTTAATTTAAAAAAATCATTTTTTTACCTATAATAATCTGGAGCTGCAGAAATGAAAAATTGTTAAAAATGATGGAAAAATCGAATTTATCTCGGATTTTTTTTGTTTGTATTTTTATGTATGTTAAAATACGTTACTTAACGCAGAAAAACCCACTCTAGAAGCTTAATTTAAAAAAATCATTTTTTTACCTATAATAATCTGGAGCTGCAGAAATGAAAAATTGTTAAAAATGATGGAAAAATCGAATTTATCTCGGATTTTTTTTTGTTTTTATTTTTATGTATGTTAAAATACGTTACTTAACGCAGAAAAACCCACTCTAGAAGCTTAATTTAAAAAAATCATTTTTTTACCTATAATAATCTGGAGCTGCAGAAATGAAAAATTGTTAAAAATGATGGAAAAATCGAATTTATCTCGGATTTTTTTTGTTTGTATTTTTATGTATGTTAAAATACGTTACTTAACGCAGAAAAACCCACTCTAGAAGCTTAATTTAAAAAAATCATTTTTTTACCTATAATAATCTGGAGCTGCAGAAATGAAAAATTGTTAAAAATGATGGAAAAATCGAATTTATCTCGGATTTTTTTTGTTTGTATTTTTATGTATGTTAAAATACGTTACTTAACGCAGAGAAACCCACTCTAGAAGCTTAATTTAAAAAAATCATTTTTTTACCTATAATAATCTGGAGCTGCAGAAATGAAAAATTGTTAAAAATGATGGAAAAATCGAATTTATCTCGGATTTTTTTTTTTTGTATTTTTATGTATGTTAAAATACGTTACTTAACGCAGAAAAACCCACTCTAGAAGCTTAATTTAAAAAAAATCATTTTTTTACCTATAATAATCTGGAGCTGCAGAAATGAAAAATTGTTAAAAATGATGGAAAAATCGAATTTATCTCGGATTTTTTTTTGTTTGTATTTTTATGTATGTTAAAATACGTTACTTAACGCAGAAAAACCCACTCTAGAAGCTTAATTTAAAAAAATCATTTTTTTACCTATAATAATCTGGAGCTGCAGAAATGAAAAATTCTTAAAAATTATGGAAAAATCGAATTTATCTCGGATTTTTTTTGTTTGTATTTTTATGTATGTTAAAATACGTTACTTAACGCAGAAAAACCCACTCTAGAAGCTTAATTTAAAAAAATCATTTTTTTACCTATAATAATCTGGAGCTGCAGAAATGAAAAATTGTTAAAAATGATGGAAAAATCGAATTTATCTCGGATTTTTTTTGTTTTTATTTTTATGTATGTTAAAATACGTTACTTAACGCAGAAAAACCCACTCTAGAAGCTTAATTTAAAAAAATCATTTTTTTACCTATAATAATCTGGAGCTGCAGAAATGAAAAATTGTTAAAAATGATGGAAAAATCGAATTTATCTCGGATTTTTTTTGTTTGTATTTTTATGTATGTTAAAATACGTTACTTAACGCAGAAAAACCCACTCTAGAAGCTTAATTTAAAAAAATCATTTTTTTACCTATAATAATCTGAAGCTGCAGAAATGAAAAATTGTTAAAAATGATGGAAAAATCGAATTTATCTCGGATTTTTTTTGTTTTTATTTTTATGTATGTTAAAATACGTTACTTAACGCAGAAAAACCCACTCTAGAAGCTTAATTTAAAAAAATCATTTTTTTACCTATAATAATCTGGAGCTGCAGAAATGAAAAATTGTTAAAAATGATGGAAAAATCGAATTTATCTCGGATTTTTTTTTTTTGTATTTTTATGTATGTTAAAATACGTTACTTAACGCAGAAAAACCCACTCTAGAAGCTTAATTTAAAAAAATCATTTTTTTACCTATAATAATCTGGAGCTGCAGAAATGAAAAATTGTTAAAAATGATGGAAAAATCGAATTTATCTCGGATTTTTTTTGTTTTTATTTTTATGTATGTTAAAATACGTTACTTAACGCAGAAAAACCCACTCTAGAAGCTTAATTTAAAAAAATCATTTTTTTACCTATAATAATCTGGAGCTGCAGAAATGAAAAATTGTTAAAAATGATGGAAAAATCGAATTTATCTCGGATTTTTTTTGTTTTTATTTTTATGTATGTTAAAATACGTTACTTAACGCAGAAAAACCCACTCTAGAAGCTTAATTTAAAAAAATCATTTTTTTACCTATAATAATCTGGAGCTGCAGAAATGAAAAATTGTTAAAAATGATGGAAAAATCGAATTTATCTCGGATTTTTTTTGTTTGTATTTTTATGTATGTTAAAATACGTTACTTAACGCAGAAAAACCCACTCTAGAAGCTTAATTTAAAAAAATCATTTTTTTACCTATAATAATCTGGAGCTGCAGAAATGAAAAATTGTTAAAAATGATGGAAAAATCGAATTTATCTCGGATTTTTTTTGTTTGTATTTTTATGTATGTTAAAATACTTTACTTAACGCAGAAAAACCCACTCTAGAAGCTTAATTTAAAAAAATCATTTTTTTACCTATAATAATCTGGAGCTGCAGAAATGAAAAATTGTTAAAAATGATGGAAAAATCGAATTTATCTCGGATTTTTTTTTTTTGTATTTTTATGTATGTTAAAATACGTTACTTAACGCAGAAAAACCCACTCTAGAAGCTTAATTTAAAAAAATCATTGTTTTACCTATAATAATCTGGAGCTGCAGAAATGAAAAATTGTTAAAAATGATGGAAAAATCGAATTTATCTCGGATTTTTTTTGTTTGTATTTTTATGTATGTTAAAATACTTTACTTAACGCAGAAAAACCCACTCTAGAAGCTTAATTTAAAAAAATCATTTTTTTACCTATAATAATCTGGAGCTGCAGAAATGAAAAATTGTTAAAAATGATGGAAAAATCGAATTTATCTCGGATTTTTTTTTTTTGTATTTTTATGTATGTTAAAATACGTTACTTAACGCATAAAAACCCACTCTAGAAGCTTAATTTAAAAAAATCATTTTTTTACCTATAATAATCTGGAGCTGCAGAAATGAAAAATTGTTAAAAATGATGGAAAAATCGAATTTATCTCGGATTTTTTTTGTTTGTATTTTTATGTATGTTAAAATACGTTACTTAACGCAGAAAAACCCACTCTAGAAGCTTAATTTAAAAAAATCATTTTTTTACCTATAATAATCTGGAGCTGCAGAAATGAAAAATTATTAAAAATGATGGAAAAATCGTTTTAACTCATAGCTGTATAAGTAAAAAAAATTGCTGTCAGAAAAATGTACAATGTATTATTGTAGTCGAATAAAGTTACTCAACTGAACTGAACTTTAAAATTATCGGACAGTTATTGTTCATCGGGCAAGCCTTTAGCAGCTTCAAATCAAAAACGGGAATTCAAATAATCCGATGACTGCTGTTGTGCTCGAGTTGTTTGGCGTGGCGTCGCGAGTAATAATTTCGTATTTTTAAAGGAACTCAGCCACATTTTGTTAAGTCTTAATATTAGCGATTAATTGGTGAGTAATTTAGCACCACGGAAAACTGTTTGACATAAGCATGTGCAAAATTTGCTTTAAATCCACAGAGTTTTGTGCTCTTCATAAAATCGCTGTTATATTTTGTGTTTTGTGTTGAATATGGACCGTCGCAATTTATATAAACTTGGAGGAGAGAAATTTGGTCATACGGCAACCAAATTAAAACGTAAAGAGAAGGCGTATGAAGATCGCACTTTACGGCGAAACGATTTATTTCAAGCAGTGCGGGATATTAAAGAAAGTCCTGCTAAAGAAAATGAAGCACCTCTTGAAGTTGGAAAAAAATTGAGCAGAAAAGAAGCATTCCTTCGGCGATTCTTGGCGTGGAAAGCTGAAAAACAGAGAAAAAAGGAAGAGGAAAACAAAAATAAACCAAAACCTTTTTACTCTACAGTTAATAGCTTCGCACCTAAAGACCACAAATTTAAGCCTCCTTTAGGGATAAAGTGTCACCCGTTGAATACAGATAAGCTGCCCAAACCTAAAATTATTGAAATGGAAGCTTTTAAAGGGTGTAAATTTGTAAATGGACTGAAATGCAACCAGTTCAATAAAGATAAACTTCCCAAAACTAAGAAGACTGAAAAGGGACCTTCTAAAGATCACAAATTTGCTCATGCACTTATTAAAAATGAAGTTGCTTTAAAGAAGAAAGACATAAATTCGAAAATATCGTTGAAACAACCAATAAATTCTCTTAAACCTCCAAAAGCAAATGCCGCAAGAAATATGGCAGTTGTAAATCAAACTCCAAAAGAGAAAGATTGCCTACAGAACTCCTTCGTAAATCAGTTTACTTCAACTAGTAGAAAAAAGGCCCCCATTGATCGTGAGCAATTTTGCGAAGAAGATATTATCAGCCCCATTGAATATGTTATTCAGGAACCGAAAAAAGATGCTGGTGCATCCACAGAAGAGGTGCCATGCAATACTATATTCCGGGGTAAAGTTAGCAATAAGAAGGAAAAAGAAAAGCGCGAAAGCATCTATAGATTGGAGGTATCATCTCCAGGTGAACCAATTCATGTCCGTAGAGCTCGAGAGTCGGTTAAATACTTCCGAACAGTACTTAACGACGAAATCCAGCGTTTGTTGGTTCGGTGCAAAGTCTGGGAGGATTATCGGGCAGATAATCCTACCCTTTTGGAGGAATGCGGCTCTGACATGATAAACGCAACCATAGGTCAGACTAAGTTACTAACAAGCAAAAAGTTGGAACAGTTTCGTGACCTTATTGATCGCTGCGAGGCACATACAATAACCAGGACTTTAGAGGGATCTTTACAATGCGTTCTACCCGAAGATTTAGAAGGGTTCTGGTCAATGGTTCGACTACAAGTAAGTACATACAGTCAATGGTTTTTGAAAATTTGTAGTAAGAAATATTATTTTTGGTAATTTTGCAGTATACATATAAAATATATATTTATGTGGTTTATAGAACTGAAATCAATCAGTTTCATCAATTTCTTCTAATTTATTTATTTTTTTACAAATTTTGAGAAAATCGAAAAAAAAAACGTTTTTTACAAGTAAAAAAAAGAGTCCCAGGGTACACTTGGGTGGAATTAATTAAAGGAGAATTAGCCGACAAAAATTAAAAGCGGGAATGTAAGTAGTTGAAAAAAAGTGAAGGGTGTAAACGGTTTTGGCGGCGTCAGAGGATGGGTTGTGGAAAATAATGAAAATTATGGGGATATAGCTCCAACCCCCTTATATACAGAAATTTATTCACACTGCGATAAAATATATTTTAGGGTCATAAAAATTGATATGTGTAGCAAGTTTTTATTTTTGCCAACTTTCCTTCTCAATAAAAGCAAAAAAAAAAGTTAATAATAGTAGGTAAAAAATCTGATCATAAATAAAAAAGTTATGGCCGTAACGCTCCTTGCTTCCGCGACTCTTTTTGAATACCTGGCATCTTTAAAAGATGACGGTTGTACTATCAAAAGTTCAAAATACATTTTTACTTCAAATGAAAAAATTGCAATTATTAAAAAAATAAAATATGCAACAACAAAAATTGAGTAAACATTTAAGTATTTTGTCTAAAAAGGTCTTATACAAATTAATTGAAAATAATTGGATTCCACGGCCATTGTTATTCTCACTAACTTCCAGGCCGATATTAGAGCTCTCGATTCGGCTCTAAAGTAGCGCCGCGAGTGCCTGGCCAGGTAACGTAGCAGCCTTGATATCACGGTACTCTCGGTTGCAAGACATAGGAACATAGGAGGAAATGAAGAGGCTGACTGCGCTACAAGGGAGGAAACTCAGGTGGAGCGAGTTCATGCTCGTCTGAGGTCGATTAATTCAGGCCAATTTTCTTTCTATTGCCAATAAAAACTGGATAAATCTTCGCACTTACACTATTTCTAGAATGACGTGGCCTTCCTACGACAGTAGGAAAACGCAAGAGTTACGAGGATACAAGGAGACGTCTTTCCATTTTCTGTGCAAATGTTTGATCCTTGCTGGAGCTAGACATCATGCCTTGGGTGATTATATTATTGACGATTTCAGGGAGCTGTCTCGAACGTGGATTGGTGACATTGTTCACTACCCCAACGCCACGGAATAGCTTTATCCGAAGGCGAAGTCTCTCTGACCATTAAACGCCCCAAACACACTAATATCCAGATCAAAGTTTGTGTGGTGTCAAAATACCGCTTTTTTTTAGTCCTATTTGGATTTGACGAGGTCGTGAGAATCGCCACTTAAACCAACCAAACACGGCCAATACCTTAAGGCGACACTATCATATTTAATACAATCTTAACCACAAAATAATTTTTCTTTTTTCTTTTTAAAAAAAACAGATAAAAAACGTTGACAAAAGGTTCGAAAATTTGGAGCGTTGGAAAGCGAATGAGTGGTGTGATCCAGATGAAGTAAAACAAAAAACGAAAAAATTAACAACAAAGGTAACGAAAGCAAAAACGAAAAAGTCAAAACCAATAAAATCAAGCGAGGTATTAAAAGAGCTGCTAAAAAAAGCACAATCCGCATATAAACAGAGCAAAAAAGATAACACCTGTATTGATACCGATATAATTCTTGTGACGAAGAATCGGCGGTCATCAAATGTAGCTCGTGTGTCGAATTCAAATACTCCAGTGCGCCGCTCGAAACGGCTTGAAACACCAAAACGTTTCGATTCTCCAAGGCAATCTGCAATTGGTGCTTATAAACTTGCGCCTTACACTAGAAGATCAGCTCAAAAACAGAACAGCCCCAATAACTCCACTCCGAAAAGGTCGGTCATTGGTAGAAATATTGTACTTATGGAGGCGTTGAGTAATTCCCATGCGCGTAAATCGAGAGGGAGCACAAACAGGTCTCATACAAAACCGTTAAAATCCATCTTAAAAACTCCGGGTACAGCTAAAAGGGACAAAAGGGCTGTTTTCTTTAACGAGCAATTGGACTACAAGAGCCCAGAGGCCTTCAGTACGGAAAATTCACTTAGTGGGATTGATTTGCTTGAGCAGACTACTTCTAGCGGTAATTGATGTCCTTGAAATTCGATTAATTATAGTAATTAATTATATCTCTTTTTTTGTTGCAGAAATGCAAAGATCGCTGAATCTTAGATCACGTCGAGTGATTTTACGTCCAGATTACGAAATTGAAATACCTTGAGTTGTTATTAATTAATTTTCGGACATAGTCTTACTTGTTATTTATTAATTTTCGGACCTTTTATTTACTAGTTAACGTTTAGTTTAGCTTTGTGCAACTTTGTGTATATTTTTACTTTAAGACTAAATACATAAATGATGAATCGTAATCTTAATTAACTCTTTTGATTTGAATCAGACCCATCCCTTATCCGTCTGTGTACTTATAACCCAATTATGAAGAGATTCAGTGGTCGTTTAATTAGTAATTAATTAATTGCAAAAAAGGAGTAGTTCTGAGATTTCGGCGTCGTGTCTGTCTGTCTGTATGTCACAACTGTTTTTTAAAATACTATCAATTAAATACAAGCCAAGCCGAAACCGATAACATGGTAAGCTTTCCCAGTTACGGCAAATCATTCACATTTAAGTTCTCACCAGAAAATATGATTACGTTAGTAAAAATTAAATGAAACTCAGAACGTGGAAAACTAAGTCAGTCTGTCGCTGATCTTCAAATCGTTAAAAGTCTAAATTTTCTAAATTGTTAACCTCTAATCTGAAAAGCCTTAATTTTCCAAATTATTAATCGCTAATGTTAAAAGACTGAATGTGAATAAATAATAAATGTAGGTGATGTGTTTTGTGATACGAATCCTCACTCCCTCAATTCTTGCCAAGGTTCTCCCAAACAATACCAAAAACATAACTCGCGTGTTCTACCAATATATGACCTTCTTTATTCAACAAATAAGAGATTAATTTTATTAAAAAAACTTTCACAACACGACCGTCTTTTTTCTCAAGATTTTCTGAAAGAAAATGTAAATTAAATATGGTGCAGTACAAAACGTCTAGTGAAAAAAGTAAACAACCTGTCCCTCCAGTCAGAATTCTGCATTCTTTCTAGGTATTAAAAAAAATAATTTAACTAGCTAGATAAAATAAAAAGTTAGAATTTAGCTTATGTCAGAAATTGTTGTAATTTATTGTACCATTAACAATAAAACACTTTCTCTTATATAATACGAAAATTCTACAGGTAAACTTAAGCTCAAGTCAAGATAAATAAGAAAATGAAGGTCTGAGCGTAAAAGAAAATTAAGCTGCACGACTCCGACGGGTTTCCTTCAGAAGGGGACTGCACTGCTTCTTGTATTTGTTTTTTTAAAAATACAATAGAACTAAATTAGGGGATCAGAAGTTGAAACAAAATAATTTTTATAATGAAAAGCAGCCTAATTGTCCATGTTACGGATGGAGAAGTCAATTATCTCGACGAGACATCGACCCAGCTCCTCAAGAATCATGCGTTCAGTATTTTTTGTGTTAATACCGCTCTTTTTGCATTCATCCGCCTGGGCTATCATACACTGTATGGTTGCATCAACGACGTCCTGCGTTATAAAATTATACGGTTGCTTGTTAGCTGGAGGTTGGGCACTAGAACTAGATGCAGTTGCAGATTTGTCTGCAATTTCATCGTAATGTCTCTTTGTTGCTGCACCACGACCAAAATTCTGTGCGATTTTAGCTACTTCTAGGGGGTCTAGTTCGGACCGATCTTCAACCTTTCAACCTTTAAAAGGAGAAAATATTTAATAATATTACTTTAATATAAATTTAATTTGCCTTACCAAAACATTTGCAGTTCGAAGAGCAAGCGATCTTTGCCTCGTAGCATTCACAATAGTTTTTCAAACATCCGGATCTCTTGCAGTTGCATCCCTTGTTGTGCAATCGAAGGTCGCTTTGGTCACGGGCTTTTGTTATTTTCGGCCTATGAAAAAAATTATATTAATTCGAAAATACGCTTATTTTGAAAAAAAAAACACAAATTACATAATTGGAAGGTAAAAGTAAAATATACTTTGAAAGGTATGTGAAATAATGCGGAAGGATGGAACTATTTGAAGGTTGGAACTTCTTTTGTTTTCTTGAGGGGGGAAAAATCATGACCACCTTTGATGTTAAATGAATTTGAAATAAACCAAATATCTTTACAAAAGATTAAAAAGTTAGTATAGCTGATTGAGAAAAGGGTGAGGATTTTAATGTAACTAATACTTGAAAGCGTTCGGATTACGTTCCAAACAAATTTTAATTGCCTTTTGTCGCTCATCCTCATATTCAAGATTATTAAAACATTCCTTACAGTTGCAGTCTTGGCAGAATTCGCCGTTGGCAAAACAATCACAATATAATTTTAAGCACTGGGATTTAGTGCAGTTGCAGTGTTTCCGTCTAGGTAAACCATCCGGTGTGGGGCTTCGTCTTCTGGGGGGATAAATAGACTCTTCGTGGGACTCAGGGCTCTGTTTTAATACGCTATACAATTTTTTCGAGCTGTTTTCCCCCGTTGATATTCGTACTGGTTTGCAATCTTGCCCTTCATTCGACTGCATTTGCCGGAACAGTTCGAGTGGAACCATTAATCTTTGGGTCTGCTTGTTGCCCTGATTATGACCGTTTGATGTTATAGTTGTCGTATTGCCAAATTTCTTTATTTGTTGGCTCAGCTGAGGCATTTTAGTCTTGCTCGCTGGTTCTATTGAAATTGGATCCTCCTCTTCTTTGATGACAACTTTTGAGACGGAGGTATCACTGATCTTTCGAAGGGTGGGAACAGTTGTTATTAAACTTTTCTGCTGTAAATGGAAAGTAAACAACTGTTTATATTACAATTATAAATTAGAATAACATATCATAGGTACTTTTTTGCGGATAGCATTCAAGTAACAGGTTAACGTTTAAATTTATTTGTAATTGGATTCGCTGCCACCTTATTTGGAACTTATAAATTGGAATAATTTTTTTCCATTGAGATTTTAAAAAGCATCTCTTTTTTTCCGTTTTGACGGCGGTTCTCTTAAGAGATTTCAATGAAAATTAACGTAGACCATTGATTTAAAATTTAAAAATTATTACATTATGATTCCCAACAATATCCCTATTCTCTAACTATTATTATTATTAATTGTTAGGGGTGATCCTTATGGTGGGCACTTCGACCGAAAGATCTTTTAAGTAAAAGACGATCTGCTACCTTAAGGTCTTTAAAAGAAGAGCAAGGATCCTGGTACTCAACAGAGAGTGACCCTGGTGTCGAAGTTGGACAAAATTCTCTTTAATGAGTCGCGACCACGACGAAAGTGCCTTGAGGACCGCTTGACTATCGGAGAAGATAATAATGTTGATACACTTTAGTCCCTTGTTTCCCAAAACTATGTAATGTCCAAATTACAGGTTTCTGCCATTAAATTATAACCACTACGAACTTCCTCACATGCAGGTAATTTTCCAACAAGGTGAGGGAGTTTTGCAAACGGTAGCGAAATTAATCGGTTCACTAAAATGTTGTGTTTAATTGGGAAAACCAGATTTTTTATCTGGCTAAAATTTGCTTTTTGTTTTTATTAAAACATATTAAAAATGGTTATTTTTAAGAATGGAAAGAAAAGGCGAAATTTCTCCAATAAAAAAGAGCGAGTATTTGTACTCTTTTATAACTTGGGCAACTTTCTGCACGAGAAATTGCTCGAAGGGAAGGAATATTAAACCCTGTGGTGTAAAATTAGCAAAAAATATGAAGGATAAAATCCCAATTGAAGAAAACAATAAAGAAATTGACGCCGCCTACATAAATCCACATCGAGGGAAGGTAGAAAAATACTATCCAAGGCTATGCAATATAGAAGATTTCCAGCTAGAGAAATAAAAAAAGAGCTGGAGACATCAGGGATAAACTTATCCTTAAGAACTTTGGGAAGATTTTCAGAAAACATCCGAAATATTGTAGGCCAGTGAAGGAACCAAGGAACCAACCCTGGATGAAATAAACGAAAGCGGATTTGGTCCTTTGTACGTTACAGAAGGCATCACGAGCAAAGAGCAGTATACTCAAGTGCTACAGGATAAATTTTTGCCTTTTTTTGAAGATTCGGGTAGCTGGAAATCGATACATCTTTATAAAAACGCACTTCAAAATTGGTCAAAGATTTACTCACTTTGGAGAATATTTTAACTCACCAGACCAGAAATCCCAATTATTGCACTATCGAAAGCATGCCGCGACGTATAGAGGCAGGCAAATAAGGATAATATTACAAAATATGTATTCATTAATTTATATTCATTTTAGTATAGAAATGTAGTGAATAAACAAGGCTGTTCAGAATTAGTAAAACTATGAGTTTTAATTATATAAATTATAAATAAATGAATTTTATTCTTGGTTTTTAAAATTTTGAGAATAGTAATAATTTAATGGCAGTGAGCTGTAAAATCGAGATATCGAACCTGGTGCAATAATTTCTAGAATATAAATTCCGGAAAACTTACCTTAGTTTGGTTTATCAAAATGTATATATCTAGAGCTACTTAATTTAATAGTAATAATCTGGATGAAGCTGGATACCCCAGCTAGTCAGTAATATTAATGATTATTGTAAAAAAGATAATATGTTTCATACTAACTAGTTATTATTATAGACTTACATTTTGTTTGGAGCTTGTGCCGCTGATACTCTCCTTAACTGCGCTTCCACTATCAGCAAGGAGACTCTGCTTAGGTTTTGTTGTCATGATAATCTTTTGGTTTACTTGTGGTATCACAGCCATTTTTGAAGGGCTCGAATCCTTAGTGCGAATGCCAGTTAATACAGTTCCTCCCCGTCCGGCACTCCCAGAACTACCTGAGGTCGTTCCAAGAACACGCACATACTGTAGTCCAGGTTTTCCAGGTATTTGAATTGCTTGAATGGGGCCCGTTGAATTTTGAGAGAGTTTAAGGACATGTTGCGGCACGATAAATTGTTTTAGTCCAGTCTCACTCTCACCTTTTATTCGAATCTCCTTGTTGTCCTGCAAGATGATTTTTTGCGCTACTTGTTTCGTTCCGCTGGATGATGTAATTGTTGTTGTTGCACTGCTAGAACTACTTGTTGATGATGTTGTTGAAGGGGCGGGTAGAATTTGCTGAAGCTGTTTACCAGTAGTTTCTCCTGTTTTTGGTTTAACTACACTGGCCTTTAAGGGTATTATTTTTTTTCAATTAGATAAGAGTAAAAGTGAATTTTTTGAGGTTCTACTTACTATCGTACCAGCAACAGTAGTCTGCAACTTAGCCTGAGTGCTACTGCTGACCGCAGAGGTACTGCTTTTCACGATTATCGTTGAATTGGGGCTACCTGTGGTCGTTGGCTTTTTTGCACCTATATTCATTTGTGTCACATTCGATAGGTTTGTCAGGTTTAAGGCTTTATTATTTTTTATTTGTATGAGCCGGCCATCGGGCATCTTTAGTACCTGAATAGTAACAGGTTTGTCGCTTGTGTTGTTGTTATTCGAACCCGTTATCCTAATAGGCATGGGAGTTCCTGTGGGACTTTGTATAATTACTACTTGACCTTGACCACCACTTTTTACTTGGCCGGTGCCCAATTTTGGTGCTATTTTTGTTAATTTTGGAGTTTTTTGCGCAAGAGTTGTTGTATTGGAAGTTGATGTTATAATTGTGGTTGCGGTTGTTGTTGCCGTCGCTGTGGTCGCAGGCTTTGGGTCGGTTTTACACTTCTCCTCATTTTGGGACTGACTTTCTTTAGCTGTTTGCGGAGTTACGTTCGACGCCTTGATAAGCTCCTCAAAGTTAATCTCTCCCAGTGCAGAATCATTTTCGGTAGCCGATTTGCTTGTACTAGCTTCAGGTTCACTAGTTGAAGCGTGAGGTGGGGATGTATCGCCTAGAGTTATAAATAAATGGATAAGTATTTTTTTTAAAGGAAAGTTAGTCATTTCTTAAAAATATTTTAGTATTTAATTGTAGGCCAAATTGATAAAAATTGATTTTTGTTATCTCCCTTCGCAGAATATTTTCAACTGTCTACAGCCCCAAGAATCTCTTAAATAGAATTCCAAAGAAAGAAAATAATTTATGAGATGTATGTAGGAAAAATGCCTTTTGTAAATTTTTCAGAGTTATTTAAATTAAACAAGAACATCAAACAAAATGAACAACTTTAAATCTACACAATGGTAGAGGACGTGAAAGTGACGAGAATTGAGAATAGTGAGGTAAAAATTACAAAAATAATTCAATAAATCGAGTAGGTATTTTAAGGTGCAAGTACGGTCTTTGCCTTAACATTTTTGGTTGCGCGGTGGTCAAAAAAGTTGAATTAGGAAAAAAATGTCGAATCACAGTCAATACAAATTACAATGTAAAATACAATAAAGTTTTTCAATCGCACAGTTAGCATACAAGCAATCGCATCGATCAGGTCAAAAAGTAGTTTCGAGAAAAATGCAGGGACTGTTATATCCTGGACAGACTATGAACGAAATTTGGAATTTCGAGCGTATTCAGTTTCAAAATTAGTTTTTTTTCCATATTTTTACCTTCCTTTTTTTTTTTTTTTTTTGCTTAATTTTGTTATTATGTATTCATTATTCATCTTGTTTGCTTATTTGCACTGCATGTTAACTACAAAAAGCACATCATCTAATTTGATAGACAAATAAAACCAATGGAGATGCCGTTAATAAAGGATAAAAAAATACGCCCGACCACGGCATTTGAGTTGAATTATAACGTTGTTAATGTGAAACTGCCAGAAGGAACTTGTTTCTTATTTTTTAATTTATTTTATTTATGTATAACTAGTCGGGTTAAGGGGACATTTACTCTCCAAATCGGGAAAAAAAATCGACCTTTAAAAAATTTAAAAAAAAAATCTATATTTATTGAAACGGTGCGACACTTTTTGAGCTTCCTAAAAAAAATTGAGTCAAATTTCAAAATGGGTTATGTTCCTTAGACATTTTCCTAGGGAATATACCTAAAAAATTAATTAAAAAAATTTTTTTTCGTCACTTTATTCAAGATTTCCAAAAAGTGTTGACAAATCTATCCTTTCTTGGCGTTAACTACCCCTGTAAAAAGGATGGATTTGTATATATATAAGTTTTTAGAGGTATATCCCCTAATATTTTGTATACAAAATCGAATGCTTTTTGGTTTTTTTCAAATTGGATGTTTAGAGCCTGAGAAAGGAGGATGCCAGGGTTTCTATGACATCTGGTCCCACCCTCCAATAGCTACGTAGGATACATCGTTGGATAGGTATTTTTGAGTTGAACAAAAGTTATACTGGCGCTAAGTTCCAAATCTTAGTCTATTTAGAGTTATGCTTTATTTAATATATCAGTTTAACACCGTAAATACCTTATGAGTGCGAGCGAGACAGACTGGTTTGTGACTAAACGACGCGGCGCGGTTGAAAGCTCTAGGTTAGCATCTACAGTGAGTGTATTATGCACAAGAGTACGTAAATAGCATTACTTGACTATTGCCAAAACTGCCATGCATAGGAAAGAATAACTCTAAACGGACTAAGATTTGGAACTTGGTGCCATTATAACTTTTATTCAGCTCAAAAATACCTATCCAACGATGTATCATACGTAGCTATTGGAGGGTGGGACCAGGATTTGCATCCTCCTTTGTCCCACGAGTTCAGAACGTAGTTTCGAGAAAAACGCGATTAAAGTTTTTATTCGATAATTTTAAGCAACGATAAACGTAATATACTGCTACAAATGTGCTTATAACTTTTTTTTATATATTGAATTTCTCAAAACGGTTAAAAAAATATACTCCCAATATTTCTGTGATGTTTTACAACACATTTATGAAAAAAAAAATTTAGAAAGTAAATGTCCCTTTAAGGGTTTCGGAACTTCTTCTGCCCTTAATTATATTAATTTTTTCCATAGTCGGGTTACAGTTTTTTAACCTTTTTCTTTTTTACCTTCTGACTGCCCTTAATCCTCTAATTCACTATTTGTGGTATGTAATTTAATATACATTAAGGTTTAAACTTTCATTTAAGCCAGGTATAACAAGCTCCTAAGAGTCGATTTTAAATATCCACAAGTTCTTAAAATATAATATAATGAATTGGGGTACTTTTTGAATTAGTGCCACAACATATTAAAATATGATGAGAATGTAAAGATTTTGCCTGATACTTTCTGTTTAAAAAAAAACCTCACTTTTGTGTGACCACTGTATGAAATAGACTCACAAAATTAAGAATTCCGAGATGCATTACAGAATGCGCATTAATACTGAGTCATCAGTAACATCGTTTTACTACCAAAATCAGATAATATATGTAAAAACAAATCATCTTTAAGGGGTATTTTTAAAAAAGCATGAAAACCTTGCTTTCAATTTGTTTATTCAGAGTATTTAATAATTTAAGTATATTGTGAAATGTTTTTGATTGTACTGATAATTAAAAACAGATCGCTGTTAAATCTCAACAAAAATAAACGAAACTAGGAAAATCCCTCAAGGTTGCTCGGAACTCACTTCCCTCTCCCGCAGCGAGGAAATGTCAAACGAGCAATTTTTCCAACAATCCAATGCTGAAGGCTTTCCTGAAAATAAATTCCACAAAACAGGGAATTAACATAAAAATCAACATCTTCAGTCATCACAACATTCAGAAAAGTTAGCCGAATCCAGAGAAATAGTGCGCGAAAATAAGCGCGCCCTGACACATTTGACAGTCAAGACTGAGGGAGGAATCAAAAGATGGAAATCCACTCAATTTTCAAATTTTTAAATTCAAATTATTTCCAGGTTAAAAATTGTCGGAAAAAACATTTTCAGGTGTTAAACTAAACACATAAAAATATTCAAATTAATCGAGTTTACGATAAATACCTTCTTCCATAATTTTTTCTCTACAATCAATTGCTTGTCACTTTTATCGAAATATCACGCGCCCACCAATTTTTCACGAAACGTCACTCGTTTGAAATGGAAACAATTCTTGCTGCAATATCCCGCGCTATTATTTTTTTCACAATACGGTAGGCGATTTAAGAATAACTTCGTAAATTTGTGAAAGCACACGTTTTATTTGTTTTTAATTTATTTCCCGAATTCTCTACTATTAATGAAATTTTTAAAAATATTTTGAATGGAAAAGGAGACTACCAAAGTGCCCGAGTTGTTCTATTCTTTTACACTTTAGTGTTGGTAGCACTGATGATTCTTTAAAAGGGGAATTGTCACGCGACATGGTGGACAACTTAAGGGGTTTGAAAATTTGATAGTGAAAGTTTAGTACTTCCGAACTGTTTTTATTCGGCTGCTGGAGGCGAATTCGTTAGAAGTTGATTAACGTTCTGAGAGGAAATTAAGTATTACTTTAATGCCATCTGATTTTATTCTTTCTAAATACGTTTTTAGAAATTCATGTGGAGCTAATTTAGGGAGTATTCTAGCTGATTTCGTTAAAAAGCTTCTTCTTGAATAACGACAGTAGTCGGGGTACAAACCTTAAATGGTGCTATATTCTTAATAATGCTTTCTAATTCGCAGACATTTTAGCAGCATCTTGTAAAATGCTCTGGGTTTTGAGACGACGTTTTGGAGATTTTTTCGGGTAGTATTTTTTCTTATTTATTTATAAATCTTAATTGATAGTATTTAAAAAAATAGTGCATAAACAGTTGCTTCAAAAACTGTGTTTAAGTATTGTAGATTAAGTCCAACCAGATGTACTAAAAATGTTCGAAACAATAATAATTTTTGGAATAACTTTATTTTATAATATTTAATAGCACTTCACATTTGCTGGAGAGATATAAGAGTTTGGGTTATGTGAACCTGGTTGCCAGAGATCGGGACAAAAATAATATTTGATTTTTCAAATTGTAAACAATTCCTAGTTATAACATTGCGATTATTAACTTAGGAAAAATTAATAATCATCGTTCTAGAATTTTCCATTACCCAAATAATAATAATAATAATTGGTCAGTCAAACATTTATGAATACAGAAATATCGACTTAAGGGGACCCGGTGGTCTAGAATTTTCAACAAATCGAATTTTTGTTAGTCCGAGTCTTGTGAGAATATAATTGTTGTAAAGATATTGGCAGTATTTCAGGTTTTACAGCCTTATTAGTTGGTAGCGAACGGACCTGTACCGTGCCCCCACGCCTTTAAAAATATCCATATAAACTTTGAACGCAGTTATCTCGAAACTACTTTGTTTTGCATGGTGAAAAACAGAAAAAATTATTCAGTCGAATCATCTGAAATATGTTAGAACAGAACACTAGTGGCTATGGCCGGAATTAGAATCGAAATTTTATTACATTTAAAAATTGGTAAGAAAAAGTCCTGTTTTCAGAGTTTCAATTTCAAAAGCGCGTCATTCTGTCAATTTTCATTTTTAGGGTTCCGTACCCAACAAACAATATTTTTCTTATAAAGCCCTTCAAGAGTTGAATGAGAATTAAAATAAGCTTTAGCTAAGACAATACCTTCAAAAAATAACGACCTAAGAATTCTTCAAGAGTATGTTGAAGGTCGCGTCCTCGAAGGAGCCCGGCTTGCTCCCTTCGTCCGGTGGTTTGTGGCTGCGAGAGCTGGCAGGCTAGCGTTGCGGTAGTGTGGGGGGGATCTGCCTAAGGCCACACTCAGCCACCGGAACGGACCGCCGACAACAAGGAAGTCTCTCGCGACGGAACCAAAACGGCAAGGTAAGGGAAGAGGAAATGGCGCGGAAGGAACCCCTGTTCCTGCCCGTGATTGACTCTCAGGGGGGGGGGATCCTTGATGGAGTTGGATCCCCCACCTGGCCTAGCCCCAACCGCCCAAATGACCACCCCCTGGCCCAAAAATTAGGGGAGGTCCCATCAAAAAAATTTAGACCTTAACCGAACGAGGCTGTAAGAAAAATGAAGCGAGGGGAGTTAGGGAAAATTATTAAAAAAGGTAAATTCGAATCGACATACTCATTTTATTGCTCATTCCCTCTCTGTCCTATCCTATACAAAAAATTACAAAATTGGATCGATCTTACTTGGTTACAAAATACGTTGGGCGGCCGCCAGTGTAGCTGCTGCTGCTGATGATGCTGATGTAGTCGCTGCTGCTGCTGATGATGTTGACGTTGACGCTGTGGCTGCTGATGATGTTGCTGCAGTCGCTGTTGCCGCTGACGATACTGACGTCATTATTGCTACAGTTCCGATGATGGTGAGGGTGTTTTCTCTTGTCAAACGAACCGGTAAGTCTATTTTATCCAAAGTCAAATTTACCAACTACGATTAACTGTTTTCTTTCCTTTTTTTATTTTCAGCTTGTAATTTTTAAAATCACGGTAAGTCTATTTTTATTCAGGTCAAATTTATAAACTACGATTAAATGTTTTTCTTTCTTTTTACTTTCAGCCTGTAATTTTTTTTTTTAAAATCACGGTAAGTCTATTTTATTCAGGTCAAATTTATAAACTACGATTAACCGGTTTTCTTTCTTTTTACTTTCAGCTTGCAATTTTCAAAATCACGGTAAGTCTACTTTATTCAAATCAAATTTATAACTTAGAATTAACAGTTTTTCTTCCATTTTATTTTCAGCTCGTACTTTCCAAAATCACGGTAAGTCTACTTTATTCAAATCAAATTTATAACTTAGGATTAACAGTTTTTCTTTCATTTTATTTTCAGCTCGCACTTTTCAAAATCACGGTAAGTCTACTTTATTCAAATCAAATTTATAACTTAGGATTAACAGTTTTTCTTTCATTTTATTTTCAGCTCGCACTTTTCAAAATCACGGTAAGTCTACTTTATTCAAATCAAATTTATAATTTAGGATTAACTGTTTTTCTTTCATTTTATTTTCAGCTCGCACTTTTCAAAATTACGGTAAGTCTACTTTATTCAAATCAAATTTATAATTTAGGATTAACAGTTTTTCTTTCATTTTATTTTCAGCTCGTACTTTTCAAAATCACGGTAAGTCTACTTTATTCAAATCAAATTTATAATTTAGGATTAACTGTTTTTCTTTCATTTTATTTTCAGCTCGCACTTTTCAAAATCACGGTAAGTCTACTTTATTCAAATCAAATTTATAACTTAGGATTAACTGTTTTTCTTTCTTTTTAGATTTCCTCGGAAATACGACACGGTCTGGCCACATGTTATAGGCAACAAAATTTGGATTCAACTAAAACGCTAAATAATGCCCGTGCAATTCCCCAAATTTTTTGTTTTTTTTTTTTTTACAGCCGTCACTTATTACTTAATATTTGCAAATACTTTTATTGTATTTCGGTGATAAAAAAAAATAAACCGCAAGTTCCTGTTTTAAATGAATAATTTTACACCGACCCAACACGATGTAATCGACGATTTACACAAGAAAAAAAAATGTTTCACAGTTTCCTTTGCCACATTTCTTTTTTCCGACACATGTAGTCTGCAACCAAAACTTGATTTTTCGATCTTTGCGAAAACTTCTATTGTACATTGATATTTCGATGATTAAATTAAACCGTAAGCTGATTTCCGTGCCCGTTAGAAGGATTAAAATACTTTAATTTAATTCTTTTTATATCCGACGCGACATGGCCAACGATCTATTCGGGAACAAAAACTCCTCACTCCAACTCCGCGTTATTCTCTTTTTTTTTCGGCCAGCGGTCACTTCTCGACTCCCGACCAAAACTCCTCGACTCCTCTCGACTGACTCCCAACTGACCCCACGCCAATTCCGCCGTTGACGGTCCCGGTGCCACTCACTCACACAGCTGCGCCGACAGCCAATCGTGCGCTCGCAGCAGCTGTGTGCGTCAGTGGCAACGGGATCGCGCCTTGCTATTCTCGACGAAGGGAACCCGGCCTGCAGCATCTAAGCGCATCTCGAATGTTCGGCGGCCGAAAGCGGAGGATTTATCAGGCGAAATTTTCAGCTTTCGCCCGCCGTGCACCCAGATGCGCCCAATGCCACAGGCCGGTGCCGCTGCGCTACGGTGTTCGGATCTTGGGCGCCGTGAAATTTTGGAGGGCCCCTAACCATGGGCGGCGGTAAAAAAAAATTTTTATGCAGTGGTAATTCCCTGACCACAACAGCACAGGTCCGTTGTACGCGTTACCGAGACCAACGGAGCTGAAGAATGGTCGGGCTGTGAAGGCGTCCAACATGTGGCTCGACCCACGTGAGAAGCCTACCCTGGACTGAGCTAGCCGGCCAGATGTTCATACTGAACTTCCCCGGACCCTAATGAGAGGTCGGATGGTCCAGTATGAACTTGACCACTACTTCCTTCCGTCAGTGGAAACTAACCCTAATGAGAGGCGGCTTCCCTGAAAGAAGGAAGAAGCTGCTGACCCATCCAGGGCGGACTCAGCACGGTGAGTCGTCACACTAAAAGGAATAAGGACAAGAGAAGATGAGTTGAACTCGAGGAAGAAGATCAAAAAAAAATTGTGGCTGTGGACCAACCCCCCGCGGCCATCCCAGTCCCAAGATGGGGTTCACCCGCTCTGCGGACCCGCATAGCTCCAGGCTCCAGCGATAGGGCGCTGCTGTTCCACGGGAGCCTTAGAGTGGAGGTTGCCGTGAAATGTTCGTGAAACTTAATCTACGAGAAGGGAATCCCCTGCCAGATCCCTTGTTATGCAGTCTTTCCAAAAGGGGAGGGAAGGTTGGAGTGCAGGACTCCAAGTCGGCTATGTTGTTCATTAAAACAAGGGTATGAAAAAATGGGGGGGCAAAAGTTGGATGAATGGAAAAAAGATAGTATGTAGATAAGCTAATCGAGTAACCGCTGGAGAGAACGCTGACATTCCGACGACGCAATATATAACTACTTGAAAACCCAAGAGAAACTCCGAGTTGGATGACCAAACCCAGTGAGAATCAAATCGTGAAGACTATTATACTGATAACAAATTTATAAGAAACAGCCGATAGAAAAAAAAAAAAAAAAAAAAAAATCTTTGCCAAAAAAGATACTGAACAAACTTTACCAATTAGATATGACTTTTAATGTGAAGAAAAAGTAAATTGTTGTGGATGACCATTTAGCAGTCATGTCTTTGGGAATTTGCGCAAGGTAGAAAAATTTTGAATATTTAGCGGAATAGCTAGAGCCGAAGCACTAGCAACACCGAGTGGGATGAATGTTTTCCTCGAGGAAAGGAAGCCCTACCGACCCCCTCCACGGAAGACTCACGACGGATGACGACCGGAGAAATCTCCCGGACAGGTAGCTGGCCCACCAAATCAGCCAGCTCCTGTAATTCCAAGGAGCTCTCCGGCCGTCTCCGACGCCGAGGTCCCAAGGAATGAGCCGGCACGATCCCTCCCTGTCTGCGCAACTCGAGGACGTAATCCACCCGAGACCTCGAGACGAGTGTTTGGCACACCAAATCTGCCAAACCTCGTAGTTCTCAAAAGGCCTCGAGCCGACCACAACCCCGAGTGTTGCAGACAGGGCCTCTTGGAGAACGAGATTGAATAAGAAGAAAAAATGTTGATGTGAAGGGAAAGGAAAAGGTTTAAGGGAGGGAAACTCTAACTAGGAAGGGGTGAGGGTGGTACAAGAGTGTGTCCACCGCAATGCCAAGCAGAGGCGGCTTAAGGACACGCTAAACGTTGCCAGTGAAGCTGGACGGATGCCTTATTAGGGCTACCGGATTGAAAAAATTGTGTATTCTTCAAATAAGACAACCGACCAGTAATATTACTTCTATATGGATTAAGTATCTATATAGTCTTTCATGATATACGATTAATAAGCTAGAAAAAAAAACCAAGTCTCGACGATTTCATTCTCACCTGCGAATGTCTTTGGCATGGTATGTTCCGATAAGTTTTCCTTGTAGATCTTCCAACTCGTACAACGCATTTCCTTTTCTGGCTCGAACTCTACATTTCAGAAATTTACGGCTAAGTTTAGCACTAGTCTGCTTCTCAAAATTACTCGGTTGGAAATTTCGACGATAAACCTCTTCGCCAACTTTAAATTCTACGGATTTTGATCTCAGATTATAAGTCTTTGCACCTTGCTCGAACGCTTTTTTGAGATTTTCTTGAGCTTTCGCCCGAATGAGTTTGAGTTTGTCGGAGGTATCTATATTAAAGGGTTCGTCTATTCCTTGTAAGCGGCGTAACAACTCGTAACTGGAAGCATGCGTTATCATATGAAGTCCGAACAACATTCGATAAGGAGGAAAACCGGTTGCCTGATGAATAGAGCTCCGAAGAGAACTGGCAATAATACTTAGGTTTTCGTCCCATTTTTGATGTTCATCTTTAATATACGCGCGAATTCCCGAAAGAATTGATCTGTTTACTCTCTCCGAAGCGTTAGCCTGAGGTGAATAGAGAGCAGTGCGTATGTGTTGAACTCCATAGCGTTCCAGAAGTTTTGCGAGTTGAGCCGAGCGGAATTGAGTACCATTATCCGAGACTATTGTTTCAGGAACCCCGAACATATGGAAAATTTCTTCTTCGACAAAAGTGCAAATCTGAGATGTCGTAGCTTTACGTAAGGGCTTCAATAAGGGAAATTTCGACAGGTGGTCTAGAGCAATCAGTATATAAACGTAACCGGATTTTGTACGAGGGTAAGGACATAGCAGATCTATGTAAACTCTTTGCCATGGACGTTCAGCGATTGGTTGGGTTTTCATTGGTGGTCGAAGTGTAGTGTTTGGGGCTTTAATTTCCTTGCAAGTGTCACAGGATAGAACGTAGGACCTAACATCCGATGCCATGCGTGGCCAATAAAAATGTCGACGTATCCGTTCTAAAGTTTTACCAATACCACCATGAGAAGATAATGGAGGATCATGGGCACGAGTAATTACGTCGGAAACTAACCCTGGAGGTATCCAAAGCTTCCACGCTTCGTCTTCTTGCACCGGATCACCTGAACGTGGGCTGATGCGGACGTAGATATAACCGTCGCGTACTAATAAATCTGGAAATTTAGCTCGATTTTCTTTTGCTTGTCGTCCCAGCTCTACATATTCTGCCGAAGCAAAATGTGAAGAGTTGAGATCAACTTCAGGACCGAAATCCTCTGGAGCTGTCAGAGCGTCGCATTCTACTCGGGATAACGCGTCCGGCCCCACGTTGGGCGCCATATTTGTTGAAGGTCGCGTCCTCGAAGGAGCCCGGCTTGCTCCCTTCGTCCGGTGGTTTGTGGCTGCGAGAGCTGGCAGGCTAGCGTTGCGGTAGTGTGGGGGGGATCTGCCTAAGGCCACACTCAGCCACCGGAACGGACCGCCGACAACAAGGAAGTCTCTCGCGACGGAACCAAAACGGCAAGGTAAGGGAAGAGGAAATGGCGCGGAAGGAACCCCTGTTCCTGCCCGTGATTGACTCTCAGGGGGGGGGGATCCTTGATGGAGTTGGATCCCCCACCTGGCCTAGCCCCAACCGCCCAAATGACCACCCCCTGGCCCAAAAATTAGGGGAGGTCCCATCAAAAAAATTTAGACCTTAACCGAACGAGGCTGTAAGAAAAATGAAGCGAGGGGAGTTAGGGAAAATTATTAAAAAAGGTAAATTCGAATCGACATACTCATTTTATTGCTCATTCCCTCTCTGTCCTATCCTATACAAAAAATTACAAAATTGGATCGATCTTACTTGGTTACAAAATACGTTGGGCGGCCGCCAGTGTAGCTGCTGCTGCTGATGATGCTGATGTAGTCGCTGCTGCTGCTGATGATGTTGACGTTGACGCTGTGGCTGCTGATGATGTTGCTGCAGTCGCTGTTGCCGCTGACGATACTGACGTCATTATTGCTACAGTTCCGATGATGGTGAGGGTGTTTTCTCTTGTCAAACGAACCGGTAAGTCTATTTTATCCAAAGTCAAATTTACCAACTACGATTAACTGTTTTCTTTCCTTTTTTTATTTTCAGCTTGTAATTTTTAAAATCACGGTAAGTCTATTTTTATTCAGGTCAAATTTATAAACTACGATTAAATGTTTTTCTTTCTTTTTACTTTCAGCCTGTAATTTTTTTTTTTAAAATCACGGTAAGTCTATTTTATTCAGGTCAAATTTATAAACTACGATTAACCGGTTTTCTTTCTTTTTACTTTCAGCTTGCAATTTTCAAAATCACGGTAAGTCTACTTTATTCAAATCAAATTTATAACTTAGAATTAACAGTTTTTCTTCCATTTTATTTTCAGCTCGTACTTTCCAAAATCACGGTAAGTCTACTTTATTCAAATCAAATTTATAACTTAGGATTAACAGTTTTTCTTTCATTTTATTTTCAGCTCGCACTTTTCAAAATCACGGTAAGTCTACTTTATTCAAATCAAATTTATAACTTAGGATTAACAGTTTTTCTTTCATTTTATTTTCAGCTCGCACTTTTCAAAATCACGGTAAGTCTACTTTATTCAAATCAAATTTATAATTTAGGATTAACTGTTTTTCTTTCATTTTATTTTCAGCTCGCACTTTTCAAAATTACGGTAAGTCTACTTTATTCAAATCAAATTTATAATTTAGGATTAACAGTTTTTCTTTCATTTTATTTTCAGCTCGTACTTTTCAAAATCACGGTAAGTCTACTTTATTCAAATCAAATTTATAATTTAGGATTAACTGTTTTTCTTTCATTTTATTTTCAGCTCGCACTTTTCAAAATCACGGTAAGTCTACTTTATTCAAATCAAATTTATAACTTAGGATTAACTGTTTTTCTTTCTTTTTAGATTTCCTCGGAAATACGACACGGTCTGGCCACATGTTATAGGCAACAAAATTTGGATTCAACTAAAACGCTAAATAATGCCCGTGCAATTCCCCAAATTTTTTGTTTTTTTTTTTTTTACAGCCGTCACTTATTACTTAATATTTGCAAATACTTTTATTGTATTTCGGTGATAAAAAAAAATAAACCGCAAGTTCCTGTTTTAAATGAATAATTTTACACCGACCCAACACGATGTAATCGACGATTTACACAAGAAAAAAAAATGTTTCACAGTTTCCTTTGCCACATTTCTTTTTTCCGACACATGTAGTCTGCAACCAAAACTTGATTTTTCGATCTTTGCGAAAACTTCTATTGTACATTGATATTTCGATGATTAAATTAAACCGTAAGCTGATTTCCGTGCCCGTTAGAAGGATTAAAATACTTTAATTTAATTCTTTTTATATCCGACGCGACATGGCCAACGATCTATTCGGGAACAAAAACTCCTCACTCCAACTCCGCGTTATTCTCTTTTTTTTTCGGCCAGCGGTCACTTCTCGACTCCCGACCAAAACTCCTCGACTCCTCTCGACTGACTCCCAACTGACCCCACGCCAATTCCGCCGTTGACGGTCCCGGTGCCACTCACTCACACAGCTGCGCCGACAGCCAATCGTGCGCTCGCAGCAGCTGTGTGCGTCAGTGGCAACGGGATCGCGCCTTGCTATTCTCGACGAAGGGAACCCGGCCTGCAGCATCTAAGCGCATCTCGAATGTTCGGCGGCCGAAAGCGGAGGATTTATCAGGCGAAATTTTCAGCTTTCGCCCGCCGTGCACCCAGATGCGCCCAATGCCACAGGCCGGTGCCGCTGCGCTACGGTGTTCGGATCTTGGGCGCCGTGAAATTTTGGAGGGCCCCTAACCATGGGCGGCGGTAAAAAAAAATTTTTATGCAGTGGTAATTCCCTGACCACAACAAGTATTACTAGCTAAGAAGTGGCGTATGAAATGAATCTGATAAGGCGCTAGAAGATTTCTTGAATAGTTCTTCAAATCACTTATAAGTTATAAGAATTGTCAAAAGCTAATCTAAGAGTATTACCTACACAATGAACTTTAAATAGGATTGTGTGATTTGTTACACATATGATATTAATTTTTAGAGTTGTGTAATATACATATTCTCCCAACACCTCTAAAAGACTTTAGAAAGTTGAAATAAAAACACGCTTCTGATATATTCGTCTCTTTATATGACTATGAAATTATAATGTTTATTACAATATATCAATGGAAATATTACTGCAAAAGAAATTACACTGATAAAATGTGGTGTGATACCTCCAAAAAGTGCTTATCGCTCTCAAAATTCTGCAAATTAATCGATATGAAATGATAAAACAAATTTTTCTTTTTAATTCAGTTAATTAAAAAATTGAAAAATATATTCTAAAAAGCCTCTTTCCGACATAATACATGAATTAATCATAGAACAGTTTGAAATTTGAGAAAAATCAGTTTATTTTCCAACTTAAATCAATTATTACCCACTACATTCTTTTAATGAAAAACGAAAAATGGCCGGTTGTTGTTGTCTTGCATTAAGTCTTTATAAGACTACTAGTAGAGCGTCAAGAAAATCCCTATTCTTATAACAATCTTGCTTTAACTTCACATAAAGTCACGAGGTCATAAGGCTTTTAAAATAGATTTTTACGAGCTTTCGTACGATCCTATAAGATCGTAGTCCCAGAGCTCAGTTTTTTTTTCTTAAAAGAGTTCAAGTTTAACCCTTAAAAGAATGTGTTCTTACTTTTCTTATAAAACACTAACCCAAGATTATTGTAAGATAGTAATCAGAATAAGAAGTACTCTGAAAAGGCAATGTTACTGGTAAGAGTTTTAACCAAGTGTGAATTCTCCGCGAAAGCCTTTAAGAGTAATATAAGAATCAATTCTTAGGGAGGAAAAATATAATTACGCTACTAGAAATGATTTTTAGAAAAATATCTTATAAGCCTGTTAAAAGAAAGATTTCTTTATGAAAAAGCTAATAAGAGCTTTAAAAGTCTATTTCAAATTTGCCTAAGAATTGAGTCTTGCAAATTGTTTGTTGGGAAACAAGCAAGTTCTTTTTTAATACATGATTACCAACACGGACATCAAACAAATCGGCATTCTTATTTACACTCAACGCAGAGAAAGAGCTTTTGGGACCATTTTATTGGAATTTAGACCTCCATGTAAAATCCCATAAGAAAATGCGCCAGATTCCCCATAGCTTATCTACTCACCGCAAACTGCTTTTTTTAAAAGAGTATCTGAAGATTTGCTCTCAGTGGCTTATTTCTTAATATTTTAGGCTAAAAACTTAACTCAATATATTTGAAATGATGTGTACAATTTTGAAATAAATTTAATTTAACATTTGCTCAGAAAAAACTATCACAAATATGCTTAATATGAAGCGAGTTAACCCTAACCAAATATAAGCTTCTAAGATAATTCAAAATCTTTAAAATGTTAAGCTATCGTTTGTTGATGCCTTATGTTTAAAGTTTTACATATATTAATAAAATTATTGCTCGCCAAAATAAGTTTTGAAAAATATTTATGTTTCCCTTCATACTTCATTGCCCAAGTGTGAATGAATAGGCGGCTATTTTTTGCAATAAATGGGCGATATTCATTAATAATTAAACAGAGATGTGTTTTAATTAAAGATTTTAATTCAATTAGATGTTGAGTTGAAATTCTAATAGAAAAAATTATATTAGTTATTTGTAACAGGGAAAAAATTCCCTTTAGTTAGCGATAGACTATATAAATTTAAGGGAAAAAATGTATAGAAAAATCCAGTGAAGGAAATTAAGTTGAAGCTTAAATCTATATCCCAACATAAATTATACTATGTTATCGCTAGTATTGCAGATAATTGACTAATTTAGGGATTGTCAACAAAGTTACACCCATCATAAAATGCTTCAGCAGACTCCTTAATTTATTGCTAATTAATTCTATATTAGCTTCAATTGAAAAAAATAAATTAAGCGATATCTTAATTCGATCTGGAGATAAATACTTAAAAAAAAAAACATGGCAGTCGCGGGACTGGCCGATGGAAGCTTTGCTTAAAAAATTTTCAAAATTTTTTAAATTGTGAAAATTTAAAAAATTTTGAAAATTTAAAAAATTTTGAAAATTTAAAAAATTTTGAAAATTTAAAAAATTTTGAAAATTTAAAATTTTTTGAAAATTTAAAAAATTTTGAAAATTTAAAAAATTTTGAAAATTTAAAAAATTTTGAAAATTTAAAAAATTTTGAAAATTTAAAAAATTTTGAAAATTTAAAAAATTTTGAAAATTTAAAAAATTTTGGAAATTTAAAAAATTTTGGAAATTTAAAAAATTTTAAAAATTTAAAAAATTTTGAAAATTTAAAAAATTTAAAAAATGTAAAAAACTGAAAATTTAAAAAATTTTGAAAATTTAAAAAATTTTGGAAATTTTGAAAATTTTGGAAATTTTGAAAATTTAAAAAATTTTGGAAATTTTAAAAATTTAAAAAATTTTGAAAATTTAAAAAATTTTGGAAATTTAAAAAATTTTGAAAATTTAAAAAATTTTGAAAATTTAAAAAATTTTTAAAATTTAAAAAATTTTGAAAATTTAAAAAATTTTGGAAATTTAAAAAATTTTGGAAATTTAAAAAATTTTAAAAATTTAAAAAATTTTGAAAATTTAAAAAATTTTGGAAATTTAAAAAATTTTGAAAATTTAAAAAATTTTGAAAATTTAAAAAATTTTGAAAATTTAAAAAATTTAAAAAATTTAAAAAACTGAAAATTTAAAAAATTTTGAAAATTTAAAAAATTTTGGAAATTTTGAAAATTTAAAAAATTTTGGAAATTTTAAAAATTTAAAAAATTTTGAAAATTTAAAAAATTTTGGAAATTTAAAAAATTTTGAAAATTTAAAAAATTTTGAAAATTTAAAAAATTTTGAAAATTTAAAAAATTTTGAAAATTTAAAAAATTTTGAAAATTTAAAAAATTTTGAAAATTTAAAAAATTTTGAAAATTTGACGTTTAAAATTTGACGTTTTTCGTTACCTTATTTCGTTACCCTCGGAAATAAAATTGTGAACGAATCTCCCGCACAACGTCCCAAAGGAAGCAAAGCTTCAAAAATCGCCAAATGGACTATGTATGTATATTAGAGATGCCACGAATAGTAATTTGGCCGAATACCGAATACCGAATGTTCGGCGAGGCTCTTGGCCGAAGCGCCGAACATTCGGCAGCCGAATATTCGGCCACACTTAGTACTTTCCGCGGGCGACAAGTCACAACTGTCGCTACAGAAAATGTTCGTTCAGATGAAGGTGTGGAACAAAAAAATTCTGTTGCAAATGAACTTGATTTTTACATGGTATCTGTGCGTTTAGATCAGACAGCAGACCCTTACAAGTGGTGGTCAGCAAACGCGAAACAATATCCAACCCTTTCACAATTTGCTAAGATTTATTTATCATCTCCCGGTAGCAGTGTGTATAGTGAGCGGCTGTTTTCGGAAGCAGGTACAATTTATGAGGAAAAACGCAATCGTCTGCTATCAACAAACGCTGAAAAAATTGTTTTCATTCATCATAACTTACCACTGGTAGATTTTAAATATTAATTTGTTAGCTCTTTTTTTTGGTTAAATAAATATATCTTTGTGAGTAATATTTTGAGTTCTTTTTTCATGATTTATTAGGTAATCCTTACTATATTTTATCATAAATACGAAATTAAATCTGTTTATCACGATTTCACGCCAAAACTGCTGAACCGATTTAAATGAAATTTGGTACACAGATACATACTCTAGAGCCTTAGAAAGGACATGGGCTATAATTTATGCGGACGAAGTCGCGGGAAAACAGCTAGTAATAAAAAAATAATAAATAAATTGCTATTCGGTATTCGGCCGAATAGTTAACCATATTCGGCCGAATACCGAATAGCGAAAAAAAGTGGCCGAATAGCCGAATACCGAATAGTTGCCGAATATTCGTGGCATCTCTAATGTATATGTATGCATATAACATCTTTGAAATCAGCAAATTCTAAAATGTCGCTGTGTCAATTTTTATAATAATCCTGCATGTTTTTAAATTTTGCTATGCCATTTTGGATCCACCATTTTGAATTTCGAAACTAAGGCCTAATGAATAGGCTGTGCAATGGAAAAAATCGCTTCAAAATCAATCATATCGTCGTTGCGCGTGCAATACCGCGAAAGAGCAGTTTGTAAATACCGCGTAACAGCAAAATGCGCAAAATTGAAATATTGCGGCTACGCATTCTTAACATAGTTTCGCTCCTCCTCACAGAATTTAAATTAGGATATAAAAAACCTCATTTTTGACATAAAAAAATTCAATTCTATATTAAATGTTTCATTTCAAACCCGCGTATCTGCTAATTGTAAACTAATTTTTCCGTAATTTGTTGTAACAAAACCGCGTAAGTGACTTTAAACAGAATCTAAGCAAGTTATTAAAGTGATTTTATATGGAAACTAAGCAAGTTATTAGTAAGCTAACGTTATTTTCTTATAAAATAGGTCGCAAAGAAGCAGCCTTAGAGTTCAGTCCATAAAATATAGTTAAATGACTAAGATATTAAGTTTTTTCTTCCTCCTGTAAAATCGTGAAAACGCAGATACGCGGTATTTACAAACTGCTCTTTCGCGGTATTGCACGCGCAACGACGATATATTTCTAGAGCAGTAGCTGTTTTGTTGATTGGGACAATTAAAGAAGAGAAAGAAGTCTATTATAATTGAAATTATTTTACTTTTATTTAATGATTTCAAAAAACGTACAATAATAAACTGTGTTCTCTCTCTAGTCTTCCTCCAAATGAGCGACGTTATCTCGGTCACGTGCGGGCGCTGGGTGGCTCGATTTGTAGAGTGCTGATGATACGCTGACTGGTAACTCATAATGTTGCGCGGGTGGCTTACTTTGCCGCTGGGGTGGAGTGGACGCCTCACGGTTCTAATGGTGATGTTTTTCCCACTGAAGTGAATGCCTCACCGTTGCTGATGGGGATGTTTTTTCCGCTGGAGCGAATGCCTCACTGTTGCTGACGCTAGTGATGACGTTCAGCACGATCGGGGCCGGTTCTAGGAACAAGCGGAACAAACGACCTCTTGGGGCGCCAAAATGAGAGGGGCGCTGCACCGCACTATGATATATTTAGACGAATTTATTCCATTGTTCAATTATCTCCCGATGGAATAATGCTACTGAAATGAATTTTTTTTCTTTAAATTAAAGTGCACACTTTGGTGGATATGGCAAAAATACTAAAAAGTTCTGATGACCTTTATTTGACTTTGAAAATTGGCTTCAAAGTTGACGTTTTTTAGAAAAAATTGATATTTTTACATGTAGAAACTAGATCAATATTTCCTTTTATTTTATTTCTGGCTGAAATTCCCCGGGAGGAGTTTTAGAACTAGAAATGATCGATAAAGGTCATTCGAAAATCACGCGGAGGTCATTTGAAGGTCATTTTCGAGAGGACTGCCACGAAATCGTTTTTTTCGCAGTCTGACCGGGAAGAGGATTGTAGATTCGGTCCTTGGATGCTCAGGTCGAGTTACAGCCTCAAAGATTATCAGTAGTGGCCAGTCTAGGGTCATCCGGAGGTAATTTGGAAGTCAATTCAAGTATCATTTGGTGGGAATCAGCAAGAATCGCCTTTTTTCGCAGTCTGACCGGGGAAAGGAGTATGGATCCAGTTCTTGGATGCTCAGGTCGAATTATAGCCTCAAGAATTATCGGTAGTGTCCAGTCTTGGGTCATCCAGGGGTCATTTGTGGGTCATTTCAAGGGAATCACTACGAAATGGCTTTTTTTCCGCAGTCTGAAAAAGGAAAAAGGATTGTAAATCCAGTCCCTGTATGCTCAGGTCGAGTTATAGCCACAAGAATTATCGGTAGTGACCAGTCTAAGATCTAGTCTAGGGCTAAATTATTTGTTAAAAGTTTTTAATGTACTTTCCGTGCTCTCTAGCAATATGATTGGAAAAATGTCTGCTCCTCTTATCATACAGTCCCCGACAAAACTATAACACACCCATCAGTTTTTTAGAAAATGGTTAAGGGAATTCCCGCTAATGACCAATCATATCCATAAGCAAATCTACCTGCAGTGTATACTCCTTTTTTCCCAGAAATTTCGACTGGGCGTGAACTGCGACGGGAATTATGGCGCCAAATTATTTTTTCAGTGCGACACAACTTTAACACATCCATTAATTTCTAGATCATTTTCGTGCGAGTGCTCAAGTAGTAAAGAAAATTTGTGCTTAAAACATTTAGTACAAGAGTTGTGTTACTATGAGCCCAAGTTGAATAAAGAATTAGGGAAGAAGAGATAAAAATCATAGTAGACTTGATAAGAAATAATGTTTCCGTAACAGAAATTGCGCAAAGAATTAAAACAAACAATCGGTAATCTGTAACCACTTAATTAATGCATAAAACTATGGTAAGAAGATTCCTGGAGGTAGGCCAAAAGCTGCATCCGAGCAAGATAAATGTGTAATTTTGATATTTGCCTCAAATTCAGCGCTTATAACCAGTCAAATCGCGGAAAAAGCTGGAGTTTCCACGCATGTGAGAATTGTTCAGCGTATTCTCCAAAAAGCTGAACATTTTAAAAGAAAAAAACTGAAAAAGAAACCTCTATTAACGGACCAATACAAGAAGCAGCGTTTGGATTTTACTATCAAACATATCGGATGGAATAAAAGATGGCGATCGGTTATATTCTCAGACGAAAAGAACTTCAATTTGGACGGCCCTGATGGGTTTGGCTACAATTACCACGATATTCGAAAGAACGAAGTAACCTTAAGTGGAAGACAAATGGGTGGAGATGGAGTTATGGTTTGGGCTGCTATTGGGTATCGAGGAAAAAGTGACATTTGCTTCATTTCCGGCCGAATGAACAGCAGAAGCTACATTGAATTAATTGATCAGCAGTTGCAGAAGTATGGTACGGTTGTAACTGCTGGCAATGTTATTTTTCAGCAGAGTAATTCGGCGATTCATAGAGCGAGATGCGTTCAACAACTTGTTCAGCACAAACGAATATCGACTTTGAAATGGCCGTACCGCTCCCCCGATTTAAATATAATTGAAAATTGTTGGGGGGTCACGCAAGAGCTGAGTATGCAGAAGGAAGGGGATTTAACAGTATGCAGGAGCTAAAAGATTGCATTGAAGAAAATTGGACTTTAGAGCAAAACCGCTTTAAAACCCTGTATAATAAGTGATTTGAGAATGATTAGATTTGATTATGCATATGATTGGTCATTAGGATAACTTCCGTTAAAAGATTTCTAAGAAACCGAGGAGTGTGTTATAGTTTTGTTGGGGAGTGTATTAGCTAGTTAACGTGTCAAGAACGATCGTAGAGACTTTTTTTTATTCCCGACGCCAATCACAAGCTACTAGTTGTTAATAATTTCATTAGACGAAGCGCTTGCGAACCTGCGTCAATCAGTGCTCGCGCCGCTTGCATACCCGCAGAGCTTTCAATGTAAAGAATTACTGTACTGAGGCTGTTACGCGTTAAATTTCCAAAATTTTTTAAATTTTCAATTTTTTTTAAATTTTCAAAATTTTTTAAATTTTCAAAATTTTTTAAATTTTCAAAATTTTTTAAATTTTCAAAATTTTTTAAATTTTCAAAATTTTTTAAATTTTCAAAATTTTTTAAATTTTCAAAATTTTTTAAATTTTCAAAATTTTTTAAATTTTCAAAATTTTTTAAATTTTCAAAATTTTTTAAATTTTCAAAATTTTTTAAATTTTCAAAATTTTTTAAATTTTCAAAATTTTTTAAATTTTCAAAATTTTTTAAATTTTCACAATTTAAAAAATTTTGAAAATTTTTTAAGCAAAGCTTCCATCGGCCAGTCCCGCGACTGCCATGTTTTTTTTTTTTTAAGTATTTATCTCCAGATCGAATTAAGATATCGCTTAATTTATTTTTTTCAATTGAAGCTAATATAGAATTAATTAGCAATAAATTAAGGAGTCTGCTGAAGCATTTTATGATGGGTGTAACTTTGTTGACAATCCCTAAATTAGTCAATTATCTGCAATACTAGCGATAACATAGTGTAATTTAGGTTGGGATATAGATTTAAGCTTCAACTTAATTTCCTTCACTGGATTTTTCTATACATTTTTTCCCTTAAATTTATATAGTCTATCGCTAACTAAAGGGAATTTTTTCCCTGTTACAAATAACTAATATAATTTTTTCTATTAGAATTTCAACTCAACATCTAATTGAATTAAAATCTTTAATTAAAACACATCTCTGTTTAATTATTAATGAATATCGCCCATTTATTGCAAAAAATAGCCGCCTATTCATTCACACTTGGGCAATGAAGTATGAAGGGAAACATAAATATTTTTCAAAACTTATTTTGGCGAGCAATAATTTTATTAATATATGTAAAACTTTAAACATAAGGCATCAACAAACGATAGCTTAACATTTTAAAGATTTTGAATTATCTTAGAAGCTTATATTTGGTTAGGGTTAACTCGCTTCATATTAAGCATATTTGTGATAGTTTTTTCTGAGCAAATGGTAAATTAAATTTATTTCAAAATTGTACACATCATTTCAAATATATTGAGTTAAGTTTTTAGCCTAAAATATTAAGAAATAAGCCACTGAGAGCAAATCTTCAGATACTCTTTTAAAAAAAGCAGTTTGCGGTGAGTAGATAAGCTATGGGGAATCTGGCGCATTTTCTTATGGGATTTTACATGGAGGTCTAAATTCCAATAAAATGGTCCCAAAAGCTCTTTCTCTGCGTTGAGTGTAAATAAGAATGCCGATTTGTTTGATGTCCGTGTTGGTAATCATGTATTAAAAAAGAACTTGCTTGTTTCCCAACAAACAATTTGCAAGACTCAATTCTTAGGCAAATTTGAAATAGACTTTTAAAGCTCTTATTAGCTTTTTCATAAAGAAATCTTTCTTTTAACAGGCTTATAAGATATTTTTCTAAAAATCATTTCTAGTAGCGTAATTATATTTTTCCTCCCTAAGAATTGATTCTTATATTACTCTTAAAGGCTTTCGCGGAGAATTCACACTTGGTTAAAACTCTTACCAGTAACATTGCCTTTTCAGAGTACTTCTTATTCTGATTACTATCTTACAATAATCTTGGGTTAGTGTTTTATAAGAAAAGTAAGAACACATTCTTTTAAGGGTTAAACTTGAACTCTTTTAAGAAAAAAAAACTGAGCTCTAGGACTACGATCTTATAGGATCGTACGAAAGCTCGTAAAAATCTATTTTAAAAGCCTTATGACCTCGTGACTTTATGTGAAGTTAAAGCAAGATTGTTATAAGAATAGGGATTTTCTTGACGCTCTACTAGTAGTCTTATAAAGACTTAATGCAAGACAACAACAACCGGCCATTTTTCGTTTTTCATTAAAAGAATGTAGTGGGTAATAATTGATTTAAGTTGGAAAATAAACTGATTTTTCTCAAATTTCAAACTGTTCTATGATTAATTCATGTATTATGTCGGAAAGAGGCTTTTTAGAATATATTTTTCAATTTTTTAATTAACTGAATTAAAAAGAAAAATTTGTTTTATCATTTCATATCGATTAATTTGCAGAATTTTGAGAGCGATAAGCACTTTTTGGAGGTATCACACCACATTTTATCAGTGTAATTTCTTTTGCAGTAATATTTCCATTGATATATTGTAATAAACATTATAATTTCATAGTCATATAAAGAGACGAATATATCAGAAGCGTGTTTTTATTTCAACTTTCTAAAGTCTTTTAGAGGTGTTGGGAGAATATGTATATTACACAACTCTAAAAATTAATATCATATGTGTAACAAATCACACAATCCTATTTAAAGTTCATTGTGTAGGTAATACTCTTAGATTAGCTTTTGACAATTCTTATAACTTATAAGTGATTTGAAGAACTATTCAAGAAATCTTCTAGCGCCTTATCAGATTCATTTCATACGCCACTTCTTAGCTAGTAATACTCTTGAAGAATTCTTAGGTCGTTATTTTTTGAAGGTATTGTCTTAGCTAAAGCTTATTTTAATTCTCATACAACTCTTGAAGGGCTTTATAAGAAAAATATTGTTTGTTGGGTTGTCATGTCGCTACTAACAACGGACCAAATGATGACGAGTCTTATGCAGCAGATTAATTTCTGTTGCTTTAAAGCTTAGACTAAGCTGATGGTCTGTAAAAAAAAAAAAAAAAAAAAAAAAAAAAAAAAAAAAAAAAAAACTTAAAAGTGGCTACGCTGAATCCTTACAATGCCAACTCCATTAGTTTCCTGCTCGAAGGCTGTGACATACGGACGGACAGACAGACAGACATGACGAATCCATAAGGGTTCCGTTTTTGCCATTTGGCTACGGAACCCTAAAAATGAAAATTGACAGAATGACGCGCTTTTGAAATTGAAACTCTGAAAACAGGACTTTTTCTTACCAATTTTTAAATGTAATAAAATTTCGATTCTAATTCCGGCCATAGCCACTAGTGTTCTGTTCTAACATATTTCAGATGATTCGACTGAATAATTTTTTCTGTTTTTCACCATGCAAAACAAAGTAGTTTCGAGATAACTGCGTTCAAAGTTTATATGGATATTTTTAAAGGCGTGGGGGCACGGTACAGGTCCGTTCGCTACCAACTAATAAGGCTGTAAAACCTGAAATACTGCCAATATCTTTACAACAATTATATTCTCACAAGACTCGGACTAACAAAAATTCGATTTGTTGAAAATTCTAGACCACCGGGTCCCCTTAAGTCGATATTTCTGTATTCATAAATGTTTGACTGACCAATTATTATTATTATTATTTGGGTAATGGAAAATTCTAGAACGATGATTATTAATTTTTCCTAAGTTAATAATCGCAATGTTATAACTAGGAATTGTTTACAATTTGAAAAATCAAATATTATTTTTGTCCCGATCTCTGGCAACCAGGTTCACATAACCCAAACTCTTATATCTCTCCAGCAAATGTGAAGTGCTATTAAATATTATAAAATAAAGTTATTCCAAAAATTATTATTGTTTCGAACATTTTTAGTACATCTGGTTGGACTTAATCTACAATACTTAAACACAGTTTTTGAAGCAACTGTTTATGCACTATTTTTTTAAATACTATCAATTAAGATTTATAAATAAATAAGAAAAAATACTACCCGAAAAAATCTCCAAAACGTCGTCTCAAAACCCAGAGCATTTTACAAGATGCTGCTAAAATGTCTGCGAATTAGAAAGCATTATTAAGAATATAGCACCATTTAAGGTTTGTACCCCGACTACTGTCGTTATTCAAGAAGAAGCTTTTTAACGAAATCAGCTAGAATACTCCCTAAATTAGCTCCACATGAATTTCTAAAAACGTATTTAGAAAGAATAAAATCAGATGGCATTAAAGTAATACTTAATTTCCTCTCAGAACGTTAATCAACTTCTAACGAATTCGCCTCCAGCAGCCGAATAAAAACAGTTCGGAAGTACTAAACTTTCACTATCAAATTTTCAAACCCCTTAAGTTGTCCACCATGTCGCGTGACAATTCCCCTTTTAAAGAATCATCAGTGCTACCAACACTAAAGTGTAAAAGAATAGAACAACTCGGGCACTTTGGTAGTCTCCTTTTCCATTCAAAATATTTTTAAAAATTTCATTAATAGTAGAGAATTCGGGAAATAAATTAAAAACAAATAAAACGTGTGCTTTCACAAATTTACGAAGTTATTCTTAAATCGCCTACCGTATTGTGAAAAAAATAATAGCGCGGGATATTGCAGCAAGAATTGTTTCCATTTCAAACGAGTGACGTTTCGTGAAAAATTGGTGGGCGCGTGATATTTCGATAAAAGTGACAAGCAATTGATTGTAGAGAAAAAATTATGGAAGAAGGTATTTATCGTAAACTCGATTAATTTGAATATTTTTATGTGTTTAGTTTAACACCTGAAAATGTTTTTTCCGACAATTTTTAACCTGGAAATAATTTGAATTTAAAAATTTGAAAATTGAGTGGATTTCCATCTTTTGATTCCTCCCTCAGTCTTGACTGTCAAATGTGTCAGGGCGCGCTTATTTTCGCGCACTATTTCTCTGGATTCGGCTAACTTTTCTGAATGTTGTGATGACTGAAGATGTTGTTGATTTTTATGTTAATTCCCTGTTTTGTGGAATTTATTTTCAGGAAAGCCTTCAGCATTGGATTGTTGGAAAAATTGCTCGTTTGACATTTCCTCGCTGCGGGAGAGGGAAGTGAGTTCCGAGCAACCTTGAGGGATTTTCCTAGTTTCGTTTATTTTTGTTGAGATTTAACAGCGATCTGTTTTTAATTATCAGTACAATCAAAAACATTTCACAATATACTTAAATTATTAAATACTCTGAATAAACAAATTGAAAGCAAGGTTTTCATGCTTTTTTAAAAATACCCCTTAAAGATGATTTGTTTTTACATATATTATCTGATTTTGGTAGTAAAACGATGTTACTGATGACTCAGTATTAATGCGCATTCTGTAATGCATCTCGGAATTCTTAATTTTGTGAGTCTATTTCATACAGTGGTCACACAAAAGTGAGGTTTTTTTTTAAACAGAAAGTATCAGGCAAAATCTTTACATTCTCATCATATTTTAATATGTTGTGGCACTAATTCAAAAAGTACCCCAATTCATTATATTATATTTTAAGAAGTTGTGGATATTTAAAATCGACTCTTAGGAGCTTGTTATACCTGGCTTAAATGAAAGTTTAAACCTTAATGTATATTAAATTACATACCACAAATAGTGAATTAGAGGATTAAGGGCAGTCAGAAGATAAAAAAGAAAAAGGTTAAAAAACTGTAACCCGACTATGGAAAAAATTAATATAATTAAGGGCAGAAGAAGTTCCGAAACCCTTAAAGGGACATTTACTTTCTAAATTTTTTTTTTCATAAATGTGTTGTAAAACATCACAGAAATATTGGGAGTATATTTTTTTAACCGTTTTGAGAAATTCAATATATAAAAAAAAGTTATAAGCACATTTGTAGCAGTATATTACGTTTATCGTTGCTTAAAATTATCGAATAAAAACTTTAATCGCGTTTTTCTCGAAACTACGTTCTGAACTCGTGGGACAAAGGAGGATGCAAATCCTGGTCCCACCCTCCAATAGCTACGTATGATACATCGTTGGATAGGTATTTTTGAGCTGAATAAAAGTTATAATGGCACCAAGTTCCAAATCTTAGTCCGTTTAGAGTTATTCTTTCCTATGCATGGCAGTTTTGGCAATAGTCAAGTAATGCTATTTACGTACTCTTGTGCATAATACACTCACTGTAGATGCTAACCTAGAGCTTTCAACCGCGCCGCGTCGTTTAGTCACAAACCAGTCTGTCTCGCTCGCACTCATAAGGTATTTACGGTGTTAAACTGATATATTAAATAAAGCATAACTCTAAATAGACTAAGATTTGGAACTTAGCGCCAGTATAACTTTTGTTCAACTCAAAAATACCTATCCAACGATGTATCCTACGTAGCTATTGGAGGGTGGGACCAGATGTCATAGAAACCCTGGCATCCTCCTTTCTCAGGCTCTAAACATCCAATTTGAAAAAAACCAAAAAGCATTCGATTTTGTATACAAAATATTAGGGGATATACCTCTAAAAACTTATATATATACAAATCCATCCTTTTTACAGGGGTAGTTAACGCCAAGAAAGGATAGATTTGTCAACACTTTTTGGAAATCTTGAATAAAGTGACGAAAAAAAATTTTTTTAATTAATTTTTTAGGTATATTCCCTAGGAAAATGTCTAAGGAACATAACCCATTTTGAAATTTGACTCAATTTTTTTTAGGAAGCTCAAAAAGTGTCGCACCGTTTCAATAAATATAGATTTTTTTTTTAAATTTTTTAAAGGTCGATTTTTTTTCCCGATTTGGAGAGTAAATGTCCCCTTAACCCGACTAGTTATACATAAATAAAATAAATTAAAAAATAAGAAACAAGTTCCTTCTGGCAGTTTCACATTAACAACGTTATAATTCAACTCAAATGCCGTGGTCGGGCGTATTTTTTTATCCTTTATTAACGGCATCTCCATTGGTTTTATTTGTCTATCAAATTAGATGATGTGCTTTTTGTAGTTAACATGCAGTGCAAATAAGCAAACAAGATGAATAATGAATACATAATAACAAAATTAAGCAAAAAAAAAAAAAAAAAAGGAAGGTAAAAATATGGAAAAAAAACTAATTTTGAAACTGAATACGCTCGAAATTCCAAATTTCGTTCATAGTCTGTCCAGGATATAACAGTCCCTGCATTTTTCTCGAAACTACTTTTTGACCTGATCGATGCGATTGCTTGTATGCTAACTGTGCGATTGAAAAACTTTATTGTATTTTACATTGTAATTTGTATTGACTGTGATTCGACATTTTTTTCCTAATTCAATTTTAAAGATTTTAAATATAAAGGTTGGCTGTGGTGATATTGTTTTTATAAGCGAACGTTTCAAACGGCGAGATGACATCGTATAAAAAACTGAAGTGAGTACGAAATTGTTTTACAGGTCCTAACTAAACATTTCCAGTTTGCCAACCAAAAGTAATTTCCTGATTTTACCCAATTGAAAGATTATTAACAATGATTTAACGCATCGTTAAAGTCGTACTCCTGCACTTGTTTGTTTTAACCTTAATTCGCAGATGAGAGCAGAAGGGCGCAAAAATGAATAATCTACTTAAAAAATTTCTCAATAAATGTGGCTCTAGCTAGGAATTTATAAAAGAGAAATATATTTCATATAAAATTTTAGAAAAATCCAATAATTGTGTGCGCCTCTATATATATAGATAAGTGATCTCACATTTATAACAGGGCTCGTCTGTATGAAACTTTTAATTCTTGTATATGAATATTGGGCCAAACGTAATAGCCCATAGCTGTAACACATTATTGTATTTGTACTTTTTTATAACACATGTACTGTTAGCCGAATAAAGATTATCTGAATCTGAAATCTGGTAATTTTTGCTGTTTGCGGTGAAACGTGACTGGATAGCTTCCTCTTCCGTTTTCTGCTTGCGATCGCGCGGAGTTTGGAGTTTTAAAGATTTTAAAGATAAAGGTTGGCTGTGGTGATATTGTTTTTATAAGCGAACGTTTCAAACGGCGAGATGACATCGTATAAAAAACTGAAGTGAGTACGAAATTGTTTTACAGGTCCTAACTAAACATTTCCAGTTTGCCAACCAAAAGTAATTTCCTGATTTTACCCAATTGAAAGATTATTAACAATGATTTAACGCATCGTTAAAGTCGTACTCCTGCACTTGTTTGTTTTAACCTTAATTCGCAGATGAGAGCAGAAGGGCGCAAAAATGAATAATCTACTTAAAAAATTTCTCAATAAATGTGGCTCTAGCTAGGAATTTATAAAAGAGAAATATATTTCATATAAAATTTTAGAAAAATCCAATAATTGTGTGCGCCTCTATATATATAGATAAGTGATCTCACATTTATAACAGGGCTCGTCTGTATGAAACTTTTAATTCTTGTATATGAATATTGGGCCAAACGTAATAGCCCATAGCTGTAACACATTATTGTATTTGTACTTTTTTATAACACATGTACTGTTAGCCGAATAAAGATTATCTGAATCTGAAATCTGGTAATTTTTGCTGTTTGCGGTGAAACGTGACTGGATAGCTTCCTCTTCCGTTTTCTGCTTGCGATCGCGCGGAGTTTGGAGTTTTAAAGATTTTAAAGATAAAGGTTGGCTGTGGTGATATTGTTTTTATAAGCGAACGTTTCAAACGGCGAGATGACATCGTATAAAAAACTGAAGTGAGTACGAAATTGTTTTACAGGTCCTAACTAAACATTTCCAGTTTGCCAACCAAAAGTAATTTCCTGATTTTACCCAATTGAAAGATTATTAACAATGATTTAACGCATCGTTAAAGTCGTACTCCTGCACTTGTTTGTTTTAACCTTAATTCGCAGATGAGAGCAGAAGGGCGCAAAAATGAATAATCTACTTAAAAAATTTCTCAATAAATGTGGCTCTAGCTAGGAATTTATAAAAGAGAAATATATTTCATATAAAATTTTAGAAAAATCCAATAATTGTGTGCGCCTCTATATATATAGATAAGTGATCTCACATTTATAACAGGGCTCGTCTGTATGAAACTTTTAATTCTTGTATATGAATATTGGGCCAAACGTAATAGCCCATAGCTGTAACACATTATTGTATTTGTACTTTTTTATAACACATGTACTGTTAGCCGAATAAAGATTATCTGAATCTGAAATCTGGTAATTTTTGCTGTTTGCGGTGAAACGTGACTGGATAGCTTCCTCTTCCGTTTTCTGCTTGCGATCGCGCGGAGTTTGGAGTTTTAAAGATTTTAAAGATAAAGGTTGGCTGTGGTGATATTGTTTTTATAAGCGAACGTTTCAAACGGCGAGATGACATCGTATAAAAAACTGAAGTGAGTACGAAATTGTTTTACAGGTCCTAACTAAACATTTCCAGTTTGCCAACCAAAAGTAATTTCCTGATTTTACCCAATTGAAAGATTATTAACAATGATTTAACGCATCGTTAAAGTCGTACTCCTGCACTTGTTTGTTTTAACCTTAATTCGCAGATGAGAGCAGAAGGGCGCAAAAATGAATAATCTACTTAAAAAATTTCTCAATAAATGTGGCTCTAGCTAGGAATTTATAAAAGAGAAATATATTTCATATAAAATTTTAGAAAAATCCAATAATTGTGTGCGCCTCTATATATATAGATAAGTGATCTCACATTTATAACAGGGCTCGTCTGTATGAAAGTTTTAATTCTTGTATATGAATATTGGGCCAAACGTAATAGCCCATAGCTGTGTTATGTACCAAAATCTTTGGTACGTTACATATCGGCATATCTATACGATTTCCCGATATGTAACCTAATTAAATAAATAAATTTGTTACGCATTAAATGTTGAAATGAGGTACCTAGCAAAAAATGCATTGCTGCCTGAGGTAACGTACACCTGCAACGCCCAGGTGCCAACGGTGTTTCCCAACAATTAATGCGGAAGAAAAACAAATGATGCAAAAATGCGCGATGAGTGCATCGATGCTAACTTCCGAGTAACAATTCCGAGGTGACATTAAGAACTCAAGTAAGAAGTAGAGGAGAGTCGTTTTCCATCACCAGCAGCGCGCGGACGCGAAGTAAAAAGTCGGGACCGGTTAGTCGGTAGAGAGTTACTTCTAAGTTCAAAGTCGGTGTAACCTAAGTTATAGTGTTTAAGATTCAAGAGTAAAATAAATGAAGTATACCCGACGAGTAACTCTTTTAACCGATTAAACCTCATCCGTCCCGTACAACCGATACCAGTCCGAGTACAGAAGATACCCTGGAACCATTTAATAATATTAAGAATATTCCCACCGGAATATACTTAACAGCTGTAACACATTATTGTATTTGTACTTTTTTATAACACATGTACTGTTAGCCGAATAAAGATTATCTGAATCTGAAATCTGGTAATTTTTGCTGTTTGCGGTGAAACGTGACTGGATAGCTTCCTCTTCCGTTTTCTGCTTGCGATCGCGCGGAGTTTGGAGTTTTAAAGATTTTAAAGATAAAGGTTGGCTGTGGTGATATTGTTTTTATAAGCGAACGTTTCAAACGGCGAGATGACATCGTATAAAAAACTGCAGTGAGTACGAAATTGTTTTACAGGTCCTAACTAAACATTTCCAGTTTGCCAACCAAAAGTAATTTCCTGATTTTACCCAATTGAAAGATTATTAACAATGATTTAACGCATCGTTAAAGTCGTACTCCTGCACTTGTTTGTTTTAACCTTAATTCGCAGATGAGAGCAGAAGGGCGCAAAAATGAATAATCTACTTAAAAAATTTCTCAATAAATGTGGCTCTAGCTAGGAATTTATAAAAGAGAAATATATTTCATATAAAATTTTAGAAAAATCCAATAATTGTGTGCGCCTCTATATATATAGATAAGTGATCTCACATTTATAACAGGGCTCGTCTGTATGAAACTTTTAATTCTTGTATATGAATATTGGGCCAAACGTAATAGCCCATAGCTGTAACACATTATTGTATTTGTACTTTTTTATAACACATGTACTGTTAGCCGAATAAAGATTATCTGAATCTGAAATCTGGTAATTTTTGCTGTTTGCGGTGAAACGTGACTGGATAGCTTCCTCTTCCGTTTTCTGCTTGCGATCGCGCGGAGTTTGGAGTTTTAAAGATTTTAAAGATAAAGGTTGGCTGTGGTGATATTGTTTTTATAAGCGAACGTTTCAAACGGCGAGATGACATCGTATAAAAAACTGAAGTGAGTACGAAATTGTTTTACAGGTCCTAACTAAACATTTCCAGTTTGCCAACCAAAAGTAATTTCCTGATTTTACCCAATTGAAAGATTATTAACAATGATTTAACGCATCGTTAAAGTAGTACTCCTGCACTTGTTTGTTTTAACCTTAATTCGCAGATGAGAGCAGAAGGGCGCAAAAATGAATAATCTACTTAAAAAATTTCTCAATAAATGTGGCTCTAGCTAGGAATTTATAAAAGAGAAATATATTTCATATAAAATTTTAGAAAAATCCAATAATTGTGTGCGCCTCTATATATATAGATAAGTGATCTCACATTTATAACAGGGCTCGTCTGTATGAAACTTTTAATTCTTGTATATGAATATTGGGCCAAACGTAATAGCCCATAGCTGTAACACATTATTGTATTTGTACTTTTTTATAACACATGTACTGTTAGCCGAATAAAGATTATCTGAATCTGAAATCTGGTAATTTTTGCTGTTTGCGGTGAAACGTGACTGGATAGCTTCCTCTTCCGTTTTCTGCTTGCGATCGCGCGGAGTTTGGAGTTTTAAAGATTTTAAAGATAAAGGTTGGCTGTGGTGATATTGTTTTTATAAGCGAACGTTTCAAACGGCGAGATGACATCGTATAAAAAACTGAAGTGAGTACGAAATTGTTTTACAGGTCCTAACTAAACATTTCCAGTTTGCCAACCAAAAGTAATTTCCTGATTTTACCCAATTGAAAGATTATTAACAATGATTTAACGCATCGTTAAAGTCGTACTCCTGCACTTGTTTGTTTTAACCTTAATTCGCAGATGAGAGCAGAAGGGCGCAAAAATGAATAATCTACTTAAAAAATTTCTCAATAAATGTGGCTCTAGCTAGGAATTTATAAAAGAGAAATATATTTCATATAAAATTTTAGAAAAATCCAATAATTGTGTGCGCCTCTATATATATAGATAAGTGATCTCACATTTATAACAGGGCTCGTCTGTATGAAACTTTTAATTCTTGTATATGAATATTGGGCCAAACGTAATAGCCCATAGCTGTAACACATTATTGTATTTGTACTTTTTTATAACACATGTACTGTTAGCCGAATAAAGATTATCTGAATCTGAAATCTGGTAATTTTTGCTGTTTGCGGTGAAACGTGACTGGATAGCTTCCTCTTCCGTTTTCTGCTTGCGATCGCGCGGAGTTTGGAGTTTTAAAGATTTTAAAGATAAAGGTTGGCTGTGGTGATATTGTTTTTATAAGCGAACGTTTCAAACGGCGAGATGACATCGTATAAAAAACTGAAGTGAGTACGAAATTGTTTTACAGGTCCTAACTAAACATTTCCAGTTTGCCAACCAAAAGTAATTTCCTGATTTTACCCAATTGAAAGATTATTAACAATGATTTAAGGGGGTAGTCCAGTGAAAAAAAAAATTTTTTTCAAATTTTTTGTTTTTGCTTAAATCTACTCTACTACACCTATAAAATACTCCCTTAAAATATCTTAGCAAAATATTGAATAGTTTTAAAGATACAGAGAGTTTTCGAGAGACGTGTAATCCGAGCGCTCGAAGGTCCCCTGGCGTGTTTCGGAGCAAGGAGGACGCTTGTATTTCTGTTTGCTCCGCCCATTTTTTTTCGGTTTATAACGGTCTAGGTCCTTCTGCTTTGTATTTAAAGTTAGTTATGTATGGAGCAGGCATCGCGTTAAGTATGGAGCAGGCATCGGTGACTAAGGTAAAATTAATTTTTTTAGCTTTTTTCCGCAAACAAAACTTTAATCGCGTTTTTCTCAAAACAGCATTTTTTGACTCGGCGGACGTCAGATCTCAGAGTCTTTTGCTCCGATTGATCTAAAAATTTAGCTGTATATTTCTTGATTGTGTATCTATCGGCGGAACTAGAATTATTAAGATCCATTGTTTAATTACAAAGTTATAAACAAATTAAGCACCCGAAAAACACCAGAAAAGTTCGAAATGCCGCCATTTTGTTATTTTTTATTAAAAATTAATAATTCTAGTTCCGACGATAGCCAATGTTCTACAGATTAAAACCTCGTTTGATTTTTTTGTTTCAAATGAACCGCTGCAGAGATTCGACGTCCGCCAACAAAAAATTTTTTTTTTTGGAGCGGCCATTTTGTCGGGATGACTCATCGAAAAAAAAAAATTAAATTTTTTTTTTTGTAGTTTAATAGTTGTACTATCATATGTCAAAAATGTTTTTAATAAAAATTAATTTCTAATATGAAAAAAAAATCGTTGAAAAAACAGTCGTTTTCACTGGACTACCCCCTTAACGCATCGTTAAAGTCGTACTCCTGCACTTGTTTGTTTTAACCTTAATTCGCAGATGAGAGCAGAAGGGCGCAAAAATGAATAATCTACTTAAAAAATTTCTCAATAAATGTGGCTCTAGCTAGGAATTTATAAAAGAGAAATATATTTCATATAAAATTTTAGAAAAATCCAATAATTGTGTGCGCCTCTATATATATAGATAAGTGATCTCACATTTATAACAGGGCTCGTCTGTATGAAACTTTTAATTCTTGTATATGAATATTGGGCCAAACGTAATAGCCCATAGCTGTGTTATGTACCAAAATCTTTGGTACGTTACATATCGGCATATCTATACGATTTCCCGATATGTAACCTAATTAAATAAATAAATTTGTTACGCATTAAATGTTGAAATGAGGTACCTAGCAAAAAATGCATTGCTGCCTGAGGTAACGTACACCTGCAACGCCCAGGTGCCAACGGTGTTTCCCAACAATTAATGCGGAAGAAAAACAAATGATGCAAAAATGCGCGATGAGTGCATCGATGCTAACTTCCGAGTAACAATTCCGAGGTGACATTAAGAACTCAAGTAAGAAGTAGAGGAGAGTCGTTTTCCATCACCAGCAGCGTGCGGACGCGAAGTAAAAAGTCGGGACCGGTTAGTCGGTAGAGAGTTACTTCTAAGTTCAAAGTCGGTGTAACCTAAGTTATAGTGTTTAAGATTCAAGAGTGTAAAATAAATGAAGTATACCCGACGAGTAACTCTTTTAACCGATTAAACCTCATCCGTCCCGTACAACCGATACCAGTCCGAGTACAGAAGATACCCTGGAACCATTTAATAATATTAAGAATATTCCCACCGGAATATACTTAACAATTTGGCGCAGCCGGTAGGATAGAGGAAGCTTGGTAATCAATTAAATACCGTAAATGCTTTAAAACCCTCTATCCAGAACCACAAGAGTTCTAAAAATACTTAAGTGCTGGGCAAAGATAAAGTCTTTCTTTACCCGTAACCTGAAGCCAGGCTCGGCTCCAGAGGCACACACTTTAAGTAAAAGAACTCCACCGCTCCCGGGTAATCAACTATAGTTGCCTCTGCTCCAGGCGAGCACGCAATTACCCGGACTTCAGGTACTCAACTGTAACTGCCTCTGCTCCAGGCGAGCACGCAGGTACCGATTTTTAGTGCAAAAGGCACCAACGCGGGATTATTCAATGACCACAGCGCACCGATAAAATCACAGAAGCGCTTACACAAGAAGGAAGGAAAGAAGAAGCCGATGAACGGAGACAAACCTCGCACCGGAGTAACACCAGCAGCAGCACGCAGCGACTCCACTACACCAACACAATCATCGGGGGAATCCACGAACCCTTCAACGACTCCGCAGCTGCCGAGAGATCATCTAAATCCACGAGCACCACCCACAGCATCAACAAGCAGCTCCTACAACACCTCTACACCGCATTCTCACCAGGGAATTCGTCTGCGAAGTGGAGCGGTAATCCCCAGACCCGTAGGCGACGTAGGAGTAAGTCTAGCTGATAACCTGAATCATATAGTAGAGAAAGTGCGAGTATCAGGTGACATCACAGCTGAACACTGTGACGAGATCGAGCAAAAAATAGAGCAACTCCGCGAACAAAGGGAAGCTCGAATCAAAGAATTAACAGCTGGCACCGAACAATTCAGGGAAAGTTTACTGAAATTTAAAAGATACTCGCACTCGCTCCAAAATAATAGAAACAACTTAGAATTAAGTAGTGATAAAAATTTAAGCGCGGAAATTGCACAAAGTGAACAGCCGACGGCGGCTGATCTCCTCACAGGCTGGTTGAGCGGATCAATTACGAGCTCGTCCACAGAAAACTCGCGCGATTCACAACACGTAACCGAACACAAGAGATACGCGGTAAACACACGCAGCCGGGAAATGACGGACACGGGAAAAGTACTAAAGCTTGCCACCCAAGTGGTCCCCATATTTTCAGGCGAGTTCAGCCCCCAAGTGAGCCAAGAGCTCCAAACTTTCCTATGCTGTTGCAAACAAGCACAAGCCTGCCTTTCGGAGGAAGAAAGATTAACCTTCCCTCGAATTCTGCTCACCCGTCTCCGGGGAGCGGCCTATCGTCTATTTTTGGCAGATCCTCCTCTTTCATTCGAGGACTTCGAGACACGTTTAAATCAAACATATTTGCCCCGGGAAAGCTACTTGGAACTGATGAATAAATTAATAAACATCAGCCAATTCCCGGTGGAATCGCTCAACGCCTTCACGGCAAGATTGCAGCAGACGCTGGCTCAGTGCAAAGAAGCGGCAGAACAAAACAATAATCCGGCAACAGCAATGGCACTCAAAGCCCAGCTAGAGGAATTCGCGAAAAGCGCATTCCAAAGAGGAGTAAATAATCCTTACCTCCGCCAGTACCTTCTGACTCTGAACGAAAACACCCTGAATCAGTTAGTCAGCAAGGCACTGGACATGGAGAAACTCCAGCACGGATCTACACATCCCCAAAATCCGATAACGGGCTGCGTACAGAGCCCGGAAGCATATCATGGGTCACGATCGTGCCCAAGCAGCACATACTCTAATGCATGCCAGGGCACCGATTTTCACTCCCAAGCTTTAGCACACTGTAATGCCATCCAGGCCACTTACACGAACACTCCTATGATTACACCAACCCGTTATGGGAACCACAACACACACCCGGGACCGCAGATTCAGGGCTATGGAGCAAATTACCCTGCAGCATCCCTGAGTCCAACGCGAAACTACGGAAGCACAGTACCCGGTATAACGAAAAGTATGTTACCGAACACGATTTGTGCTTTCTGCAAAAAACGGGGGCATACTTTCGCCGACTGTGTGACGAGAAGGAACACGCCGGTATGCGAGAAGTGCAAAAACTATGGGCACACCGCGAATACATGCCGCGCCGATCGCGAAAAATCAACGGGCCCACCTTATAGACCACATAGTCAGCAACTGACACCCACAAGCAACCCCGGTCGGCGCGTATACAACGTGCGATCAAGTTGCGCGTGGTGCGGGCGACGGGGGCATGAGGAAAGTGTGTGCCAACAAAAACAAAAGTATGTCAGCCGGAATTCGGGAAACGACGTACAGTCGAGTCCGAAATCCCCGACCCGACTTTAAATACTAAAAAGAAAAATTTGGGGTATACTCAGCCGCCCAAACCCAGTACCCCCGTGGTGGAACTCCCCCTAGACATTGGTCGAAATAAAAAGACTCAACTAGTGGTGGACACGGGCGCTGAGATAAGTTTAATAAAGAAAAAAGCGTTGAATTCTCTCGAATCAGTGAACTCGGAGAAAACCCTCGCCTTGCAATCCCCGTTTGGTAGGGGACATACCCTGGGAAGCTGCCAAGGAAATTTCATTAAAAAACTCTCTCCGAGTCGGGAAGTTAAAATTCCTTGCACTTTCCAGGTAATAGAAGATCTGCAAGATCTTTCCCACGATGGGCTATTGGGAAATGATTTCCTATCGCAATATTGCGACGTTGAGGGCCCAAATAAAAGACTTCGATTTCCGCGCACGGAAATCAATGAAGAGGAATTCTCATATCCAATAATACTCGATGCAGAGAAGGGATATACCCAAAAGACAACTGAAAACGAGGCTCAGGAAAAAGAGATGGAACCCGAAGGGGTTAAGCTGTCCACCTGTCATGCTCTCGGGGTATCTAGTAAAATAGATGCTGGTTGCCAAGCCCTAGAAAGGCCCAGGGTAAACGAGAATGAAACTCTAGCGAATACACCCCGGATCGAAGAAATCAACGTGGCTCTGAGAGAACCAATAAGCGTGCCTGCTCGATCGCAAATGGTGGCTAGAATTCCGTTGATACTAAAGGGAGAAATGCTCTGTTTGTCACAAGAGATAAGCGAAGGAGTCTTCCTGGCTAACAGTATCATATCCTCGAGTAAAAATAAGGAGGTCTCAATCGGAATCCTCAACGTTAATAATTCCCCAGTAATTCTGACCAACTTGAATTTACAATTGGTTTCAGCGAATGATTACTCGGTAGCCCCAATACATCCCGAAGCGGGATTACAAATAAGCAACGAGACGGCAAAGCCGCCCGAAAAAACTAAACCTACAAACAAGAAGAATACAACCGGCGCAACCGCCGACTCCCATAGGCCACAGAGCCCAAAATTAAATAAAAACGGCGCAACCGCCGACTCCCATAGGCCACAGAGTCCAAAATTAAATAAAAATGGCGCAACCGCCAATACAAACAGGCCCTCGAGCCTCAAGGTAAGTAAAAACGGTGCAAAAGGCCACCCAAACGGACCACAAAGTCCCAAACTAGAAGAAAACGGCAAAAAAGCCTATTTAAACAGACCAAAGAGTCCTAAATTAAAAATATTCAATCAAACAGAGATTAATAAAAACTACGGCATAAGTAACCAAACAGCCACAATTTCGTACGTCAGAAACCCGGATGCCGATTTGAAAAAAGCAAAAAACCGCATAGCCAGGTTAGAGCAAGAACTCAATCTGAGCCCAATTTTAAATAGCCAAGAAAAGGCTGAAATTTTGGAACTATGTCGAGAATATAACGACATATTCCATCTAAAGAATGATTACCTTTCACATACAGATGCTATCACGCATTTAATCCCGGTAGTGCAGGATCAAGCACCAATAAATCAGAAAATGTACAGACTACCGGAAACACAACGTGAAGTAATCAACGAGCAATTGAAAGAAATGCTCGAGAATGATATAGTGCAGCCAAGCAAAAGCCCTTGGAACTCGCCCTTATTAGTAGTCCCTAAAAAACCGGGACCCAATGGAGAGAAAAAATGGAGAGTAGTCGTCGATTTCCGTAAATTAAATGAAAAAACCATCGGCGATGCTTTCCCTCTCCCACGAATCGAGGATATACTCGATCAATTAGGCCACTCTCGTTACTTCACTACCCTCGACTTGGCGAGTGGATATCATCAAGTTCTGGTGGATCCACAAGATCGCCCCAAAACGGCCTTCAGCACAAGCTACGGTCATTATGAATTCAAGCGCATGCCCTTCGGACTCAAGGGAGCTCCGGCTACTTTCCAGCGCCTCATGAACTATGTGCTGACTGGCCTGCAGGGCCTGGAATGCTTTGTGTACCTAGATGATATTGTCATCTACGGGAAAAATCTAGAAGATCATAATTGCAAACTTCGCAAGGTCTTCGATAGACTACGAGAGAACAACCTAAAATTACAACCGGAGAAATGTCAATTCCTCCGAAAAGAAGTAGTCTACCTGGGTCACAAATGCTCCAGCGAAGGCGCACTGCCAGACCCTAGCAAAACAGCGTGCGTTCAAGAATTTCCTGTCCCACGAACAGTTAGGCAAGTACAATCATTTCTAGGACTTGCAAATTACTATCGTAAATTTATACCAAATTTTTCAAAAATTGTTCGTCCAATAACTAACTTACTCCGCAAGGACGAAAAGTTTACTTGGACAGATAAATGCCAGGAGGCTTTCTTATCAATTAAAAAATCGTTGATCTCACCTCCTCTTCTAATCTACCCAGATTTCAGTAAACCCTTCAACTTGACCACGGACGCCAGTAACGAAGCATTAGATGCTGTCCTCTCTCAAGGAGAAGTGGGGCAAGATCAGCCCATTGCTTACGCGAGCCGCACATTAAACAAGGCCGAGCGTAACTACTCCACAATTGAGAAGGAATTATTGGCTATAGTCTGGGCTACAAGAAACTTTAGATGCTACCTCCAAGGTAGAAAATTCACGGTCTATACAGACCACAAGCCTCTTAAGGGAGCCTTTAATGTAAAAGACCCCACTTCCCGTTTGGTGAGATTTCACCACAAATTATCCGAGTTCGATTACAACATCGAATATAAACCCGGAAAATATAATACGAATGCAGATGCTTTGAGCCGCATTCCCCGGGAAGAGAGTGACAATAAAGAAAGCCAAACCACCACGGTACAGGCATACGTCCATCGCTCCGAGTCGGGTGAAGAAACCCCCAAATTGAAAATAAGCGCAGTCACTAGAGCACAAAAACGGAAAGCCCAAAATAATTATACCAAAAATCAAATAGCAACACAAAAAGTGAAACAAACAGGAACACAAACACCAGATTCCACCCAAGACCAAAACGAAACATTTTCAAGTCCCGTGCAACAAAAAGAAGACGACATTTTACCACTGACAATATCACCTCAAACCCCTGAATTAATTTCGAGTCCGGAGGAAATCAAAATTATTTTACATGATTATCATGATTCTCCGTTCGGCGGACACCAGGGCGTGATTAAAACGTACAAGAAAATTAAACGTAAGTTTCGGTGGAAAAATATGTTACGGGATATAAAAAATTATATCAAGCGATGCCCGAAGTGCCAGAAACTCAAAGCTTCACCCCAACATAAGATGCCCATGGTTATTACCGACGTCGCGGAACAACCTTTTGACAAGGTTTACCTCGACGTCGTGGGGCCATTGGAGGAGTCCACGTCAGGAAATAAATATATCCTAACCTTCCAGGATAATCTGACAAAATTCGTGGACTGGTATGCAATACCAAACGCTGAAGCGGAAACAATAGCGCAAATTTTCTTCGACGAAATCGTCACGCGCTACCGCATTCCCAAGCAAATAGTTACCGATCAAGGAACAAATTTCCTAAGTGATCTGTTCAAGCAGGTCTGCAAATTATTAAAGGTGAAGAAATTACAGACCTCGGCATACCACCCTCAGTCAAATGGGGCATTAGAAAGGGCACATAGGCCCTTGATAGAATATCTGCGCACTATCGTTGACGAAAATTCTAAAAGCTGGGATCGGTATTTACGCACAGCGGCATTTGTGTACAATAATAGTACGCACGAAGGAACAAAATTGACCCCGATGGACTGTCTTTACGGATTCACGGCAGATGTTCCATCGAATTTAAAAAGAGATCCAGAGCCTGTTTACAATCACGAGAGTTATTACCACATGCTCCGCTACAGGCTCCAGAAATCATATGCGACCGCCAGAAAGAATATTTTAGCAAGTAAAGAAAAATCTAAAGTATATTACGACAAGAGCGCTAAGCCGCAATCTTTTCACATAGGAGATAAGGTCCTCCTGAAAAGTGAAAGCAGAAAGCATAAGCTCTCAGAAATCTGGATAGGGCCTTACACGGTAACTGGAATTCTTTCGCCAGTGAATACCGTAATAAAAATTGGCAGGCGCGTAAAAGTGATTCATAATAATCGCCTCAAGCCATATTTCGAATAAATATTTTTCCAATCAAACATTTTTCTTTTCTTTTCTTTTATTGCTAAAAAAAAAAAACACTAACAGAAGAAATTTTTAACCCGCATACAATTTTTGTTTGCATCATCAAACACAGTGCAGTTCCAAGCGCAAGCGAAAGTGCAACCCGAAACTTACAGACAAAAAGAACAAAACAAAACAACAACAAAAAGCGTCAAACGAACAGCGCGACTAAAAGATTCGCTCACCCAGCTCATGTGTTTTTTTTTTATCGTACCTCCCCAGAAAATGCATACTAAGAATAACCTTGTAAAGTAATATCTTCTTTCTAGTTCAGGGACAAGTAGCTGATAAGTAGTAACCTTGGCAAATAATAAACTTAGGATAGGTCAGGGCTAATTAGAAAATAAGGCAGCAGGCCATTAATCCTCATATATGGGTAGAATAATATTTTTTTTTATAAGAAGTAATTAATTGAAGAATATGTAGGAACTTATTACAGATTTTCTTTAAGCAAATTGTAAGTAAATTAAGCTAAATTTATTGTGCGCAATAAGGGAGGTACATCCGAAATGTAAGCTTTAAAATACGATAAGCTCAGGTTTGGAATATATATATATAAAAACAAAAATTAAACGCTACTAAGATAAGTATTATTATAATAACCATATATATTATACGATAGACTACCTTGTAAACGACAACCGATTCCGACCCGAACGTTTCCAAATTCTAAATTTAATTTATTTTATTTTCTTCTTGTCAACCTAAACCCCGAGAATTATTCCTCTCCAAAGAATAATTCTCTTTTTCGCAGGGGAAAGGAAATGTTATGTACCAAAATCTTTGGTACGTTACATATCGGCATATCTATACGATTTCCCGATATGTAACCTAATTAAATAAATAAATTTGTTACGCATTAAATGTTGAAATGAGGTACCTAGCAAAAAATGCATTGCTGCCTGAGGTAACGTACACCTGCAACGCCCAGGTGCCAACGGTGTTTCCCAACAATTAATGCGGAAGAAAAACAAATGATGCAAAAATGCGCGATGAGTGCATCGATGCTAACTTCCGAGTAACAATTCCGAGGTGACATTAAGAACTCAAGTAAGAAGTAGAGGAGAGTCGTTTTCCATCACCAGCAGCGCGCGGACGCGAAGTAAAAAGTCGGGACCGGTTAGTCGGTAGAGAGTTACTTCTAAGTTCAAAGTCGGTGTAACCTAAGTTATAGTGTTTAAGATTCAAGAGTGTAAAATAAATGAAGTATACCCGACGAGTAACTCTTTTAACCGATTAAACCTCATCCGTCCCGTACAACCGATACCAGTCCGAGTACAGAAGATACCCTGGAACCATTTAATAATATTAAGAATATTCCCACCGGAATATACTTAACAATTTGGCGCAGCCGGTAGGATAGAGGAAGCTTGGTAATCAATTAAATACCGTAAATGCTTTAAAACCCTCTATCCAGAACCACAAGAGTTCTAAAAATACTTAAGTGCTGGGCAAAGATAAAGTCTTTCTTTACCCGTAACCTGAAGCCAGGCTCGGCTCCAGAGGCACACACTTTAAGTAAAAGAACTCCACCGCTCCCGGGTAATCAACTATAGTTGCCTCTGCTCCAGGCGAGCACGCAATTACCCGGACTTCAGGTACTCAACTGTAACTGCCTCTGCTCCAGGCGAGCACGCAGGTACCGATTTTTAGTGCAAAAGGCACCAACGCGGGATTATTCAATGACCACAGCGCACCGATAAAATCACAGAAGCGCTTACACAAGAAGGAAGGAAAGAAGAAGCCGATGAACGGAGACAAACCTCGCACCGGAGTAACACCAGCAGCAGCACGCAGCGACTCCACTACACCAACACAATCATCGGGGGAATCCACGAACCCTTCAACGACTCCGCAGCTGCCGAGAGATCATCTAAATCCACGAGCACCACCCACAGCATCAACAAGCAGCTCCTACAACACCTCTACACCGCATTCTCACCAGGGAATTCGTCTGCGAAGTGGAGCGGTAATCCCCAGACCCGTAGGCGACGTAGGAGTAAGTCTAGCTGATAACCTGAATCATATAGTAGAGAAAGTGCGAGTATCAGGTGACATCACAGCTGAACACTGTGACGAGATCGAGCAAAAAATAGAGCAACTCCGCGAACAAAGGGAAGCTCGAATCAAAGAATTAACAGCTGGCACCGAACAATTCAGGGAAAGTTTACTGAAATTTAAAAGATACTCGCACTCGCTCCAAAATAATAGAAACAACTTAGAATTAAGTAGTGATAAAAATTTAAGCGCGGAAATTGCACAAAGTGAACAGCCGACGGCGGCTGATCTCCTCACAGGCTGGTTGAGCGGATCAATTACGAGCTCGTCCACAGAAAACTCGCGCGATTCACAACACGTAACCGAACACAAGAGATACGCGGTAAACACACGCAGCCGGGAAATGACGGACACGGGAAAAGTACTAAAGCTTGCCACCCAAGTGGTCCCCATATTTTCAGGCGAGTTCAGCCCCCAAGTGAGCCAAGAGCTCCAAACTTTCCTATGCTGTTGCAAACAAGCACAAGCCTGCCTTTCGGAGGAAGAAAGATTAACCTTCCCTCGAATTCTGCTCACCCGTCTCCGGAGAGCGGCCTATCGTCTATTTTTGGCAGATCCTCCTCTTTCATTCGAGGACTTCGAGACACGTTTAAATCAAACATATTTGCCCCGGGAAAGCTACTTGGAACTGATGAATAAATTAATAAACATCAGCCAATTCCCGGTGGAATCGCTCAACGCCTTCACGGCAAGATTGCAGCAGACGCTGGCTCAGTGCAAAGAAGCGGCAGAACAAAACAATAATCCGGCAACAGCAATGGCACTCAAAGCCCAGCTAGAGGAATTCGCGAAAAGCGCATTCCAAAGAGGAGTAAATAATCCTTACCTCCGCCAGTACCTTCTGACTCTGAACGAAAACACCCTGAATCAGTTAGTCAGCAAGGCACTGGACATGGAGAAACTCCAGCACGGATCTACACATCCCCAAAATCCGATAACGGGCTGCGTACAGAGCCCGGAAGCATATCATGGGTCACGATCGTGCCCAAGCAGCACATACTCTAATGCATGCCAGGGCACCGATTTTCACTCCCAAGCTTTAGCACACTGTAATGCCATCCAGGCCACTTACACGAACACTCCTATGATTACACCAACCCGTTATGGGAACCACAACACACACCCGGGACCGCAGATTCAGGGCTATGGAGCAAATTACCCTGCAGCATCCCTGAGTCCAACGCGAAACTACGGAAGCACAGTACCCGGTATAACGAAAAGTATGTTACCGAACACGATTTGTGCTTTCTGCAAAAAACGGGGGCATACTTTCGCCGACTGTGTGACGAGAAGGAACACGCCGGTATGCGAGAAGTGCAAAAACTATGGGCACACCGCGAATACATGCCGCGCCGATCGCGAAAAATCAACGGGCCCACCTTATAGACCACATAGTCAGCAACTGACACCCACAAGCAACCCCGGTCGGCGCGTATACAACGTGCGATCAAGTTGCGCGTGGTGCGGGCGACGGGGGCATGAGGAAAGTGTGTGCCAACAAAAACAAAAGTATGTCAGCCGGAATTCGGGAAACGACGTACAGTCGAGTCCGAAATCCCCGACCCGACTTTAAATACTAAAAAGAAAAATTTGGGGTATACTCAGCCGCCCAAACCCAGTACCCCCGTGGTGGAACTCCCCCTAGACATTGGTCGAAATAAAAAGACTCAACTAGTGGTGGACACGGGCGCTGAGATAAGTTTAATAAAGAAAAAAGCGTTGAATTCTCTCGAATCAGTGAACTCGGAGAAAACCCTCGCCTTGCAATCCCCGTTTGGTAGGGGACATACCCTGGGAAGCTGCCAAGGAAATTTCATTAAAAAACTCTCCCCGAGTCGGGAAGTTAAAATTCCTTGCACTTTCCAGGTAATAGAAGATCTGCAAGATCTTTCCCACGATGGGCTATTGGGAAATGATTTCCTATCGCAATATTGCGACGTTGAGGGCCCAAATAAAAGACTTCGATTTCCGCGCACGGAAATCAATGAAGAGGAATTCTCATATCCAATAATACTCGATGCAGAGAAGGGATATACCCAAAAGACAACTGAAAACGAGGCTCAGGAAAAAGAGATGGAACCCGAAGGGGTTAAGCTGTCCACCTGTCATGCTCTCGGGGTATCTAGTAAAATAGATGCTGGTTGCCAAGCCCTAGAAAGGCCCAGGGTAAACGAGAATGAAACTCTAGCGAATACACCCCGGATCGAAGAAATCAACGTGGCTCTGAGAGAACCAATAAGCGTGCCTGCTCGATCGCAAATGGTGGCTAGAATTCCGTTGATACTAAAGGGAGAAATGCTCTGTTTGTCACAAGAGATAAGCGAAGGAGTCTTCCTGGCTAACAGTATCATATCCTCGAGTAAAAATAAGGAGGTCTCAATCGGAATCCTCAACGTTAATAATTCCCCAGTAATTCTGACCAACTTGAATTTACAATTGGTTTCAGCGAATGATTACTCGGTAGCCCCAATACATCCCGAAGCGGGATTACAAATAAGCAACGAGACGGCAAAGCCGCCCGAAAAAACTAAACCTACAAACAAGAAGAATACAACCGGCGCAACCGCCGACTCCCATAGGCCACAGAGCCCAAAATTAAATAAAAACGGCGCAACCGCCGACTCCCATAGGCCACAGAGTCCAAAATTAAATAAAAATGGCGCAACCGCCAATACAAACAGGCCCTCGAGCCTCAAGGTAAGTAAAAACGGTGCAAAAGGCCACCCAAACGGACCACAAAGTCCCAAACTAGAAGAAAACGGCAAAAAAGCCTATTTAAACAGACCAAAGAGTCCTAAATTAAAAATATTCAATCAAACAGAGATTAATAAAAACTACGGCATAAGTAACCAAACAGCCACAATTTCGTACGTCAGAAACCCGGATGCCGATTTGAAAAAAGCAAAAAACCGCATAGCCAGGTTAGAGCAAGAACTCAATCTGAGCCCAATTTTAAATAGCCAAGAAAAGGCTGAAATTTTGGAACTATGTCGAGAATATAACGACATATTCCATCTAAAGAATGATTACCTTTCACATACAGATGCTATCACGCATTTAATCCCGGTAGTGCAGGATCAAGCACCAATAAATCAGAAAATGTACAGACTACCGGAAACACAACGTGAAGTAATCAACGAGCAATTGAAAGAAATGCTCGAGAATGATATAGTGCAGCCAAGCAAAAGCCCTTGGAACTCGCCCTTATTAGTAGTCCCTAAAAAACCGGGACCCAATGGAGAGAAAAAATGGAGAGTAGTCGTCGATTTCCGTAAATTAAATGAAAAAACCATCGGCGATGCTTTCCCTCTCCCACGAATCGAGGATATACTCGATCAATTAGGCCACTCTCGTTACTTCACTACCCTCGACTTGGCGAGTGGATATCATCAAGTTCTGGTGGATCCACAAGATCGCCCCAAAACGGCCTTCAGCACAAGCTACGGTCATTATGAATTCAAGCGCATGCCCTTCGGACTCAAGGGAGCTCCGGCTACTTTCCAGCGCCTCATGAACTATGTGCTGACTGGCCTGCAGGGCCTGGAATGCTTTGTGTACCTAGATGATATTGTCATCTACGGGAAAAATCTAGAAGATCATAATTGCAAACTTCGCAAGGTCTTCGATAGACTACGAGAGAACAACCTAAAATTACAACCGGAGAAATGTCAATTCCTCCGAAAAGAAGTAGTCTACCTGGGTCACAAATGCTCCAGCGAAGGCGCACTGCCAGACCCTAGCAAAACAGCGTGCGTTCAAGAATTTCCTGTCCCACGAACAGTTAGGCAAGTACAATCATTTCTAGGACTTGCAAATTACTATCGTAAATTTATACCAAATTTTTCAAAAATTGTTCGTCCAATAACTAACTTACTCCGCAAGGACGAAAAGTTTACTTGGACAGATAAATGCCAGGAGGCTTTCTTATCAATTAAAAAATCGTTGATCTCACCTCCTCTTCTAATCTACCCAGATTTCAGTAAACCCTTCAACTTGACCACGGACGCCAGTAACGAAGCATTAGGTGCTGTCCTCTCTCAAGGAGAAGTGGGGCAAGATCAGCCCATTGCTTACGCGAGCCGCACATTAAACAAGGCCGAGCGTAACTACTCCACAATTGAGAAGGAATTATTGGCTATAGTCTGGGCTACAAGAAACTTTAGATGCTACCTCCAAGGTAGAAAATTCACGGTCTATACAGACCACAAGCCTCTTAAGGGAGCCTTTAATGTAAAAGACCCCACTTCCCGTTTGGTGAGATTTCACCACAAATTATCCGAGTTCGATTACAACATCGAATATAAACCCGGAAAATATAATACGAATGCAGATGCTTTGAGCCGCATTCCCCGGGAAGAGAGTGACAATAAAGAAAGCCAAACCACCACGGTACAGGCATACGTCCATCGCTCCGAGTCGGGTGAAGAAACCCCCAAATTGAAAATAAGCGCAGTCACTAGAGCACAAAAACGGAAAGCCCAAAATAATTATACCAAAAATCAAATAGCAACACAAAAAGTGAAACAAACAGGAACACAAACACCAGATTCCACCCAAGACCAAAACGAAACATTTTCAAGTCCCGTGCAACAAAAAGAAGACGACATTTTACCACTGACAATATCACCTCAAACCCCTGAATTAATTTCGAGTCCGGAGGAAATCAAAATTATTTTACATGATTATCATGATTCTCCGTTCGGCGGACACCAGGGCGTGATTAAAACGTACAAGAAAATTAAACGTAAGTTTCGGTGGAAAAATATGTTACGGGATATAAAAAATTATATCAAGCGATGCCCGAAGTGCCAGAAACTCAAAGCTTCACCCCAACATAAGATGCCCATGGTTATTACCGACGTCGCGGAACAACCTTTTGACAAGGTTTACCTCGACGTCGTGGGGCCATTGGAGGAGTCCACGTCAGGAAATAAATATATCCTAACCTTCCAGGATAATCTGACAAAATTCGTGGACTGGTATGCAATACCAAACGCTGAAGCGGAAACAATAGCGCAAATTTTCTTCGACGAAATCGTCACGCGCTACCGCATTCCCAAGCAAATAGTTACCGATCAAGGAACAAATTTCCTAAGTGATCTGTTCAAGCAGGTCTGCAAATTATTAAAGGTGAAGAAATTACAGACCTCGGCATACCACCCTCAGTCAAATGGGGCATTAGAAAGGGCACATAGGCCCTTGATAGAATATCTGCGCACTATCGTTGACGAAAATTCTAAAAGCTGGGATCGGTATTTACGCACAGCGGCATTTGTGTACAATAATAGTACGCACGAAGGAACAAAATTGACCCCGATGGACTGTCTTTACGGATTCACGGCAGATGTTCCATCGAATTTAAAAAGAGATCCAGAGCCTGTTTACAATCACGAGAGTTATTACCACATGCTCCGCTACAGGCTCCAGAAATCATATGCGACCGCCAGAAAGAATATTTTAGCAAGTAAAGAAAAATCTAAAGTATATTACGACAAGAGCGCTAAGCCGCAATCTTTTCACATAGGAGATAAGGTCCTCCTGAAAAGTGAAAGCAGAAAGCATAAGCTCTCAGAAATCTGGATAGGGCCTTACACGGTAACTGGAATTCTTTCGCCAGTGAATACCGTAATAAAAATTGGCAGGCGCGTAAAAGTGATTCATAATAATCGCCTCAAGCCATATTTCGAATAAATATTTTTCCAATCAAACATTTTTCTTTTCTTTTCTTTTATTGCTAAAAAAAAAAAACACTAACAGAAGAAATTTTTAACCCGCATACAATTTTTGTTTGCATCATCAAACACAGTGCAGTTCCAAGCGCAAGCGAAAGTGCAACCCGAAACTTACAGACAAAAAGAACAAAACAAAACAACAACAAAAAGCGTCAAACGAACAGCGCGACTAAAAGATTCGCTCACCCAGCTCATGTGTTTTTTTTTTTATCGTACCTCCCCAGAAAATGCATACTAAGAATAACCTTGTAAAGTAATATCTTCTTTCTAGTTCAGGGACAAGTAGCTGATAAGTAGTAACCTTGGCAAATAATAAACTTAGGATAGGTCAGGGCTAATTAGAAAATAAGGCAGCAGGCCATTAATCCTCATATATGGGTAGAATAATATTTTTTTTTATAAGAAGTAATTAATTGAAGAATATGTAGGAACTTATTACAGATTTTCTTTAAGCAAATTGTAAGTAAATTAAGCTAAATTTATTGTGCGCAATAAGGGAGGTACATCCGAAATGTAAGCTTTAAAATACGATAAGCTCAGGTTTGGAATATATATATATAAAAACAAAAATTAAACGCTACTAAGATAAGTATTATTATAATAACCATATATATTATACGATAGACTACCTTGTAAACGACAACCGATTCCGACCCGAACGTTTCCAAATTCTAAATTTAATTTATTTTATTTTCTTCTTGTCAACCTAAACCCCGAGAATTATTCCTCTCCAAAGAATAATTCTCTTTTTCGCAGGGGGAAGGAAATGTTATGTACCAAAATCTTTGGTACGTTACATATCGGCATATCTATACGATTTCCCGATATGTAACCTAATTAAATAAATAAATTTGTTACGCATTAAATGTTGAAATGAGGTACCTAGCAAAAAATGCATTGCTGCCTGAGGTAACGTACACCTGCAACGCCCAGGTGCCAACGGTGTTTCCCAACAATTAATGCGGAAGAAAAACAAATGATGCAAAAATGCGCGATGAGTGCATCGATGCTAACTTCCGAGTAACAATTCCGAGGTGACATTAAGAACTCAAGTAAGAAGTAGAGGAGAGTCGTTTTCCATCACCAGCAGCGCGCGGACGCGAAGTAAAAAGTCGGGACCGGTTAGTCGGTAGAGAGTTACTTCTAAGTTCAAAGTCGGTGTAACCTAAGTTATAGTGTTTAAGATTCAAGAGTGTAAAATAAATGAAGTATACCCGACGAGTAACTCTTTTAACCGATTAAACCTCATCCGTCCCGTACAACCGATACCAGTCCGAGTACAGAAGATACCCTGGAACCATTTAATAATATTAAGAATATTCCCACCGGAATATACTTAACAATTTGGCGCAGCCGGTAGGATAGAGGAAGCTTGGTAATCAATTAAATACCGTAAATGCTTTAAAACCCTCTATCCAGAACCACAAGAGTTCTAAAAATACTTAAGTGCTGGGCAAAGATAAAGTCTTTCTTTACCCGTAACCTGAAGCCAGGCTCGGCTCCAGAGGCACACACTTTAAGTAAAAGAACTCCACCGCTCCCGGGTAATCAACTATAGTTGCCTCTGCTCCAGGCGAGCACGCAATTACCCGGACTTCAGGTACTCAACTGTAACTGCCTCTGCTCCAGGCGAGCACGCAGGTACCGATTTTTAGTGCAAAAGGCACCAACGCGGGATTATTCAATGACCACAGCGCACCGATAAAATCACAGAAGCGCTTACACAAGAAGGAAGGAAAGAAGAAGCCGATGAACGGAGACAAACCTCGCACCGGAGTAACACCAGCAGCAGCACGCAGCGACTCCACTACACCAACACAATCATCGGGGGAATCCACGAACCCTTCAACGACTCCGCAGCTGCCGAGAGATCATCTAAATCCACGAGCACCACCCACAGCATCAACAAGCAGCTCCTACAACACCTCTACACCGCATTCTCACCAGGGAATTCGTCTGCGAAGTGGAGCGGTAATCCCCAGACCCGTAGGCGACGTAGGAGTAAGTCTAGCTGATAACCTGAATCATATAGTAGAGAAAGTGCGAGTATCAGGTGACATCACAGCTGAACACTGTGACGAGATCGAGCAAAAAATAGAGCAACTCCGCGAACAAAGGGAAGCTCGAATCAAAGAATTAACAGCTGGCACCGAACAATTCAGGGAAAGTTTACTGAAATTTAAAAGATACTCGCACTCGCTCCAAAATAATAGAAACAACTTAGAATTAAGTAGTGATAAAAATTTAAGCGCGGAAATTGCACAAAGTGAACAGCCGACGGCGGCTGATCTCCTCACAGGCTGGTTGAGCGGATCAATTACGAGCTCGTCCACAGAAAACTCGCGCGATTCACAACACGTAACCGAACACAAGAGATACGCGGTAAACACACGCAGCCGGGAAATGACGGACACGGGAAAAGTACTAAAGCTTGCCACCCAAGTGGTCCCCATATTTTCAGGCGAGTTCAGCCCCCAAGTGAGCCAAGAGCTCCAAACTTTCCTATGCTGTTGCAAACAAGCACAAGCCTGCCTTTCGGAGGAAGAAAGATTAACCTTCCCTCGAATTCTGCTCACCCGTCTCCGGGGAGCGGCCTATCATCTATTTTTGGCAGATCCTCCTCTTTCATTCGAGGACTTCGAGACACGTTTAAATCAAACATATTTGCCCCGGGAAAGCTACTTGGAACTGATGAATAAATTAATAAACATCAGCCAATTCCCGGTGGAATCGCTCAACGCCTTCACGGCAAGATTGCAGCAGACGCTGGCTCAGTGCAAAGAAGCGGCAGAACAAAACAATAATCCGGCAACAGCAATGGCACTCAAAGCCCAGCTAGAGGAATTCGCGAAAAGCGCATTCCAAAGAGGAGTAAATAATCCTTACCTCCGCCAGTACCTTCTGACTCTGAACGAAAACACCCTGAATCAGTTAGTCAGCAAGGCACTGGACATGGAGAAACTCCAGCACGGATCTACACATCCCCAAAATCCGATAAGGGGCTGCGTACAGAGCCCGGAAGCATATCATGGGTCACGATCGTGCCCAAGCAGCACATACTCTAATGCATGCCAGGGCACCGATTTTCACTCCCAAGCTTTAGCACACTGTAATGCCATCCAGGCCACTTACACGAACACTCCTATGATTACACCAACCCGTTATGGGAACCACAACACACACCCGGGACCGCAGATTCAGGGCTATGGAGCAAATTACCCTGCAGCATCCCTGAGTCCAACGCGAAACTACGGAAGCACAGTACCCGGTATAACGAAAAGTATGTTACCGAACACGATTTGTGCTTTCTGCAAAAAACGGGGGCATACTTTCGCCGACTGTGTGACGAGAAGGAACACGCCGGTATGCGAGAAGTGCAAAAACTATGGGCACACCGCGAATACATGCCGCGCCGATCGCGAAAAATCAACGGGCCCACCTTATAGACCACATAGTCAGCAACTGACACCCACAAGCAACCCCGGTCGGCGCGTATACAACGTGCGATCAAGTTGCGCGTGGTGCGGGCGACGGGGGCATGAGGAAAGTGTGTGCCAACAAAAACAAAAGTATGTCAGCCGGAATTCGGGAAACGACGTACAGTCGAGTCCGAAATCCCCGACCCGACTTTAAATACTAAAAAGAAAAATTTGGGGTATACTCAGCCGCCCAAACCCAGTACCCCCGTGGTGGAACTCCCCCTAGACATTGGTCGAAATAAAAAGACTCAACTAGTGGTGGACACGGGCGCTGAGATAAGTTTAATAAAGAAAAAAGCGTTGAATTCTCTCGAATCAGTGAACTCGGAGAAAACCCTCGCCTTGCAATCCCCGTTTGGTAGGGGACATACCCTGGGAAGCTGCCAAGGAAATTTCATTAAAAAACTCTCCCCGAGTCGGGAAGTTAAAATTCCTTGCACTTTCCAGGTAATAGAAGATCTGCAAGATCTTTCCCACGATGGGCTATTGGGAAATGATTTCCTATCGCAATATTGCGACGTTGAGGGCCCAAATAAAAGACTTCGATTTCCGCGCACGGAAATCAATGAAGAGGAATTCTCATATCCAATAATACTCGATGCAGAGAAGGGATATACCCAAAAGACAACTGAAAACGAGGCTCAGGAAAAAGAGATGGAACCCGAAGGGGTTAAGCTGTCCACCTGTCATGCTCTCGGGGTATCTAGTAAAATAGATGCTGGTTGCCAAGCCCTAGAAAGGCCCAGGGTAAACGAGAATGAACCTCTAGCGAATACACCCCGGATCGAAGAAATCAACGTGGCTCTGAGAGAACCAATAAGCGTGCCTGCTCGATCGCAAATGGTGGCTAGAATTCCGTTGATACTAAAGGGAGAAATGCTCTGTTTGTCACAAGAGATAAGCGAAGGAGTCTTCCTGGCTAACAGTATCATATCCTCGAGTAAAAATAAGGAGGTCTCAATCGGAATCCTCAACGTTAATAATTCCCCAGTAATTCTGACCAACTTGAATTTACAATTGGTTTCAGCGAATGATTACTCGGTAGCCCCAATACATCCCGAAGCGGGATTACAAATAAGCAACGAGACGGCAAAGCCGCCCGAAAAAACTAAACCTACAAACAAGAAGAATACAACCGGCGCAACCGCCGACTCCCATAGGCCACAGAGCCCAAAATTAAATAAAAACGGCGCAACCGCCGACTCCCATAGGCCACAGAGTCCAAAATTAAATAAAAATGGCGCAACCGCCAATACAAACAGGCCCTCGAGCCTCAAGGTAAGTAAAAACGGTGCAAAAGGCCACCCAAACGGACCACAAAGTCCCAAACTAGAAGAAAACGGCAAAAAAGCCTATTTAAACAGACCAAAGAGTCCTAAATTAAAAATATTCAATCAAACAGAGATTAATAAAAACTACGGCATAAGTAACCAAACAGCCACAATTTCGTACGTCAGAAACCCGGATGCCGATTTGAAAAAAGCAAAAAACCGCATAGCCAGGTTAGAGCAAGAACTCAATCTGAGCCCAATTTTAAATAGCCAAGAAAAGGCTGAAATTTTGGAACTATGTCGAGAATATAACGACATATTCCATCTAAAGAATGATTACCTTTCACATACAGATGCTATCACGCATTTAATCCCGGTAGTGCAGGATCAAGCACCAATAAATCAGAAAATGTACAGACTACCGGAAACACAACGTGAAGTAATCAACGAGCAATTGAAAGAAATGCTCGAGAATGATATAGTGCAGCCAAGCAAAAGCCCTTGGAACTCGCCCTTATTAGTAGTCCCTAAAAAACCGGGACCCAATGGAGAGAAAAAATGGAGAGTAGTCGTCGATTTCCGTAAATTAAATGAAAAAACCATCGGCGATGCTTTCCCTCTCCCACGAATCGAGGATATACTCGATCAATTAGGCCACTCTCGTTACTTCACTACCCTCGACTTGGCGAGTGGATATCATCAAGTTCTGGTGGATCCACAAGATCGCCCCAAAACGGCCTTCAGCACAAGCTACGGTCATTATGAATTCAAGCGCATGCCCTTCGGACTCAAGGGAGCTCCGGCTACTTTCCAGCGCCTCATGAACTATGTGCTGACTGGCCTGCAGGGCCTGGAATGCTTTGTGTACCTAGATGATATTGTCATCTACGGGAAAAATCTAGAAGATCATAATTGCAAACTTCGCAAGGTCTTCGATAGACTACGAGAGAACAACCTAAAATTACAACCGGAGAAATGTCAATTCCTCCGAAAAGAAGTAGTCTACCTGGGTCACAAATGCTCCAGCGAAGGCGCACTGCCAGACCCTAGCAAAACAGCGTGCGTTCAAGAATTTCCTGTCCCACGAACAGTTAGGCAAGTACAATCATTTCTAGGACTTGCAAATTACTATCGTAAATTTATACCAAATTTTTCAAAAATTGTTCGTCCAATAACTAACTTACTCCGCAAGGACGAAAAGTTTACTTGGACAGATAAATGCCAGGAGGCTTTCTTATCAATTAAAAAATCGTTGATCTCACCTCCTCTTCTAATCTACCCAGATTTCAGTAAACCCTTCAACTTGACCACGGACGCCAGTAACGAAGCATTAGGTGCTGTCCTCTCTCAAGGAGAAGTGGGGCAAGATCAGCCCATTGCTTACGCGAGCCGCACATTAAACAAGGCCGAGCGTAACTACTCCACAATTGAGAAGGAATTATTGGCTATAGTCTGGGCTACAAGAAACTTTAGATGCTACCTCCAAGGTAGAAAATTCACGGTCTATACAGACCACAAGCCTCTTAAGGGAGCCTTTAATGTAAAAGACCCCACTTCCCGTTTGGTGAGATTTCACCACAAATTATCCGAGTTCGATTACAACATCGAATATAAACCCGGAAAATATAATACGAATGCAGATGCTTTGAGCCGCATTCCCCGGGAAGAGAGTGACAATAAAGAAAGCCAAACCACCACGGTACAGGCATACGTCCATCGCTCCGAGTCGGGTGAAGAAACCCCCAAATTGAAAATAAGCGCAGTCACTAGAGCACAAAAACGGAAAGCCCAAAATAATTATACCAAAAATCAAATAGCAACACAAAAAGTGAAACAAACAGGAACACAAACACCAGATTCCACCCAAGACCAAAACGAAACATTTTCAAGTCCCGTGCAACAAAAAGAAGACGACATTTTACCACTGACAATATCACCTCAAACCCCTGAATTAATTTCGAGTCCGGAGGAAATCAAAATTATTTTACATGATTATCATGATTCTCCGTTCGGCGGACACCAGGGCGTGATTAAAACGTACAAGAAAATTAAACGTAAGTTTCGGTGGAAAAATATGTTACGGGATATAAAAAATTATATCAAGCGATGCCCGAAGTGCCAGAAACTCAAAGCTTCACCCCAACATAAGATGCCCATGGTTATTACCGACGTCGCGGAACAACCTTTTGACAAGGTTTACCTCGACGTCGTGGGGCCATTGGAGGAGTCCACGTCAGGAAATAAATATATCCTAACCTTCCAGGATAATCTGACAAAATTCGTGGACTGGTATGCAATACCAAACGCTGAAGCGGAAACAATAGCGCAAATTTTCTTCGACGAAATCGTCACGCGCTACCGCATTCCCAAGCAAATAGTTACCGATCAAGGAACAAATTTCCTAAGTGATCTGTTCAAGCAGGTCTGCAAATTATTAAAGGTGAAGAAATTACAGACCTCGGCATACCACCCTCAGTCAAATGGGGCATTAGAAAGGGCACATAGGCCCTTGATAGAATATCTGCGCACTATCGTTGACGAAAATTCTAAAAGCTGGGATCGGTATTTACGCACAGCGGCATTTGTGTACAATAATAGTACGCACGAAGGAACAAAATTGACCCCGATGGACTGTCTTTACGGATTCACGGCAGATGTTCCATCGAATTTAAAAAGAGATCCAGAGCCTGTTTACAATCACGAGAGTTATTACCACATGCTCCGCTACAGGCTCCAGAAATCATATGCGACCGCCAGAAAGAATATTTTAGCAAGTAAAGAAAAATCTAAAGTATATTACGACAAGAGCGCTAAGCCGCAATCTTTTCACATAGGAGATAAGGTCCTCCTGAAAAGTGAAAGCAGAAAGCATAAGCTCTCAGAAATCTGGATAGGGCCTTACACGGTAACTGGAATTCTTTCGCCAGTGAATACCGTAATAAAAATTGGCAGGCGCGTAAAAGTGATTCATAATAATCGCCTCAAGCCATATTTCGAATAAATATTTTTCCAATCAAACATTTTTCTTTTCTTTTCTTTTATTGCTAAAAAAAAAAAACACTAACAGAAGAAATTTTTAACCCGCATACAATTTTTGTTTGCATCATCAAACACAGTGCAGTTCCAAGCGCAAGCGAAAGTGCAACCCGAAACTTACAGACAAAAAGAACAAAACAAAACAACAACAAAAAGCGTCAAACGAACAGCGCGACTAAAAGATTCGCTCACCCAGCTCATGTGTTTTTTTTTTTATCGTACCTCCCCAGAAAATGCATACTAAGAATAACCTTGTAAAGTAATATCTTCTTTCTAGTTCAGGGACAAGTAGCTGATAAGTAGTAACCTTGGCAAATAATAAACTTAGGATAGGTCAGGGCTAATTAGAAAATAAGGCAGCAGGCCATTAATCCTCATATATGGGTAGAATAATATTTTTTTTTATAAGAAGTAATTAATTGAAGAATATGTAGGAACTTATTACAGATTTTCTTTAAGCAAATTGTAAGTAAATTAAGCTAAATTTATTGTGCGCAATAAGGGAGGTACATCCGAAATGTAAGCTTTAAAATACGATAAGCTCAGGTTTGGAATATATATATATAAAAACAAAAATTAAACGCTACTAAGATAAGTATTATTATAATAACCATATATATTATACGATAGACTACCTTGTAAACGACAACCGATTCCGACCCGAACGTTTCCAAATTCTAAATTTAATTTATTTTATTTTCTTCTTGTCAACCTAAACCCCGAGAATTATTCCTCTCCAAAGAATAATTCTCTTTTTCGCAGGGGGAAGGAAATGTTATGTACCAAAATCTTTGGTACGTTACATATCGGCATATCTATACGATTTCCCGATATGTAACCTAATTAAATAAATAAATTTGTTACGCATTAAATGTTGAAATGAGGTACCCAGCAAAAAATGCATTGCTGCCTGAGGTAACGTACACCTGCAACGCCCAGGTGCCAACGGTGTTTCCCAACAATTAATGCGGAAGAAAAACAAATGATGCAAAAATGCGCGATGAGTGCATCGATGCTAACTTCCGAGTAACAATTCCGAGGTGACATTAAGAACTCAAGTAAGAAGTAGAGGAGAGTCGTTTTCCATCACCAGCAGCGCGCGGACGCGAAGTAAAAAGTCGGGACCGGTTAGTCGGTAGAGAGTTACTTCTAAGTTCAAAGTCGGTGTAACCTAAGTTATAGTGTTTAAGATTCAAGAGTGTAAAATAAATGAAGTATACCCGACGAGTAACTCTTTTAACCGATTAAACCTCATCCGTCCCGTACAACCGATACCAGTCCGAGTACAGAAGATACCCTGGAACCATTTAATAATATTAAGAATATTCCCACCGGAATATACTTAACAATTTGGCGCAGCCGGTAGGATAGAGGAAGCTTGGTAATCAATTAAATACCGTAAATGCTTTAAAACCCTCTATCCAGAACCACAAGAGTTCTAAAAATACTTAAGTGTTGGGCAAAGATAAAGTCTTTCTTTACCCGTAACCTGAAGCCAGGCTCGGCTCCAGAGGCACACACTTTAAGTAAAAGAACTCCACCGCTCCCGGGTAATCAACTATAGTTGCCTCTGCTCCAGGCGACCACGCAATTACCCGGACTTCAGGTACTCAACTGTAACTGCCTCTGCTCCAGGCGAGCACGCAGGTACCGATTTTTAGTGCAAAAGGCACCAACGCGGGATTATTCAATGACCACAGCGCACCGATAAAATCACAGAAGCGCTTACACAAGAAGGAAGGAAAGAAGAAGCCGATGAACGGAGACAAACCTCGCACCGGAGTAACACCAGCAGCAGCACGCAGCGACTCCACTACACCAACACAATCATCGGGGGAATCCACGAACCCTTCAACGACTCCGCAGCTGCCGAGAGATCATCTAAATCCACGAGCACCACCCACAGCATCAACAAGCAGCTCCTACAACACCTCTACACCGCATTCTCACCAGGGAATTCGTCTGCGAAGTGGAGCGGTAATCCCCAGACCCGTAGGCGACGTAGGAGTAAGTCTAGCTGATAACCTGAATCATATAGTAGAGAAAGTGCGAGTATCAGGTGACATCACAGCTGAACACTGTGACGAGATCGAGCAAAAAATAGAGCAACTCCGCGAACAAAGGGAAGCTCGAATCAAAGAATTAACAGCTGGCACCGAACAATTCAGGGAAAGTTTACTGAAATTTAAAAGATACTCGCACTCGCTCCAAAATAATAGAAACAACTTAGAATTAAGTAGTGATAAAAATTTAAGCGCGGAAATTGCACAAAGTGAACAGCCGACGGCGGCTGATCTCCTCACAGGCTGGTTGAGCGGATCAATTACGAGCTCGTCCACAGAAAACTCGCGCGATTCACAACACGTAACCGAACACAAGAGATACGCGGTAAACACACGCAGCCGGGAAATGACGGACACGGGAAAAGTACTAAAGCTTGCCACCCAAGTGGTCCCCATATTTTCAGGCGAGTTCAGCCCCCAAGTGAGCCAAGAGCTCCAAACTTTCCTATGCTGTTGCAAACAAGCACAAGCCTGCCTTTCGGAGGAAGAAAGATTAACCTTCCCTCGAATTCTGCTCACCCGTCTCCGGGGAGCGGCCTATCGTCTATTTTTGGCAGATCCTCCTCTTTCATTCGAGGACTTCGAGACACGTTTAAATCAAACATATTTGCCCCGGGAAAGCTACTTGGAACTGATGAATAAATTAATAAACATCAGCCAATTCCCGGTGGAATCGCTCAACGCCTTCACGGCAAGATTGCAGCAGACGCTGGCTCAGTGCAAAGAAGCGGCAGAACAAAACAATAATCCGGCAACAGCAATGGCACTCAAAGCCCAGCTAGAGGAATTCGCGAAAAGCGCATTCCAAAGAGGAGTAAATAATCCTTACCTCCGCCAGTACCTTCTGACTCTGAACGAAAACACCCTGAATCAGTTAGTCAGCAAGGCACTGGACATGGAGAAACTCCAGCACGGATCTACACATCCCCAAAATCCGATAACGGGCTGCGTACAGAGCCCGGAAGCATATCATGGGTCACGATCGTGCCCAAGCAGCACATACTCTAATGCATGCCAGGGCACCGATTTTCACTCCCAAGCTTTAGCACACTGTAATGCCATCCAGGCCACTTACACGAACACTCCTATGATTACACCAACCCGTTATGGGAACCACAACACACACCCGGGACCGCAGATTCAGGGCTATGGAGCAAATTACCCTGCAGCATCCCTGAGTCCAACGCGAAACTACGGAAGCACAGTACCCGGTATAACGAAAAGTATGTTACCGAACACGATTTGTGCTTTCTGCAAAAAACGGGGGCATACTTTCGCCGACTGTGTGACGAGAAGGAACACGCCGGTATGCGAGAAGTGCAAAAACTATGGGCACACCGCGAATACATGCCGCGCCGATCGCGAAAAATCAACGGGCCCACCTTATAGACCACATAGTCAGCAACTGACACCCACAAGCAACCCCGGTCGGCGCGTATACAACGTGCGATCAAGTTGCGCGTGGTGCGGGCGACGGGGGCATGAGGAAAGTGTGTGCCAACAAAAACAAAAGTATGTCAGCCGGAATTCGGGAAACGACGTACAGTCGAGTCCGAAATCCCCGACCCGACTTTAAATACTAAAAAGAAAAATTTGGGGTATACTCAGCCGCCCAAACCCAGTACCCCCGTGGTGGAACTCCCCCTAGACATTGGTCGAAATAAAAAGACTCAACTAGTGGTGGACACGGGCGCTGAGATAAGTTTAATAAAGAAAAAAGCGTTGAATTCTCTCGAATCAGTGAACTCGGAGAAAACCCTCGCCTTGCAATCCCCGTTTGGTAGGGGACATACCCTGGGAAGCTGCCAAGGAAATTTCATTAAAAAACTCTCCCCGAGTCGGGAAGTTAAAATTCCTTGCACTTTCCAGGTAATAGAAGATCTGCAAGATCTTTCCCACGATGGGCTATTGGGAAATGATTTCCTATCGCAATATTGCGACGTTGAGGGCCCAAATAAAAGACTTCGATTTCCGCGCACGGAAATCAATGAAGAGGAATTCTCATATCCAATAATACTCGATGCAGAGAAGGGATATACCCAAAAGACAACTGAAAACGAGGCTCAGGAAAAAGAGATGGAACCCGAAGGGGTTAAGCTGTCCACCTGTCATGCTCTCGGGGTATCTAGTAAAATAGATGCTGGTTGCCAAGCCCTAGAAAGGCCCAGGGTAAACGAGAATGAAACTCTAGCGAATACACCCCGGATCGAAGAAATCAACGTGGCTCTGAGAGAACCAATAAGCGTGCCTGCTCGATCGCAAATGGTGGCTAGAATTCCGTTGATACTAAAGGGAGAAATGCTCTGTTTGTCACAAGAGATAAGCGAAGGAGTCTTCCTGGCTAACAGTATCATATCCTCGAGTAAAAATAAGGAGGTCTCAATCGGAATCCTCAACGTTAATAATTCCCCAGTAATTCTGACCAACTTGAATTTACAATTGGTTTCAGCGAATGATTACTCGGTAGCCCCAATACATCCCGAAGCGGGATTACAAATAAGCAACGAGACGGCAAAGCCGCCCGAAAAAACTAAACCTACAAACAAGAAGAATACAACCGGCGCAACCGCCGACTCCCATAGGCCACAGAGCCCAAAATTAAATAAAAACGGCGCAACCGCCGACTCCCATAGGCCACAGAGTCCAAAATTAAATAAAAATGGCGCAACCGCCAATACAAACAGGCCCTCGAGCCTCAAGGTAAGTAAAAACGGTGCAAAAGGCCACCCAAACGGACCACAAAGTCCCAAACTAGAAGAAAACGGCAAAAAAGCCTATTTAAACAGACCAAAGAGTCCTAAATTAAAAATATTCAATCAAACAGAGATTAATAAAAACTACGGCATAAGTAACCAAACAGCCACAATTTCGTACGTCAGAAACCCGGATGCCGATTTGAAAAAAGCAAAAAACCGCATAGCCAGGTTAGAGCAAGAACTCAATCTGAGCCCAATTTTAAATAGCCAAGAAAAGGCTGAAATTTTGGAACTATGTCGAGAATATAACGATATATTCCATCTAAAGAATGATTACCTTTCACATACAGATGCTATCACGCATTTAATCCCGGTAGTGCAGGATCAAGCACCAATAAATCAGAAAATGTACAGACTACCGGAAACACAACGTGAAGTAATCAACGAGCAATTGAAAGAAATGCTCGAGAATGATATAGTGCAGCCAAGCAAAAGCCCTTGGAACTCGCCCTTATTAGTAGTCCCTAAAAAACCGGGACCCAATGGAGAGAAAAAATGGAGAGTAGTCGTCGATTTCCGTAAATTAAATGAAAAAAACCATCGGCGATGCTTTCCCTCTCCCACGAATCGAGGATATACTCGATCAATTAGGCCACTCTCGTTACTTCACTACCCTCGACTTGGCGAGTGGATATCATCAAGTTCTGGTGGATCCACAAGATCGCCCCAAAACGGCCTTCAGCACAAGCTACGGTCATTATGAATTCAAGCGCATGCCCTTCGGACTCAAGGGAGCTCCGGCTACTTTCCAGCGCCTCATGAACTATGTGCTGACTGGCCTGCAGGGCCTGGAATGCTTTGTGTACCTAGATGATATTGTCATCTACGGGAAAAATCTAGAAGATCATAATTGCAAACTTCGCAAGGTCTTCGATAGACTACGAGAGAACAACCTAAAATTACAACCGGAGAAATGTCAATTCCTCCGAAAAGAAGTAGTCTACCTGGGTCACAAATGCTCCAGCGAAGGCGCACTGCCAGACCCTAGCAAAACAGCGTGCGTTCAAGAATTTCCTGTCCCACGAACAGTTAGGCAAGTACAATCATTTCTAGGACTTGCAAATTACTATCGTAAATTTATACCAAATTTTTCAAAAATTGTTCGTCCAATAACTAACTTACTCCGCAAGGACGAAAAGTTTACTTGGACAGATAAATGCCAGGAGGCTTTCTTATCAATTAAAAAATCGTTGATCTCACCTCCTCTTCTAATCTACCCAGATTTCAGTAAACCCTTCAACTTGACCACGGACGCCAGTAACGAAGCATTAGGTGCTGTCCTCTCTCAAGGAGAAGTGGGGCAAGATCAGCCCATTGCTTACGCGAGCCGCACATTAAACAAGGCCGAGCGTAACTACTCCACAATTGAGAAGGAATTATTGGCTATAGTCTGGGCTACAAGAAACTTTAGATGCTACCTCCAAGGTAGAAAATTCACGGTCTATACAGACCACAAGCCTCTTAAGGGAGCCTTTAATGTAAAAGACCCCACTTCCCGTTTGGTGAGATTTCACCACAAATTATCCGAGTTCGATTACAACATCGAATATAAACCCGGAAAATATAATACGAATGCAGATGCTTTGAGCCGCATTCCCCGGGAAGAGAGTGACAATAAAGAAAGCCAAACCACCACGGTACAGGCATACGTCCATCGCTCCGAGTCGGGTGAAGAAACCCCCAAATTGAAAATAAGCGCAGTCACTAGAGCACAAAAACGGAAAGCCCAAAATAATTATACCAAAAATCAAATAGCAACACAAAAAGTGAAACAAACAGGAACACAAACACCAGATTCCACCCAAGACCAAAACGAAACATTTTCAAGTCCCGTGCAACAAAAAGAAGACGACATTTTACCACTGACAATATCACCTCAAACCCCTGAATTAATTTCGAGTCCGGAGGAAATCAAAATTATTTTACATGATTATCATGATTCTCCGTTCGGCGGACACCAGGGCGTGATTAAAACGTACAAGAAAATTAAACGTAAGTTTCGGTGGAAAAATATGTTACGGGATATAAAAAATTATATCAAGCGATGCCCGAAGTGCCAGAAACTCAAAGCTTCACCCCAACATAAGATGCCCATGGTTATTACCGACGTCGCGGAACAACCTTTTGACAAGGTTTACCTCGACGTCGTGGGGCCATTGGAGGAGTCCACGTCAGGAAATAAATATATCCTAACCTTCCAGGATAATCTGACAAAATTCGTGGACTGGTATGCAATACCAAACGCTGAAGCGGAAACAATAGCGCAAATTTTCTTCGACGAAATCGTCACGCGCTACCGCATTCCCAAGCAAATAGTTACCGATCAAGGAACAAATTTCCTAAGTGATCTGTTCAAGCAGGTCTGCAAATTATTAAAGGTGAAGAAATTACAGACCTCGGCATACCACCCTCAGTCAAATGGGGCATTAGAAAGGGCACATAGGCCCTTGATAGAATATCTGCGCACTATCGTTGACGAAAATTCTAAAAGCTGGGATCGGTATTTACGCACAGCGGCATTTGTGTACAATAATAGTACGCACGAAGGAACAAAATTGACCCCGATGGACTGTCTTTACGGATTCACGGCAGATGTTCCATCGAATTTAAAAAGAGATCCAGAGCCTGTTTACAATCACGAGAGTTATTACCACATGCTCCGCTACAGGCTCCAGAAATCATATGCGACCGCCAGAAAGAATATTTTAGCAAGTAAAGAAAAATCTAAAGTATATTACGACAAGAGCGCTAAGCCGCAATCTTTTCACATAGGAGATAAGGTCCTCCTGAAAAGTGAAAGCAGAAAGCATAAGCTCTCAGAAATCTGGATAGGGCCTTACACGGTAACTGGAATTCTTTCGCCAGTGAATACCGTAATAAAAATTGGCAGGCGCGTAAAAGTGATTCATAATAATCGCCTCAAGCCATATTTCGAATAAATATTTTTCCAATCAAACATTTTTCTTTTCTTTTCTTTTATTGCTAAAAAAAAAAAACACTAACAGAAGAAATTTTTAACCCGCATACAATTTTTGTTTGCATCATCAAACACAGTGCAGTTCCAAGCGCAAGCGAAAGTGCAACCCGAAACTTACAGACAAAAAGAACAAAACAAAACAACAACAAAAAGCGTCAAACGAACAGCGCGACTAAAAGATTCGCTCACCCAGCTCATGTGTTTTTTTTTTTATCGTACCTCCCCAGAAAATGCATACTAAGAATAACCTTGTAAAGTAATATCTTCTTTCTAGTTCAGGGACAAGTAGCTGATAAGTAGTAACCTTGGCAAATAATAAACTTAGGATAGGTCAGGGCTAATTAGAAAATAAGGCAGCAGGCCATTAATCCTCATATATGGGTAGAATAATATTTTTTTTTATAAGAAGTAATTAATTGAAGAATATGTAGGAACTTATTACAGATTTTCTTTAAGCAAATTGTAAGTAAATTAAGCTAAATTTATTGTGCGCAATAAGGGAGGTACATCCGAAATGTAAGCTTTAAAATACGATAAGCTCAGGTTTGGAATATATATATATAAAAACAAAAATTAAACGCTACTAAGATAAGTATTATTATAATAACCATATATATTATACGATAGACTACCTTGTAAACGACAACCGATTCCGACCCGAACGTTTCCAAATTCTAAATTTAATTTATTTTATTTTCTTCTTGTCAACCTAAACCCCGAGAATTATTCCTCTCCAAAGAATAATTCTCTTTTTCGCAGGGGGAAGGAAATGTTATGTACCAAAATCTTTGGTACGTTACATATCGGCATATCTATACGATTTCCCGATATGTAACCTAATTAAATAAATAAATTTGTTACGCATTAAATGTTGAAATGAGGTACCTAGCAAAAAATGCATTGCTGCCTGAGGTAACGTACACCTGCAACGCCCAGGTGCCAACGGTGTTTCCCAACAATTAATGCGGAAGAAAAACAAATGATGCAAAAATGCGCGATGAGTGCATCGATGCTAACCTCCGAGTAACAATTCCGAGGTGACATTAAGAACTCAAGTAAGAAGTAGAGGAGAGTCGTTTTCCATCACCAGCAGCGCGCGGACGCGAAGTAAAAAGTCGGGACCGGTTAGTCGGTAGAGAGTTACTTCTAAGTTCAAAGTCGGTGTAACCTAAGTTATAGTGTTTAAGATTCAAGAGTGTAAAATAAATGAAGTATACCCGACGAGTAACTCTTTTAACCGATTAAACCTCATCCGTCCCGTACAACCGATACCAGTCCGAGTACAGAAGATACCCTGGAACCATTTAATAATATTAAGAATATTCCCACCGGAATATACTTAACAATTTGGCGCAGCCGGTAGGATAGAGGAAGCTTGGTAATCAATTAAATACCGTAAATGCTTTAAAACCCTCTATCCAGAACCACAAGAGTTCTAAAAATACTTAAGTGTTGGGCAAAGATAAAGTCTTTCTTTACCCGTAACCTGAAGCCAGGCTCGGCTCCAGAGGCACACACTTTAAGTAAAAGAACTCCACCGCTCCCGGGTAATCAACTATAGTTGCCTCTGCTCCAGGCGAGCACGCAATTACCCGGACTTCAGGTACTCAACTGTAACTGCCTCTGCTCCAGGCGAGCACGCAGGTACCGATTTTTAGTGCAAAAGGCACCAACGCGGGATTATTCAATGACCACAGCGCACCGATAAAATCACAGAAGCGCTTACACAAGAAGGAAGGAAAGAAGAAGCCGATGAACGGAGACAAACCTCGCACCGGAGTAACACCAGCAGCAGCACGCAGCGACTCCACTACACCAACACAATCATCGGGGGAATCCACGAACCCTTCAACGACTCCGCAGCTGCCGAGAGATCATCTAAATCCACGAGCACCACCCACAGCATCAACAAGCAGCTCCTACAACACCTCTACACCGCATTCTCACCAGGGAATTCGTCTGCGAAGTGGAGCGGTAATCCCCAGACCCGTAGGCGACGTAGGAGTAAGTCTAGCTGATAACCTGAATCATATAGTAGAGAAAGTGCGAGTATCAGGTGACATCACAGCTGAACACTGTGACGAGATCGAGCAAAAAATAGAGCAACTCCGCGAACAAAGGGAAGCTCGAATCAAAGAATTAACAGCTGGCACCGAACAATTCAGGGAAAGTTTACTGAAATTTAAAAGATACTCGCACTCGCTCCAAAATAATAGAAACAACTTAGAATTAAGTAGTGATAAAAATTTAAGCGCGGAAATTGCACAAAGTGAACAGCCGACGGCGGCTGATCTCCTCACAGGCTGGTTGAGCGGATCAATTACGAGCTCGTCCACAGAAAACTCGCGCGATTCACAACACGTAACCGAACACAAGAGATACGCGGTAAACACACGCAGCCGGGAAATGACGGACACGGGAAAAGTACTAAAGCTTGCCACCCAAGTGGTCCCCATATTTTCAGGCGAGTTCAGCCCCCAAGTGAGCCAAGAGCTCCAAACTTTCCTATGCTGTTGCAAACAAGCACAAGCCTGCCTTTCGGAGGAAGAAAGATTAACCTTCCCTCGAATTCTGCTCACCCGTCTCCGGGGAGCGGCCTATCGTCTATTTTTGGCAGATCCTCCTCTTTCATTCGAGGACTTCGAGACACGTTTAAATCAAACATATTTGCCCCGGGAAAGCTACTTGGAACTGATGAATAAATTAATAAACATCAGCCAATTCCCGGTGGAATCGCTCAACGCCTTCACGGCAAGATTGCAGCAGACGCTGGCTCAGTGCAAAGAAGCGGCAGAACAAAACAATAATCCGGCAACAGCAATGGCACTCAAAGCCCAGCTAGAGGAATTCGCGAAAAGCGCATTCCAAAGAGGAGTAAATAATCCTTACCTCCGCCAGTACCTTCTGACTCTGAACGAAAACACCCTGAATCAGTTAGTCAGCAAGGCACTGGACATGGAGAAACTCCAGCACGGATCTACACATCCCCAAAATCCGATAACGGGCTGCGTACAGAGCCCGGAAGCATATCATGGGTCACGATCGTGCCCAAGCAGCACATACTCTAATGCATGCCAGGGCACCGATTTTCACTCCCAAGCTTTAGCACACTGTAATGCCATCCAGGCCACTTACACGAACACTCCTATGATTACACCAACCCGTTATGGGAACCACAACACACACCCGGGACCGCAGATTCAGGGCTATGGAGCAAATTACCCTGCAGCATCCCTGAGTCCAACGCGAAACTACGGAAGCACAGTACCCGGTATAACGAAAAGTATGTTACCGAACACGATTTGTGCTTTCTGCAAAAAACGGGGGCATACTTTCGCCGACTGTGTGACGAGAAGGAACACGCCGGTATGCGAGAAGTGCAAAAACTATGGGCACACCGCGAATACATGCCGCGCCGATCGCGAAAAATCAACGGGCCCACCTTATAGACCACATAGTCAGCAACTGACACCCACAAGCAACCCCGGTCGGCGCGTATACAACGTGCGATCAAGTTGCGCGTGGTGCGGGCGACGGGGGCATGAGGAAAGTGTGTGCCAACAAAAACAAAAGTATGTCAGCCGGAATTCGGGAAACGACGTACAGTCGAGTCCGAAATCCCCGACCCGACTTTAAATACTAAAAAGAAAAATTTGGGGTATACTCAGCCGCCCAAACCCAGTACCCCCGTGGTGGAACTCCCCCTAGACATTGGTCGAAATAAAAAGACTCAACTAGTGGTGGACACGGGCGCTGAGATAAGTTTAATAAAGAAAAAAGCGTTGAATTCTCTCGAATCAGTGAACTCGGAGAAAACCCTCGCCTTGCAATCCCCGTTTGGTAGGGGACATACCCTGGGAAGCTGCCAAGGAAATTTCATTAAAAAACTCTCCCCGAGTCGGGAAGTTAAAATTCCTTGCACTTTCCAGGTAATAGAAGATCTGCAAGATCTTTCCCACGATGGGCTATTGGGAAATGATTTCCTATCGCAATATTGCGACGTTGAGGGCCCAAATAAAAGACTTCGATTTCCGCGCACGGAAATCAATGAAGAGGAATTCTCATATCCAATAATACTCGATGCAGAGAAGGGATATACCCAAAAGACAACTGAAAACGAGGCTCAGGAAAAAGAGATGGAACCCGAAGGGGTTAAGCTGTCCACCTGTCATGCTCTCGGGGTATCTAGTAAAATAGATGCTGGTTGCCAAGCCCTAGAAAGGCCCAGGGTAAACGAGAATGAAACTCTAGCGAATACACCCCGGATCGAAGAAATCAACGTGGCTCTGAGAGAACCAATAAGCGTGCCTGCTCGATCGCAAATGGTGGCTAGAATTCCGTTGATACTAAAGGGAGAAATGCTCTGTTTGTCACAAGAGATAAGCGAAGGAGTCTTCCTGGCTAACAGTATCATATCCTCGAGTAAAAATAAGGAGGTCTCAATCGGAATCCTCAACGTTAATAATTCCCCAGTAATTCTGACCAACTTGAATTTACAATTGGTTTCAGCGAATGATTACTCGGTAGCCCCAATACATCCCGAAGCGGGATTACAAATAAGCAACGAGACGGCAAAGCCGCCCGAAAAAACTAAAACAAACAAGAAGAATACAACCGGCGCAACCGCCGACTCCCATAGGCCACAGAGCCCAAAATTAAATAAAAACGGCGCAACCGCCGACTCCCATAGGCCACAGAGTCCAAAATTAAATAAAAATGGCGCAACCGCCAATACAAACAGGCCCTCGAGCCTCAAGGTAAGTAAAAACGGTGCAAAAGGCCACCCAAACGGACCACAAAGTCCCAAACTAGAAGAAAACGGCAAAAAAGCCTATTTAAACAGACCAAAGAGTCCTAAATTAAAAATATTCAATCAAACAGAGATTAATAAAAACTACGGCATAAGTAACCAAACAGCCACAATTTCGTACGTCAGAAACCCGGATGCCGATTTGAAAAAAGCAAAAAACCGCATAGCCAGGTTAGAGCAAGAACTCAATCTGAGCCCAATTTTAAATAGCCAAGAAAAGGCTGAAATTTTGGAACTATGTCGAGAATATAACGATATATTCCATCTAAAGAATGATTACCTTTCACATACAGATGCTATCACGCATTTAATCCCGGTAGTGCAGGATCAAGCACCAATAAATCAGAAAATGTACAGACTACCGGAAACACAACGTGAAGTAATCAACGAGCAATTGAAAGAAATGCTCGAGAATGATATAGTGCAGCCAAGCAAAAGCCCTTGGAACTCGCCCTTATTAGTAGTCCCTAAAAAACCGGGACCCAATGGAGAGAAAAAATGGAGAGTAGTCGTCGATTTCCGTAAATTAAATGAAAAAAACCATCGGCGATGCTTTCCCTCTCCCACGAATCGAGGATATACTCGATCAATTAGGCCACTCTCGTTACTTCACTACCCTCGACTTGGCGAGTGGATATCATCAAGTTCTGGTGGATCCACAAGATCGCCCCAAAACGGCCTTCAGCACAAGCTACGGTCATTATGAATTCAAGCGCATGCCCTTCGGACTCAAGGGAGCTCCGGCTACTTTCCAGCGCCTCATGAACTATGTGCTGACTGGCCTGCAGGGCCTGGAATGCTTTGTGTACCTAGATGATATTGTCATCTACGGGAAAAATCTAGAAGATCATAATTGCAAACTTCGCAAGGTCTTCGATAGACTACGAGAGAACAACCTAAAATTACAACCGGAGAAATGTCAATTCCTCCGAAAAGAAGTAGTCTACCTGGGTCACAAATGCTCCAGCGAAGGCGCACTGCCAGACCCTAGCAAAACAGCGTGCGTTCAAGAATTTCCTGTCCCACGAACAGTTAGGCAAGTACAATCATTTCTAGGACTTGCAAATTACTATCGTAAATTTATACCAAATTTTTCAAAAATTGTTCGTCCAATAACTAACTTACTCCGCAAGGACGAAAAGTTTACTTGGACAGATAAATGCCAGGAGGCTTTCTTATCAATTAAAAAATCGTTGATCTCACCTCCTCTTCTAATCTACCCAGATTTCAGTAAACCCTTCAACTTGACCACGGACGCCAGTAACGAAGCATTAGGTGCTGTCCTCTCTCAAGGAGAAGTGGGGCAAGATCAGCCCATTGCTTACGCGAGCCGCACATTAAACAAGGCCGAGCGTAACTACTCCACAATTGAGAAGGAATTATTGGCTATAGTCTGGGCTACAAGAAACTTTAGATGCTACCTCCAAGGTAGAAAATTCACGGTCTATACAGACCACAAGCCTCTTAAGGGAGCCTTTAATGTAAAAGACCCCACTTCCCGTTTGGTGAGATTTCACCACAAATTATCCGAGTTCGATTACAACATCGAATATAAACCCGGAAAATATAATACGAATGCAGATGCTTTGAGCCGCATTCCCCGGGAAGAGAGTGACAATAAAGAAAGCCAAACCACCACGGTACAGGCATACGTCCATCGCTCCGAGTCGGGTGAAGAAACCCCCAAATTGAAAATAAGCGCAGTCACTAGAGCACAAAAACGGAAAGCCCAAAATAATTATACCAAAAATCAAATAGCAACACAAAAAGTGAAACAAACAGGAACACAAACACCAGATTCCACCCAAGACCAAAACGAAACATTTTCAAGTCCCGTGCAACAAAAAGAAGACGACATTTTACCACTGACAATATCACCTCAAACCCCTGAATTAATTTCGAGTCCGGAGGAAATCAAAATTATTTTACATGATTATCATGATTCTCCGTTCGGCGGACACCAGGGCGTGATTAAAACGTACAAGAAAATTAAACGTAAGTTTCGGTGGAAAAATATGTTACGGGATATAAAAAATTATATCAAGCGATGCCCGAAGTGCCAGAAACTCAAAGCTTCACCCCAACATAAGATGCCCATGGTTATTACCGACGTCGCGGAACAACCTTTTGACAAGGTTTACCTCGACGTCGTGGGGCCATTGGAGGAGTCCACGTCAGGAAATAAATATATCCTAACCTTCCAGGATAATCTGACAAAATTCGTGGACTGGTATGCAATACCAAACGCTGAAGCGGAAACAATAGCGCAAATTTTCTTCGACGAAATCGTCACGCGCTACCGCATTCCCAAGCAAATAGTTACCGATCAAGGAACAAATTTCCTAAGTGATCTGTTCAAGCAGGTCTGCAAATTATTAAAGGTGAAGAAATTACAGACCTCGGCATACCACCCTCAGTCAAATGGGGCATTAGAAAGGGCACATAGGCCCTTGATAGAATATCTGCGCACTATCGTTGACGAAAATTCTAAAAGCTGGGATCGGTATTTACGCACAGCGGCATTTGTGTACAATAATAGTACGCACGAAGGAACAAAATTGACCCCGATGGACTGTCTTTACGGATTCACGGCAGATGTTCCATCGAATTTAAAAAGAGATCCAGAGCCTGTTTACAATCACGAGAGTTATTACCACATGCTCCGCTACAGGCTCCAGAAATCATATGCGACCGCCAGAAAGAATATTTTAGCAAGTAAAGAAAAATCTAAAGTATATTACGACAAGAGCGCTAAGCCGCAATCTTTTCACATAGGAGATAAGGTCCTCCTGAAAAGTGAAAGCAGAAAGCATAAGCTCTCAGAAATCTGGATAGGGCCTTACACGGTAACTGGAATTCTTTCGCCAGTGAATACCGTAATAAAAATTGGCAGGCGCGTAAAAGTGATTCATAATAATCGCCTCAAGCCATATTTCGAATAAATATTTTTCCAATCAAACATTTTTCTTTTCTTTTCTTTTATTGCTAAAAAAAAAAAACACTAACAGAAGAAATTTTTAACCCGCATACAATTTTTGTTTGCATCATCAAACACAGTGCAGTTCCAAGCGCAAGCGAAAGTGCAACCCGAAACTTACAGACAAAAAGAACAAAACAAAACAACAACAAAAAGCGTCAAACGAACAGCGCGACTAAAAGATTCGCTCACCCAGCTCATGTGTTTTTTTTTTTATCGTACCTCCCCAGAAAATGCATACTAAGAATAACCTTGTAAAGTAATATCTTCTTTCTAGTTCAGGGACAAGTAGCTGATAAGTAGTAACCTTGGCAAATAATAAACTTAGGATAGGTCAGGGCTAATTAGAAAATAAGGCAGCAGGCCATTAATCCTCATATATGGGTAGAATAATATTTTTTTTTATAAGAAGTAATTAATTGAAGAATATGTAGGAACTTATTACAGATTTTCTTTAAGCAAATTGTAAGTAAATTAAGCTAAATTTATTGTGCGCAATAAGGGAGGTACATCCGAAATGTAAGCTTTAAAATACGATAAGCTCAGGTTTGGAATATATATATATAAAAACAAAAATTAAACGCTACTAAGATAAGTATTATTATAATAACCATATATATTATACGATAGACTACCTTGTAAACGACAACCGATTCCGACCCGAACGTTTCCAAATTCTAAATTTAATTTATTTTATTTTCTTCTTGTCAACCTAAACCCCGAGAATTATTCCTCTCCAAAGAATAATTCTCTTTTTCGCAGGGGGAAGGAAATGTTATGTACCAAAATCTTTGGTACGTTACATATCGGCATATCTATACGATTTCCCGATATGTAACCTAATTAAATAAATAAATTTGTTACGCATTAAATGTTGAAATGAGGTACCTAGCAAAAAATGCATTGCTGCCTGAGGTAACGTACACCTGCAACGCCCAGGTGCCAACGGTGTTTCCCAACAATTAATGCGGAAGAAAAACAAATGATGCAAAAATGCGCGATGAGTGCATCGATGCTAACTTCCGAGTAACAATTCCGAGGTGACATTAAGAACTCAAGTAAGAAGTAGAGGAGAGTCGTTTTCCATCACCAGCAGCGCGCGGACGCGAAGTAAAAAGTCGGGACCGGTTAGTCGGTAGAGAGTTACTTCTAAGTTCAAAGTCGGTGTAACCTAAGTTATAGTGTTTAAGATTCAAGAGTGTAAAATAAATGAAGTATACCCGACGAGTAACTCTTTTAACCGATTAAACCTCATCCGTCCCGTACAACCGATACCAGTCCGAGTACAGAAGATACCCTGGAACCATTTAATAATATTAAGAATATTCCCACCGGAATATACTTAACAGCTGTAACACATTATTGTATTTGTACTTTTTTATAACACATGTACTGTTAGCCGAATAAAGATTATCTGAATCTGAAATCTGGTAATTTTTGCTGTTTGCGGTGAAACGTGACTGGATAGCTTCCTCTTCCGTTTTCTGCTTGCGATCGCGCGGAGTTTGGAGTTTTAAAGATTTTAAAGATAAAGGTTGGCTGTGGTGATATTGTTTTTATAAGCGAACGTTTCAAACGGCGAGATGACATCGTATAAAAAACTGAAGTGAGTACGAAATTGTTTTACAGGTCCTAACTAAACATTTCCAGTTTGCCAACCAAAAGTAATTTCCTGATTTTACCCAATTGAAAGATTATTAACAATGATTTAACGCATCGTTAAAGTCGTACTCCTGCACTTGTTTGTTTTAACCTTAATTCGCAGATGAGAGCAGAAGGGCGCAAAAATGAATAATCTACTTAAAAAATTTCTCAATAAATGTGGCTCTAGCTAGGAATTTATAAAAGAGAAATATATTTCATATAAAATTTTAGAAAAATCCAATAATTGTGTGCGCCTCTATATATATAGATAAGTGATCTCACATTTATAACAGGGCTCGTCTGTATGAAACTTTTAATTCTTGTATATGAATATTGGGCCAAACGTAATAGCCCATAGCTGTAACACATTATTGTATTTGTACTTTTTTATAACACATGTACTGTTAGCCGAATAAAGATTATCTGAATCTGAAATCTGGTAATTTTTGCTGTTTGCGGTGAAACGTGACTGGATAGCTTCCTCTTCCGTTTTCTGCTTGCGATCGCGCGGAGTTTGGAGTTTTAAAGATTTTAAAGATAAAGGTTGGCTGTGGTGATATTGTTTTTATAAGCGAACGTTTCAAACGGCGAGATGACATCGTATAAAAAACTGAAGTGAGTACGAAATTGTTTTACAGGTCCTAACTAAACATTTCCAGTTTGCCAACCAAAAGTAATTTCCTGATTTTACCCAATTGAAAGATTATTAACAATGATTTAACGCATCGTTAAAGTCGTACTCCTGCACTTGTTTGTTTTAACCTTAATTCGCAGATGAGAGCAGAAGGGCGCAAAAATGAATAATCTACTTAAAAAATTTCTCAATAAATGTGGCTCTAGCTAGGAATTTATAAAAGAGAAATATATTTCATATAAAATTTTAGAAAAATCCAATAATTGTGTGCGCCTCTATATATATAGATAAGTGATCTCACATTTATAACAGGGCTCGTCTGTATGAAACTTTTAATTCTTGTATATGAATATTGGGCCAAACGTAATAGCCCATAGCTGTAACACATTATTGTATTTGTACTTTTTTATAACACATGTACTGTTAGCCGAATAAAGATTATCTGAATCTGAAATCTGGTAATTTTTGCTGTTTGCGGTGAAACGTGACTGGATAGCTTCCTCTTCCGTTTTCTGCTTGCGATCGCGCGGAGTTTGAAGTTTTAAAGATTTTAAAGATAAAGGTTGGCTGTGGTGATATTGTTTTTATAAGCGAACGTTTCAAACGGCGAGATGACATCGTATAAAAAACTGAAGTGAGTACGAAATTGTTTTACAGGTCCTAACTAAACATTTCCAGTTTGCCAACCAAAAGTAATTTCCTGATTTTACCCAATTGAAAGATTATTAACAATGATTTAACGCATCGTTAAAGTCCTACTCCTGCACTTGTTTGTTTTAACCTTAATTCGCAGATGAGAGCAGAAGGGCGCAAAAATGAATAATCTACTTAAAAAATTTCTCAATAAATGTGGCTCTAGCTAGGAATTTATAAAAGAGAAATATATTTCATATAAAATTTTAGAAAAATCCAATAATTGTGTGCGCCTCTATATATATAGATAAGTGATCTCACATTTATAACAGGGCTCGTCTGTATGAAACTTTTAATTCTTGTATATGAATATTGGGCCAAACGTAATAGCCCATAGCTGTAACACATTATTGTATTTGTACTTTTTTATAACACATGTACTGTTAGCCGAATAAAGATTATCTGAATCTGAAATCTGGTAATTTTTGCTGTTTGCGGTGAAACGTGACTGGATAGCTTCCTCTTCCGTTTTCTGCTTGCGATCGCGCGGAGTTTGAAGTTTTAAAGATTTTAAAGATAAAGGTTGGCTGTGGTGATATTGTTTTTATAAGCGAACGTTTCAAACGGCGAGATGACATCGTATAAAAAACTGAAGTGAGTACGAAATTGTTTTACAGGTCCTAACTAAACATTTCCAGTTTGCCAACCAAAAGTAATTTCCTAATTTTACCCAATTGAAAGATTATTAACAATGATTTAACGCATCGTTAAAGTCGTACTCCTGCACTTGTTTGTTTTAACCTTAATTCGCAGATGAGAGCAGAAGGGCGCAAAAATGAATAATCTACTTAAAAAATTTCTCAATAAATGTGGCTCTAGCTAGGAATTTATAAAAGAGAAATATATTTCATATAAAATTTTAGAAAAATCCAATAATTGTGTGCGCCTCTATATATATAGATAAGTGATCTCACATTTATAACAGGGCTCGTCTGTATGAAACTTTTAATTCTTGTATATGAATATTGGGCCAAACGTAATAGCCCATAGCTGTAACACATTATTGTATTTGTACTTTTTTATAACACATGTACTGTTAGCCGAATAAAGATTATCTGAATCTGAAATCTGGTAATTTTTGCTGTTTGCGGTGAAACGTGACTGGATAGCTTCCTCTTCCGTTTTCTGCTTGCGATCGCGCGGAGTTTGGAGTTTTAAAGATTTTAAAGATAAAGGTTGGCTGTGGTGCTATTGTTTTTATAAGCGAACGTTTCAAACGGCGAGATGACATCGTATAAAAAACTGAAGTGAGTACGAAATTGTTTTACAGGTCCTAACTAAACATTTCCAGTTTGCCAACCAAAAGTAATTTCCTGATTTTACCCAATTGAAAGATTATTAACAATGATTTAACGCATCGTTAAAGTCGTACTCCTGCACTTGTTTGTTTTAACCTTAATTCGCAGATGAGAGCAGAAGGGCGCAAAAATGAATAATCTACTTAAAAAATTTCTCAATAAATGTGGCTCTAGCTAGGAATTTATAAAAGAGAAATATATTTCATATAAAATTTTAGAAAAATCCAATAATTGTGTGCGCCTCTATATATATAGATAAGTGATCTCACATTTATAACAGGGCTCGTCTGTATGAAACTTTTAATTCTTGTATATGAATATTGGGCCAAACGTAATAGCCCATAGCTGTAACACATTATTGTATTTGTACTTTTTTATAACACATGTACTGTTAGCCGAATAAAGATTATCTGAATCTGAAATCTGGTAATTTTTGCTGTTTGCGGTGAAACGTGACTGGATAGCTTCCTCTTCCGTTTTCTGCTTGCGATCGCGCGGAGTTTGGAGTTTTAAAGATTTTAAAGATAAAGGTTGGCTGTGGTGATATGGTTTTTATAAGCGAACGTTTCAAACGGCGAGATGACATCGTATAAAAAACTGAAGTGAGTACGAAATTGTTTTACAGGTCCTAACTAAACATTTCCAGTTTGCCAACCAAAAGTAATTTCCTGATTTTACCCAATTGAAAGATTATTAACAATGATTTAACGCATCGTTAAAGTCGTACTCCTGCACTTGTTTGTTTTAACCTTAATTCGCAGATGAGAGCAGAAGGGCGCAAAAATGAATAATCTACTTAAAAAATTTCTCAATAAATGTGGCTCTAGCTAGGAATTTATAAAAGAGAAATATATTTCATATAAAATTTTAGAAAAATCCAATAATTGTGTGCGCCTCTATATACATAGATAAGTGATCTCACATTTATAACAGGGCTCGTCTGTATGAAACTTTTAATTCTTGTATATGAATATTGGGCCAAACGTAATAGCCCATAGCTGTAACACATTATTGTATTTGTACTTTTTTATAACACATGTACTGTTAGCCGAATAAAGATTATCTGAATCTGAAATCTGGTAATTTTTGCTGTTTGCGGTGAAACGTGACTGGATAGCTTCCTCTTCCGTTTTCTGCTTGCGATCGCGCGGAGTTTGGAGTTTTAAAGATTTTAAAGATAAAGGTTGGCTGTGGTGATATTGTTTTTATAAGCGAACGTTTCAAACGGCGAGATGACATCGTATAAAAAACTGAAGTGAGTACGAAATTGTTTTACAGGTCCTAACTAAACATTTCCAGTTTGCCAACCAAAAGTAATTTCCTGATTTTACCCAATTGAAAGATTATTAACAATGATTTAACGCATCGTTAAAGTCGTACTCCTGCACTTGTTTGTTTTAACCTTAATTCGCAGATGAGAGCAGAAGGGCGCAAAAATGAATAATCTACTTAAAAAATTTCTCAATAAATGTGGCTCTAGCTAGGAATTTATAAAAGAGAAATATATTTCATATAAAATTTTAGAAAAATCCAATAATTGTGTGCGCCTCTATATATATAGATAAGTGATCTCACATTTATAACAGGGCTCGTCTGTATGAAACTTTTAATTCTTGTATATGAATATTGGGCCAAACGTAATAGCCCATAGCTGTAACACATTATTGTATTTGTACTTTTTTATAACACATGTACTGTTAGCCGAATAAAGATTATCTGAATCTGAAATCTGGTAATTTTTGCTGTTTGCGGTGAAACGTGACTGGATAGCTTCCTCTTCCGTTTTCTGCTTGCGATCGCGCGGAGTTTGGAGTTTTAAAGATTTTAAAGATAAAGGTTGGCTGTGGTGATATTGTTTTTATAAGCGAACGTTTCAAACGGCGAGATGACATCGTATAAAAAACTGAAGTGAGTACGAAATTGTTTTACAGGTCCTAACTAAACATTTCCAGTTTGCCAACCAAAAGTAATTTCCTGATTTTACCCAATTGAAAGATTATTAACAATGATTTAACGCATCGTTAAAGTAGTACTCCTGCACTTGTTTGTTTTAACCTTAATTCGCAGATGAGAGCAGAAGGGCGCAAAAATGAATAATCTACTTAAAAAATTTCTCAATAAATGTGGCTCTAGCTAGGAATTTATAAAAGAGAAATATATTTCATATAAAATTTTAGAAAAATCCAATAATTGTGTGCGCCTCTATATATATAGATAAGTGATCTCACATTTATAACAGGGCTCGTCTGTATGAAACTTTTAATTCTTGTATATGAATATTGGACCAAACGTAATAGCCCATAGCTGTAACACATTATTGTATTTGTACTTTTTTATAACACATGTACTGTTAGCCGAATAAAGATTATCTGAATCTGAAATCTGGTAATTTTTGCTGTTTGCGGTGAAACGTGACTGGATAGCTTCCTCTTCCGTTTTCTGCTTGCGATCGCGCGGAGTTTGGAGTTTTAAAGATTTTAAAGATAAAGGTTGGCTGTGGTGATATTGTTTTTATAAGCGAACGTTTCAAACGGCGAGATGACATCGTATAAAAAACTGAAGTGAGTACGAAATTGTTTTACAGGTCCTAACTAAACATTTCCAGTTTGCCAACCAAAAGTAATTTCCTGATTTTACCCAATTGAAAGATTATTAACAATGATTTAACGCATCGTTAAAGTCGTACTCCTGCACTTGTTTGTTTTAACCTTAATTCGCAGATGAGAGCAGAAGGGCGCAAAAATGAATAATCTACTTAAAAAATTTCTCAATAAATGTGGCTCTAGCTAGGAATTTATAAAAGAGAAATATATTTCATATAAAATTTTAGAAAAATCCAATAATTGTGTGCGCCTCTATATATATAGATAAGTGATCTCACATTTATAACAGGGCTCGTCTGTATGAAACTTTTAATTCTTGTATATGAATATTGGGCCAAACGTAATAGCCCATAGCTGTAACACATTATTGTATTTGTACTTTTTTATAACACATGTACTGTTAGCCGAATAAAGATTATCTGAATCTGAAATCTGGTAATTTTTGCTGTTTGCGGTGAAACGTGACTGGATAGCTTCCTCTTCCGTTTTCTGCTTGCGATCGCGCGGAGTTTGGAGTTTTAAAGATTTTAAAGATAAAGGTTGGCTGTGGTGATATTGTTTTTATAAGCGAACGTTTCAAACGGCGAGATGACATCGTATAAAAAACTGAAGTGAGTACGAAATTGTTTTACAGGTCCTAACTAAACATTTCCAGTTTGCCAACCAAAAGTAATTTCCTGATTTTACCCAATTGAAAGATTATTAACAATGATTTAACGCATCGTTAAAGTCGTACTCCTGCACTTGTTTGTTTTAACCTTAATTCGCAGATGAGAGCAGAAGGGCGCAAAAATGAATAATCTACTTAAAAAATTTCTCAATAAATGTGGCTCTAGCTAGGAATTTATAAAAGAGAAATATATTTCATATAAAATTTTAGAAAAATCCAATAATTGTGTGCGCCTCTATATATATAGATAAGTGATCTCACATTTATAACAGGGCTCGTCTGTATGAAACTTTTAATTCTTGTATATGAATATTGGGCCAAACGTAATAGCCCATAGCTGTGTTATGTACCAAAATCTTTGGTACGTTACATATCGGCATATCTATACGATTTCCCGATATGTAACCTAATTAAATAAATAAATTTGTAACGCATTAAATGTTGAAATGAGGTACCTAGCAAAAAATGCATTGCTGCCTGAGGTAACGTACACCGGCAACGCCCAGGTGCCAACGGTGTTTCCCAACAATTAATGCGGAAGAAAAACAAATGATGCAAAAATGCGCGATGAGTGCATCGATGCTAACTTCCGAGTAACAATTCCGAGGTGACATTAAGAACTCAAGTAAGAAGTAGAGGAGAGTCGTTTTCCATCACCAGCAGCGCGCGGACGCGAAGTAAAAAGTCGGGACCGGTTAGTCGGTAGAGAGTTACTTCTAAGTTCAAAGTCGGTGTAACCTAAGTTATAGTGTTTAAGATTCAAGAGTGTAAAATAAATGAAGTATACCCGACGAGTAACTCTTTTAACCGATTAAACCTCATCCGTCCCGTACAACCGATACCAGTCCGAGTACAGAAGATACCCTGGAACCATTTAATAATATTAAGAATATTCCCACCGGAATATACTTAACAATTTGGCGCAGCCGGTAGGATAGAGGAAGCTTGGTAATCAATTAAATACCGTAAATGCTTTAAAACCCTCTATCCAGAACCACAAGAGTTCTAAAAATACTTAAGTGTTGGGCAAAGATAAAGTCTTTCTTTACCCGTAACCTGAAGCCAGGCTCGGCTCCAGAGGCACACACTTTAAGTAAAAGAACTCCACCGCTCCCGGGTAATCAACTATAGTTGCCTCTGCTCCAGGCGAGCACGCAATTACCCGGACTTCAGGTACTCAACTGTAACTGCCTCTGCTCCAGGCGAGCACGCAGGTACCGATTTTTAGTGCAAAAGGCACCAACGCGGGATTATTCAATGACCACAGCGCACCGATAAAATCACAGAAGCGCTTACACAAGAAGGAAGGAAAGAAGAAGCCGATGAACGGAGACAAACCTCGCACCGGAGTAACACCAGCAGCAGCACGCAGCGACTCCACTACACCAACACAATCATCGGGGGAATCCACGAACCCTTCAACGACTCCGCAGCTGCCGAGAGATCATCTAAATCCACGAGCACCACCCACAGCATCAACAAGCAGCTCCTACAACACCTCTACACCGCATTCTCACCAGGGAATTCGTCTGCGAAGTGGAGCGGTAATCCCCAGACCCGTAGGCGACGTAGGAGTAAGTCTAGCTGATAACCTGAATCATATAGTAGAGAAAGTGCGAGTATCAGGTGACATCACAGCTGAACACTGTGACGAGATCGAGCAAAAAATAGAGCAACTCCGCGAACAAAGGGAAGCTCGAATCAAAGAATTAACAGCTGGCACCGAACAATTCAGGGAAAGTTTACTGAAATTTAAAAGATACTCGCACTCGCTCCAAAATAATAGAAACAACTTAGAATTAAGTAGTGATAAAAATTTAAGCGCGGAAATTGCACAAAGTGAACAGCCGACGGCGGCTGATCTCCTCACAGGCTGGTTGAGCGGATCAATTACGAGCTCGTCCACAGAAAACTCGCGCGATTCACAACACGTAACCGAACACAAGAGATACGCGGTAAACACACGCAGCCGGGAAATGACGGACACGGGAAAAGTACTAAAGCTTGCCACCCAAGTGGTCCCCATATTTTCAGGCGAGTTCAGCCCCCAAGTGAGCCAAGAGCTCCAAACTTTCCTATGCTGTTGCAAACAAGCACAAGCCTGCCTTTCGGAGGAAGAAAGATTAACCTTCCCTCGAATTCTGCTCACTCGTCTCCGGGGAGCGGCCTATCGTCTATTTTTGGCAGATCCTCCTCTTTCATTCGAGGACTTCGAGACACGTTTAAATCAAACATATTTGCCCCGGGAAAGCTACTTGGAACTGATGAATAAATTAATAAACATCAGCCAATTCCCGGTGGAATCGCTCAACGCCTTCACGGCAAGATTGCAGCAGACGCTGGCTCAGTGCAAAGAAGCGGCAGAACAAAACAATAATCCGGCAACAGCAATGGCACTCAAAGCCCAGCTAGAGGAATTCGCGAAAAGCGCATTCCAAAGAGGAGTAAATAATCCTTACCTCCGCCAGTACCTTCTGACTCTGAACGAAAACACCCTGAATCAGTTAGTCAGCAAGGCACTGGACATGGAGAAACTCCAGCACGGATCTACACATCCCCAAAATCCGATAACGGGCTGCGTACAGAGCCCGGAAGCATATCATGGGTCACGATCGTGCCCAAGCAGCACATACTCTAATGCATGCCAGGGCACCGATTTTCACTCCCAAGCTTTAGCACACTGTAATGCCATCCAGGCCACTTACACGAACACTCCTATGATTACACCAACCCGTTATGGGAACCACAACACACACCCGGGACCGCAGATTCAGGGCTATGGAGCAAATTACCCTGCAGCATCCCTGAGTCCAACGCGAAACTACGGAAGCACAGTACCCGGTATAACGAAAAGTATGTTACCGAACACGATTTGTGCTTTCTGCAAAAAACGGGGGCATACTTTCGCCGACTGTGTGACGAGAAGGAACACGCCGGTATGCGAGAAGTGCAAAAACTATGGGCACACCGCGAATACATGCCGCGCCGATCGCGAAAAATCAACGGGCCCACCTTATAGACCACATAGTCAGCAACTGACACCCACAAGCAACCCCGGTCGGCGCGTATACAACGTGCGATCAAGTTGCGCGTGGTGCGGGCGACGGGGGCATGAGGAAAGTGTGTGCCAACAAAAACAAAAGTATGTCAGCCGGAATTCGGGAAACGACGTACAGTCGAGTCCGAAATCCCCGACCCGACTCTAAATACTAAAAAGAAAAATTTGGGGTATACTCAGCCGCCCAAACCCAGTACCCCCGTGGTGGAACTCCCCCTAGACATTGGTCGAAATAAAAAGACTCAACTAGTGGTGGACACGGGCGCTGAGATAAGTTTAATAAAGAAAAAAGCGTTGAATTCTCTCGAATCAGTGAACTCGGAGAAAACCCTCGCCTTGCAATCCCCGTTTGGTAGGGGACATACCCTGGGAAGCTGCCAAGGAAATTTCATTAAAAAACTCTCCCCGAGTCGGGAAGTTAAAATTCCTTGCACTTTCCAGGTAATAGAAGATCTGCAAGATCTTTCCCACGATGGGCTATTGGGAAATGATTTCCTATCGCAATATTGCGACGTTGAGGGCCCAAATAAAAGACTTCGATTTCCGCGCACGGAAATCAATGAAGAGGAATTCTCATATCCAATAATACTCGATGCAGAGAAGGGATATACCCAAAAGACAACTGAAAACGAGGCTCAGGAAAAAGAGATGGAACCCGAAGGGGTTAAGCTGTCCACCTGTCATGCTCTCGGGGTATCTAGTAAAATAGATGCTGGTTGCCAAGCCCTAGAAAGGCCCAGGGTAAACGAGAATGAAACTCTAGCGAATACACCCCGGATCGAAGAAATCAACGTGGCTCTGAGAGAACCAATAAGCGTGCCTGCTCGATCGCAAATGGTGGCTAGAATTCCGTTGATACTAAAGGGAGAAATGCTCTGTTTGTCACAAGAGATAAGCGAAGGAGTCTTCCTGGCTAACAGTATCATATCCTCGAGTAAAAATAAGGAGGTCTCAATCGGAATCCTCAACGTTAATAATTCCCCAGTAATTCTGACCAACTTGAATTTACAATTGGTTTCAGCGAATGATTACTCGGTAGCCCCAATACATCCCGAAGCGGGATTACAAATAAGCAACGAGACGGCAAAGCCGCCCGAAAAAACTAAACCTACAAACAAGAAGAATACAACCGGCGCAACCGCCGACTCCCATAGGCCACAGAGCCCAAAATTAAATAAAAACGGCGCAACCGCCGACTCCCATAGGCCACAGAGTCCAAAATTAAATAAAAATGGCGCAACCGCCAATACAAACAGGCCCTCGAGCCTCAAGGTAAGTAAAAACGGTGCAAAAGGCCACCCAAACGGACCACAAAGTCCCAAACTAGAAGAAAACGGCAAAAAAGCCTATTTAAACAGACCAAAGAGTCCTAAATTAAAAATATTCAATCAAACAGAGATTAATAAAAACTACGGCATAAGTAACCAAACAGCCACAATTTCGTACGTCAGAAACCCGGATGCCGATTTGAAAAAAGCAAAAAACCGCATAGCCAGGTTAGAGCAAGAACTCAATCTGAGCCCAATTTTAAATAGCCAAGAAAAGGCTGAAATTTTGGAACTATGTCGAGAATATAACGACATATTCCATCTAAAGAATGATTACCTTTCACATACAGATGCTATCACGCATTTAATCCCGGTAGTGCAGGATCAAGCACCAATAAATCAGAAAATGTACAGACTACCGGAAACACAACGTGAAGTAATCAACGAGCAATTGAAAGAAATGCTCGAGAATGATATAGTGCAGCCAAGCAAAAGCCCTTGGAACTCGCCCTTATTAGTAGTCCCTAAAAAACCGGGACCCAATGGAGAGAAAAAATGGAGAGTAGTCGTCGATTTCCGTAAATTAAATGAAAAAACCATCGGCGATGCTTTCCCTCTCCCACGAATCGAGGATATACTCGATCAATTAGGCCACTCTCGTTACTTCACTACCCTCGACTTGGCGAGTGGATATCATCAAGTTCTGGTGGATCCACAAGATCGCCCCAAAACGGCCTTCAGCACAAGCTACGGTCATTATGAATTCAAGCGCATGCCCTTCGGACTCAAGGGAGCTCCGGCTACTTTCCAGCGCCTCATGAACTATGTGCTGACTGGCCTGCAGGGCCTGGAATGCTTTGTGTACCTAGATGAAATTGTCATCTACGGGAAAAATCTAGAAGATCATAATTGCAAACTTCGCAAGGTCTTCGATAGACTACGAGAGAACAACCTAAAATTACAACCGGAGAAATGTCAATTCCTCCGAAAAGAAGTAGTCTACCTGGGTCACAAATGCTCCAGCGAAGGCGCACTGCCAGACCCTAGCAAAACAGCGTGCGTTCAAGAATTTCCTGTCCCACGAACAGTTAGGCAAGTACAATCATTTCTAGGACTTGCAAATTACTATCGTAAATTTATACCAAATTTTTCAAAAATTGTTCGTCCAATAACTAACTTACTCCGCAAGGACGAAAAGTTTACTTGGACAGATAAATGCCAGGAGGCTTTCTTATCAATTAAAAAATCGTTGATCTCACCTCCTCTTCTAATCTACCCAGATTTCAGTAAACCCTTCAACTTGACCACGGACGCCAGTAACGAAGCATTAGGTGCTGTCCTCTCTCAAGGAGAAGTGGGGCAAGATCAGCCCATTGCTTACGCGAGCCGCACATTAAACAAGGCCGAGCGTAACTACTCCACAATTGAGAAGGAATTATTGGCTATAGTCTGGGCTACAAGAAACTTTAGATGCTACCTCCAAGGTAGAAAATTCACGGTCTATACAGACCACAAGCCTCTTAAGGGAGCCTTTAATGTAAAAGACCCCACTTCCCGTTTGGTGAGATTTCACCACAAATTATCCGAGTTCGATTACAACATCGAATATAAACCCGGAAAATATAATACGAATGCAGATGCTTTGAGCCGCATTCCCCGGGAAGAGAGTGACAATAAAGAAAGCCAAACCACCACGGTACAGGCATACGTCCATCGCTCCGAGTCGGGTGAAGAAACCCCCAAATTGAAAATAAGCGCAGTCACTAGAGCACAAAAACGGAAAGCCCAAAATAATTATACCAAAAATCAAATAGCAACACAAAAAGTGAAACAAACAGGAACACAAACACCAGATTCCACCCAAGACCAAAACCAAACATTTTCAAGTCCCGTGCAACAAAAAGAAGACGACATTTTACCACTGACAATATCACCTCAAACCCCTGAATTAATTTCGAGTCCGGAGGAAATCAAAATTATTTTACATGATTATCATGATTCTCCGTTCGGCGGACACCAGGGCGTGATTAAAACGTACAAGAAAATTAAACGTAAGTTTCGGTGGAAAAATATGTTACGGGATATAAAAAATTATATCAAGCGATGCCCGAAGTGCCAGAAACTCAAAGCTTCACCCCAACATAAGATGCCCATGGTTATTACCGACGTCGCGGAACAACCTTTTGACAAGGTTTACCTCGACGTCGTGGGGCCATTGGAGGAGTCCACGTCAGGAAATAAATATATCCTAACCTTCCAGGATAATCTGACAAAATTCGTGGACTGGTATGCAATACCAAACGCTGAAGCGGAAACAATAGCGCAAATTTTCTTCGACGAAATCGTCACGCGCTACCGCATTCCCAAGCAAATAGTTACCGATCAAGGAACAAATTTCCTAAGTGATCTGTTCAAGCAGGTCTGCAAATTATTAAAGGTGAAGAAATTACAGACCTCGGCATACCACCCTCAGTCAAATGGGGCATTAGAAAGGGCACATAGGCCCTTGATAGAATATCTGCGCACTATCGTTGACGAAAATTCTAAAAGCTGGGATCGGTATTTACGCACAGCGGCATTTGTGTACAATAATAGTACGCACGAAGGAACAAAATTGACCCCGATGGACTGTCTTTACGGATTCACGGCAGATGTTCCATCGAATTTAAAAAGAGATCCAGAGCCTGTTTACAATCACGAGAGTTATTACCACATGCTCCGCTACAGGCTCCAGAAATCATATGCGACCGCCAGAAAGAATATTTTAGCAAGTAAAGAAAAATCTAAAGTATATTACGACAAGAGCGCTAAGCCGCAATCTTTTCACATAGGAGATAAGGTCCTCCTGAAAAGTGAAAGCAGAAAGCATAAGCTCTCAGAAATCTGGATAGGGCCTTACACGGTAACTGGAATTCTTTCGCCAGTGAATACCGTAATAAAAATTGGCAGGCGCGTAAAAGTGATTCATAATAATCGCCTCAAGCCATATTTCGAATAAATATTTTTCCAATCAAACATTTTTCTTTTCTTTTCTTTTATTGCTAAAAAAAAAAAAACACTAACAGAAGAAATTTTTAACCCGCATACAATTTTTGTTTGCATCATCAAACACAGTGCAGTTCCAAGCGCAAGCGAAAGTGCAACCCGAAACTTACAGACAAAAAGAACAAAACAAAACAACAACAAAAAGCGTCAAACGAACAGCGCGACTAAAAGATTCGCTCACCCAGCTCATGTGTTTTTTTTTTTATCGTACCTCCCCAGAAAATGCATACTAAGAATAACCTTGTAAAGTAATATCTTCTTTCTAGTTCAGGGACAAGTAGCTGATAAGTAGTAACCTTGGCAAATAATAAACTTAGGATAGGTCAGGGCTAATTAGAAAATAAGGCAGCAGGCCATTAATCCTCATATATGGGTAGAATAATATTTTTTTTTATAAGAAGTAATTAATTGAAGAATATGTAGGAACTTATTACAGATTTTCTTTAAGCAAATTGTAAGTAAATTAAGCTAAATTTATTGTGCGCAATAAGGGAGGTACATCCGAAATGTAAGCTTTAAAATACGATAAGCTCAGGTTTGGAATATATATATATAAAAACAAAAATTAAACGCTACTAAGATAAGTATTATTATAATAACCATATATATTATACGATAGACTACCTTGTAAACGACAACCGATTCCGACCCGAACGTTTCCAAATTCTAAATTTAATTTATTTTATTTTCTTCTTGTCAACCTAAACCCCGAGAATTATTCCTCTCCAAAGAATAATTCTCTTTTTCGCAGGGGGAAGGAAATGTTATGTACCAAAATCTTTGGTACGTTACATATCGGCATATCTATACGATTTCCCGATATGTAACCTAATTAAATAAATAAATTTGTTACGCATTAAATGTTGAAATGAGGTACCTAGCAAAAAATGCATTGCTGCCTGAGGTAACGTACACCTGCAACGCCCAGGTGCCAACGGTGTTTCCCAACAATTAATGCGGAAGAAAAACAAATGATGCAAAAATGCGCGATGAGTGCATCGATGCTAACTTCCGAGTAACAATTCCGAGGTGACATTAAGAACTCAAGTAAGAAGTAGAGGAGAGTCGTTTTCCATCACCAGCAGCGCGCGGACGCGAAGTAAAAAGTCGGGACCGGTTAGTCGGTAGAGAGTTACTTCTAAGTTCAAAGTCGGTGTAACCTAAGTTATAGTGTTTAAGATTCAAGAGTGTAAAATAAATGAAGTATACCCGACGAGTAACTCTTTTAACCGATTAAACCTCATCCGTCCCGTACAACCGATACCAGTCCGAGTACAGAAGATACCCTGGAACCATTTAATAATATTAAGAATATTCCCACCGGAATATACTTAACAGCTGTAACACATTATTGTATTTGTACTTTTTTATAACACATGTACTGTTAGCCGAATAAAGATTATCTGAATCTGAAATCTGGTAATTTTTGCTGTTTGCGGTGAAACGTGACTGGATAGCTTCCTCTTCCGTTTTCTGCTTGCGATCGCGCGGAGTTTGGAGTTTTAAAGATTTTAAAGATAAAGGTTGGCTGTGGTGATATTGTTTTTATAAGCGAACGTTTCAAACGGCGAGATGACATCGTATAAAAAACTGAAGTGAGTACGAAATTGTTTTACAGGTCCTAACTAAACATTTCCAGTTTGCCAACCAAAAGTAATTTCCTGATTTTACCCAATTGAAAGATTATTAACAATGATTTAACGCATCGTTAAAGTCGTACTCCTGCACTTGTTTGTTTTAACCTTAATTCGCAGATGAGAGCAGAAGGGCGCAAAAATGAATAATCTACTTAAAAAATTTCTCAATAAATGTGGCTCTAGCTAGGAATTTATAAAAGAGAAATATATTTCATATAAAATTTTAGAAAAATCCAATAATTGTGTGCGCCTCTATATATATAGATAAGTGATCTCACATTTATAACAGGGCTCGTCTGTATGAAACTTTTAATTCTTGTATATGAATATTGGGCCAAACGTAATAGCCCATAGCTGTAACACATTATTGTATTTGTACTTTTTTATAACACATGTACTGTTAGCCGAATAAAGATTATCTGAATCTGAAATCTGGTAATTTTTGCTGTTTGCGGTGAAACGTGACTGGATAGCTTCCTCTTCCGTTTTCTGCTTGCGATCGCGCGGAGTTTGGAGTTTTAAAGATTTTAAAGATAAAGGTTGGCTGTGGTGATATTGTTTTTATAAGCGAACGTTTCAAACGGCGAGATGACATCGTATAAAAAACTGAAGTGAGTACGAAATTGTTTTACAGGTCCTAACTAAACATTTCCAGTTTGCCAACCAAAAGTAATTTCCTGATTTTACCCAATTGAAAGATTATTAACAATGATTTAACGCATCGTTAAAGTCGTACTCCTGCACTTGTTTGTTTTAACCTTAATTCGCAGATGAGAGCAGAAGGGCGCAAAAAGGAATAATCTACTTAAAAAATTTCTCAATAAATGTGGCTCTAGCTAGGAATTTATAAAAGAGAAATATATTTCATATAAAATTTTAGAAAAATCCAATAATTGTGTGCGCCTCTATATATATAGATAAGTGATCTCACATTTATAACAGGGCTCGTCTGTATGAAACTTTTAATTCTTGTATATGAATATTGGGCCAAACGTAATAGCCCATAGCTGTAACCAGGCCCCTATCACTCGTGTTCAAGGACGAATTTTTAATGACCCCATCCGCTACGCGGCGCTGATGGTACTTGTAGACGAACGATGGCGGGATTTTGAAAATATTTTTTTTTCCCATATAATATCAGATGGTGGAAAATGTTTTCCACAAATTCTATGATGATCTTTAAGATCTTTTCGATCCAATTCCGAATCCATTTAATAAAATCCAAAAAATAAAAACAAAATTTGCGCAACTTCGAAATCACAATTGCGATGACAACCATTCAAATAACCTGACATTCGCGCTCGTTCATCCTACAAGGACAGTCTCGCCGCCTAGCGGAGTAGTTTCCGGTGGCGACACTAAAAGTCCACTTTTTTTTGACAGCTTCATAGAGAGTGATAGGGGCCTGGCTGTAACACATTATTGTATTTGTACTTTTTTATAACACATGTACTGTTAGCCGAATAAAGATTATCTGAATCTGAAATCTGGTAATTTTTGCTGTTTGCGGTGAAACGTGACTGGATAGCTTCCTCTTCCGTTTTCTGCTTGCGATCGCGCGGAGTTTGGAGTTTTAAAGATTTTAAAGATAAAGGTTGGCTGTGGTGATATTGTTTTTATAAGCGAACGTTTCAAACGGCGAGATGACATCGTATAAAAAACTGAAGTGAGTACGAAATTGTTTTACAGGTCCTAACTAAACATTTCCAGTTTGCCAACCAAAAGTAATTTCCTGATTTTACCCAATTGAAAGATTATTAACAATGATTTAACGCATCGTTAAAGTCGTTCTCCTGCACTTGTTTGTTTTAACCTTAATTCGCAGATGAGAGCAGAAGGGCGCAAAAATGAATAATCTACTTAAAAAATTTCTCAATAAATGTGGCTCTAGCTAGGAATTTATAAAAGAGAAATATATTTCATATAAAATTTTAGAAAAATCCAATAATTGTGTGCGCCTCTATATATATAGATAAGTGATCTCACATTTATAACAGGGCTCGTCTGTATGAAACTTTTAATTCTTGTATATGAATATTGGGCCAAACGTAATAACCCATAGCTGTAACACATTATTGTATTTGTACTTTTTTATAACACATGTACTGTTAGCCGAATAAAGATTATCTGAATCTGAAATCTGGTAATTTTTGCTGTTTGCGGTGAAACGTGACTGGATAGCTTCCTCTTCCGTTTTCTGCTTGCGATTGCGCGGAGTTTGGAGTTTTAAAGATTTTAAAGATAAAGGTTGGCTGTGGTGATATTGTTTTTATAAGCGAACGTTTCAAACGGCGAGATGACATCGTATAAAAAACTGAAGTGAGTACGAAATTGTTTTACAGGTCCTAACTAAACATTTCCAGTTTGCCAACCAAAAGTAATTTCCTGATTTTACCCAATTGAAAGATTATTAACAATGATTTAACGCATCGTTAAAGTCGTACTCCTGCACTTGTTTGTTTTAACCTTAATTCGCAGATGAGAGCAGAAGGGCGCAAAAATGAATAATCTACTTAAAAAATTTCTCAATAAATGTGGCTCTAGCTAGGAATTTATAAAAGAGAAATATATTTCATATAAAATTTTAGAAAAATCCAATAATTGTGTGCGCCTCTATATATATAGATAAGTGATCTCACATTTATAACAGGGCTCGTCTGTATGAAACTTTTAATTCTTGTATATGAATATTGGGCCAAACGTAATAGCCCATAGCTGTAACACATTATTGTATTTGTACTTTTTTATAACACATGTACTGTTAGCCGAATAAAGATTATCTGAATCTGAAATCTGGTAATTTTTGCTGTTTGCGGTGAAACGTGACTGGATAGCTTCCTCTTCCGTTTTCTGCTTGCGATCGCGCGGAGTTTGGAGTTTTAAAGATTTTAAAGATAAAGGTTGGCTGTGGTGATATTGTTTTTATAAGCGAACGTTTCAAACGGCGAGATGACATCGTATAAAAAACTGAAGTGAGTACGAAATTGTTTTACAGGTCCTAACTAAACATTTCCAGTTTGCCAACCAAAAGTAATTTCCTGATTTTACCCAATTGAAAGATTATTAACAATGATTTAACGCATCGTTAAAGTCGTACTCCTGCACTTGTTTGTTTTAACCTTAATTCGCAGATGAGAGCAGAAGGGCGCAAAAATGAATAATCTACTTAAAAAATTTCTCAATAAATGTGGCTCTAGCTAGGAATTTATAAAAGAGAAATATATTTCATATAAAATTTTAGAAAAATCCAATAATTGTGTGCGCCTCTATATATATAGATAAGTGATCTCACATTTATAACAGGGCTCGTCTGTATGAAACTTTTAATTCTTGTATATGAATATTGGGCCAAACGTAATAGCCCATAGCTGTAACACATTATTGTATTTGTACTTTTTTATAACACATGTACTGTTAGCCGAATAAAGATTATCTGAATCTGAAATCTGGTAATTTTTGCTGTTTGCGGTGAAACGTGACTGGATAGCTTCCTCTTCCGTTTTCTGCTTGCGATCGCGCGGAGTTTGGAGTTTTAAAGATTTTAAAGATAAAGGTTGGCTGTGGTGATATTGTTTTTATAAGCGAACGTTTCAAACGGCGAGATGACATCGTATAAAAAACTGAAGTGAGTACGAAATTGTTTTACAGGTCCTAACTAAACATTTCCAGTTTGCCAACCAAAAGTAATTTCCTGATTTTACCCAATTGAAAGATTATTAACAATGATTTAACGCATCGTTAAAGTCGTACTCCTGCACTTGTTTGTTTTAACCTTAATTCGCAGATGAGAGCAGAAGGGCGCAAAAATGAATAATCTACTTAAAAAATTTCTCAATAAATGTGGCTCTAGCTAGGAATTTATAAAAGAGAAATATATTTCATATAAAATTTTAGAAAAATCCAATAATTGTGTGCGCCTCTATATATATAGATAAGTGATCTCACATTTATAACAGGGCTCGTCTGTATGAAACTTTTAATTCTTGTATATGAATATTGGGCCAAACGTAATAGCCCATAGCTGTAACACATTATTGTATTTGTACTTTTTTATAACACATGTACTGTTAGCCGAATAAAGATTATCTGAATCTGAAATCTGGTAATTTTTGCTGTTTGCGGTGAAACGTGACTGGATAGCTTCCTCTTCCGTTTTCTGCTTGCGATCGCGCGGAGTTTGGAGTTTTAAAGATTTTAAAGATAAAGGTTGGCTGTGGTGATATTGTTTTTATAAGCGAACGTTTCAAACGGCGAGATGACATCGTATAAAAAACTGAAGTGAGTACGAAATTGTTTTACAGGTCCTAACTAAACATTTCCAGTTTGCCAACCAAAAGTAATTTCCTGATTTTACCCAATTGAAAGATTATTAACAATGATTTAACGCATCGTTAAAGTCGTACTCCTGCACTTGTTTGTTTTAACCTTAATTCGCAGATGAGAGCAGAAGGGCGCAAAAATGAATAATCTACTTAAAAAATTTCTCAATAAATGTGGCTCTAGCTAGGAATTTATAAAAGAGAAATATATTTCATATAAAATTTTAGAAAAATCCAATAATTGTGTGCGCCTCTATATATATAGATAAGTGATCTCACATTTATAACAGGGCTCGTCTGTATGAAACTTTTAATTCTTGTATATGAATATTGGGCCAAACGTAATAGCCCATAGCTGTAACACATTATTGTATTTGTACTTTTTTATAACACATGTACTGTTAGCCGAATAAAGATTATCTGAATCTGAAATCTGGTAATTTTTGCTGTTTGCGGTGAAACGTGACTGGATAGCTTCCTCTTCCGTTTTCTGCTTGCGATCGCGCGGAGTTTGGAGTTTTAAAGATTTTAAAGATAAAGGTTGGCTGTGGTGATATTGTTTTTATAAGCGAACGTTTCAAACGGCGAGATGACATCGTATAAAAAACTGAAGTGAGTACGAAATTGTTTTACAGGTCCTAACTAAACATTTCCAGTTTGCCAACCAAAAGTAATTTCCTGATTTTACCCAATTGAAAGATTATTAACAATGATTTAACGCATCGTTAAAGTCGTACTCCTGCACTTGTTTGTTTTAACCTTAATTCGCAGATGAGAGCAGAAGGGCGCAAAAATGAATAATCTACTTAAAAAATTTCTCAATAAATGTGGCTCTAGCTAGGAATTTATAAAAGAGAAATATATTTCATATAAAATTTTAGAAAAATCCAATAATTGTGTGCGCCTCTATATATATAGATAAGTGATCTCACATTTATAACAGGGCTCGTCTGTATGAAACTTTTAATTCTTGTATATGAATATTGGGCCAAACGTAATAGCCCATAGCTGTAACACATTATTGTATTTGTACTTTTTTATAACACATGTACTGTTAGCCGAATAAAGATTATCTGAATCTGAAATCTGGTAATTTTTGCTGTTTGCGGTGAAACGTGACTGGATAGCTTCCTCTTCCGTTTTCTGCTTGCGATCGCGCGGAGTTTGGAGTTTTAAAGATTTTAAAGATAAAGGTTGGCTGTGGTGATATTGTTTTTATAAGCGAACGTTTCAAACGGCGAGATGACATCGTATAAAAAACTGAAGTGAGTACGAAATTGTTTTACAGGTCCTAACTAAACATTTCCAGTTTGCCAACCAAAAGTAATTTCCTGATTTTACCCAATTGAAAGATTATTAACAATGATTTAACGCATCGTTAAAGTCGTACTCCTGCACTTGTTTGTTTTAACCTTAATTCGCAGATGAGAGCAGAAGGGCGCAAAAATGAATAATCTACTTAAAAAATTTCTCAATAAATTTATTTATTTATTTTATTTATTTATTTATTTATGTAAAAGGCTTAACCTAAATACATAACAAAAGCTTAACGCGCACTCGAAAACTAAGTTCATATGGCGCTTCTAACAAAAGTAGATCTTAAAACAAAATATAATTTTACATCTTTGAGGGTGTTCAGTTAAGTACATATGTGGCTTAGACATGGTTAAAGATATATAAAACAAATAATTTACAATAAGTTAAAACAAATAAAATAAAACATATTCACTTTCCAGATTGGCTGAGGACTATTCAGGTTACAAACAAGGTAAAATTATTCTATACACATTTTTTTTTTTTTTTTATTTAATAATTTTTTTTTTTTTTTTTTTTTTTTATAAATCTTAAACATTAAAGTTTTCAGCTCTTCCGCCTTGATTTTAAATTTATACATTCCAAAACACATTTTATGTTATATTTCTATTCTTTTTTTTTTTTTTTTTTTAAAAGCGGACTGTCGCAAACCTACTTAAAACTATATCTAGGAAAGAAAAAACAATTACTGCATCTATTTTATCAATTTGTTAACAAAAAGAGTATATTTTGGTTGAAAAATAAATATCTGTAATTCCTACGGAAATAAATAAAATCTTTTAATGGAGGGGGAACTATTAATTTAATTTGTTAGTCATATGGGATTTGCAAAGCTAATAAAGGACATTTACTAAAAAACCATTGTTCTGTTATAATTTGTGCATAAAATCTAACTTGGTTAGCAAGGTTATTAGGTCTTCGGGATTGTTAGGGTTAAGGAGAGTGGAGAGGGGGGGGCAATTGACCACCGTAGGCTCTGACGGATAACGGGCAATCCTTAAGGAAGTGTTTTACAGTTAGGGGGGCCTGGCAAAAATGACATCCGGCTCTGGGACTCCTGCTGTAGTAGTGACTGTGTGTAAGCAAGGTATGCCCAACTCTAGCCCGTATAATTTGCACACCCTGGGCCCTGGTTAGAGTTTTACTGTAGACTGGCGCCTCTATCTGCCTCCAATGCAAGGCGAGGAATGTCTCCTCCCTCTCCCAATCAGACCGCCATCTTCTTTTTAAGCAATTCAGTCGCTTCCGGTACAGGTACGACGACATGGGTACATCTTCAGTCGGGGCGTTTCTTGAAAAAATCTCCTTGGCATGAAAATCCGCCACCTCGTTGCCGTGTATACCCACATGCCCAGGAACCCAGGCCAAGTGAATGTTATTCTCACTTGAGCTAATAATAGCCCGGCAATGCTTTATAAGAGGTTCCTTGCATTTACTATTGTTTAGGGCTTGTAGGAAAGAGCGAGAATCTGAAAAAATAACCGCCGGGGAGTTCGCACTTGCTGCATACTGAATCGCCCTCCAGACTGCATAACCCTCCGCCTCATAGCTAGACACATCCAGGTGGAGCCTAAATCGCTTGACGAGTGAATGCCTCTGTTGCCCCGGAAGAAAGACAACAAAAACCGCTGATGCCTGGCTGTCACTCAGAGATCCGTCAGTGTATATAAACAATCGGTTCTTGAATTTGGATGCCAACTCCCTGTGATGTGCCACCAATTCCTCCACAGATGAGTTCCTTTTGTCTTTCGGCCCCAAACTAATCTGAATTTCATTACAGGATTCATTAGGTCCTAAAAAGGGGAGGTGCAAGGAATTTGGATTGGGTGTACTTAGATCTAGAGCTAAACTAACTCCTAATGCTAGTTTAAGAGCCGGTGTTGATCGAGGTTTGGTGCTCATCTGGTCCAAGCGAATCAAGGATTCATGATGTGGACCCTCCTGATCCAGCCAGTTCTTGCTGAAAAGTTTGATACGCGCCTTCTCAGCTCTGTCCTGCAGGGGGAAAACTCCAGTCTCGATCCAAAGGGAGCGCCTGGGAGTCGATTTGAGTGCTCCGGTTGCCACCCTTAACACTCGGTTGATGCTCGTCTGAATTTTTGTTATATTGCTGACCGATGTTGACGCATATAAAAGGAGACCATAATTTGTAATGCCCTCAATGAGCACCTTGGCGATCTTAACTGTTGCGTGCACCGGAGCTCCGTGTTTTTTACCTGCTATTAATTTAATAAAATTGGTAGCCTTACAGACCTTGTCCGCCACTTGGCCGCAGTGGATGTTCCAGCGAAGGTCAGCCGAAAAGGTCACACCCAAGATCTTCAAGGTGGTGCTGACAGGTACCAGGTGGTCTCCAATTTGCACATTGGAAGGTGGATTTACTCTTCTTTTCCTGCTGAAGATCATCAGTTCTGCCTTGGTCATCGGCACAATGGCTCCGGTGTTGTAAGTCCAGATCTCCAGAACAGCTATGGCCCGTCTGAGTATGTCCGTTGGGTGTGGGTCGTCAGTAGTAATTATAACATTGTCGGCGTATGCGTAAGTTTTAAGTCCGTCGATTTCATTTAGTTTCAGTACTAGTCCAGTCAAATAAACATTAAAGAGGGCCGGAGCAAGGGGAGATCCCTGCGGGAGAGTATTACTACTCTTAAATTTTCCAGAGACGACCCCATTGGCTCTGACTTGAACGGTCCGATTGACTAAAATGTTTTTAATCAGCCGAATCGAGGCCTCATCAAAGCCCCAACCTGATAGCTGTTCCAGCACCACATCATACCTGACCCTATCATAAGCCTTCTCCACGTCCACGGCTAGAAGGTAAACCGCACGCTTTTTAGATAGGGACCACATGATGTCCGCCTCCAGCTCCAGGAGGAGGGAAGATGTGCCCCGATATTTCCTAAAGCCATGAATCTCCTTAGGCAGAATTTTCCCTATATTTTCAGAGAGCCTACGTCCCAGGATCTTCTCCAGGAGTCTTGCAGCACAGGGGAGTAGAGATATTGGTCTCAGGTCTTTGGGTGTAATAGGACCGTTGGTTGAGAGGTTTCTTTTCTTGATGGGCACCTGAACAGCATTCTTCCACTCTTGTGGGTAAATACCACTCTCTAGAATGCGATTGAAAAGTGCACAGAGTCTCTCTCTGTAGATCTGAGGTGCTTTAGCCAACATGGAGTAAGTAATTAAATCTTTTCCAGGCGCTGAACCCTTACAATCGGTAAGGGCCCCATCAAACTCCGTGAAGGAAATATTATGACATATAGAATGCAGAAACCCATCCTCATCAGAGGTCCCAGAAAAGGTCCAAGAGTCCCTTCGTTCTATCAACTCAGATCTGAAGGTGGAGTCCTCCGAGTACAATGTCCAGGATCTGGCCAATTCCTCAGATATTTTGCTGGAATCAACGTATATATTACTTTCCACCCTCAGACTACCAATAATGCTGGTGGAGTTATTACCGGACAGGGCCCGGACCTTCCTCCAAGCATCTCGGATATTGATAGACGGGTCTATGCTCTCCGCGAAATTATTCCACGTCTCTCTTTTAGCATCCAAAATGGACCTCCTCACAACCGCCGACTCTCTGCGATATTTTATCAGATTAGGAGTGGTTGGATGCCTCTGGAAACACTTCCATGCTCTATTTTTAAATCTAATTTTATTTAGGATGTCCTGGTTCATCCACCTAGGCTGAGTACTGGAAAAAGAGTTTGAAATTGGAATTCCGACAGAAGCACCCACTTTAATCGCTCTAGTGAGCTGAGCAGCCTCTTTATTGACGTTCCCCGATACAGGCCTCAAGAGGACCTCACTCTCCACCGTAGCAGAAAAAAGATCCCATTTAGCCCTGTGTTCGCAGAACCTGGGTGTTACGATTTTCTTAGCGATCTGGAAATCTGAATTAATGATGATGGGAAAATGATCGCTTCCCTCCGTATTCTCATGCGTAATCCAATTGAGAACAGAAGCAATATTCGGGGGGGCCAAAGTCACATCTATATGGGAAAAAGTTCCAGTACCTGACAAAAAGGTAGGACTACTAGTATTGAGCAGACATAGGTTTTGACTCTCTACCCAGTTAGCAAAAATTCTCCCCCTACGACTCCAATGCGCCGCCCCCCAAAGAGGGCTATGCGCATTAATGTCTCCACCAATTATGGCGTTGGGAGGGAGCTGGTTGGCCAGGTTCTGTAAATCCGTAAATGAAACATCTTGGGTATTTTCCAAGTAGATGGAAGCAAAAGTCAGAGGACTAGATGCCTCCAAAGAAACTGCATAGGCAGTTAGATTGCCGTTAATCTGTATCCTAGAGACCGCAATAGAGTTGTGCACCAAAATGGCCACACCTCCATGTCTATTCTCTCTTGGGTAATTATACCCGTGAAAAGAATAGGATCCCAACCTATCCGGCTCTTCATGTGAAAACAGGTGCGTCTCCTGGAGGAGAATAACCTGAGGCCGATATCTACAGATTAGAAGCTCCAGGGAAGAGCGATTATTTCTCAGTCCTCTTATATTCCATTGTAGAATTTTTATATTTTTAATGGAAGGTCTAAGATTATTAGCCTGAGAAGCACTCATAGGCAATTGATAGATACGGAAAAATTTAACTCAGATAAGTGGAATATTAGAGGTAAAAATGACTAAATAATATAAATGAATATATGATAATTAAATTGAATTAAATTAGTCTGATAATGATGAGAATTCTACCGATAGGTTATCACTATCAGATAAAATCACATCCTCACTAAGATTTTTCTTTGTTTTGTGTTTAAGATTTTTGGAGGTTTTTGCTTTTGTAATCGGAGAATTTTGTTTAAATTTGGTTTGTTGGGATGTCTTTTTTGTAGTTTCATTATTTTTTATTTTAGTAGCTAAGGTCATGGCCTGAGTGAATTCTATATTAGATGATTTTTCTTGTGGGGAATCAGTTGTTGAAGACGAAGGTTTTATTAAATTGGCAGATTTAACTGACAAAGTTGGTTTACTAGGGATTGTTGTTTCAATAACATTTTTGCTTTTAGTACTTTCTTGTGTAATTTTTGTAAGCAGAGTCGTAGAGAGAGCGGTGGGATTTACAACGCGGGAGAGTGTATCTGCAAAAGAAGGCCCTGAAACAGACTTGTGCGTATTGTAATACTCTTTACGAGCCTCATACATTGAGCACTTTTTCTGTGTTTTGATTTTTAAAATCTCTTTGTTTTTCAAAAATTCAGGACAATTACGGCTGAAAGATTCATGTCCTTCAGCATTGCAATTGACGCAGAACTTCCGGAGACAGCCAGACTCCTCGTGAGGTCCAACAATACCGCAAGTGCCACAAGTGCTTTCCCCATCGCAGTGGTTTTTAGTGTGACCCATCCTCTGGCAGATAGTACACCGCATCGGAGATGGGTAGTACTCACGCACCAGAATTCTGGTCCAAGGGCCCTGAATATCGTGCGGAATTTTGTAGGCGTTGAAGGTGAGGATGACCAGACCAGTGGGAACTCTCAGCCCCCCCTCGACTAATCTTGTCATTTGAACAACGTCCACAACATCCTGGTCTTTGAGACCCTCGAGAATTTCCGCCTGCGAGAGCTGCTTGAATTCCGGGGAAAAAGCGGTACCTTTAACATGGTTAAGTGTAGGATGGAAAGCCACTTTGACAGGCACATTAGCTATTGTTTTTGCCCTAATAAATAAATCCGCAATTTTCTCGTTTTTAACTAATAAGAGCAAAGACCCATCCCTCAAAAAACTGGCACTTTCGTGCCTAGTCGATATGGCATCGACTCCTTTCCTTATGATGAACTGATTAAAATTTCGTAGGGTTTTTCCTTCCTCACTAATGGCCTGAATTGTAATATATTTAGGGTGATTCATGGCGGCTTCTTTAGTTGAAACCAGACATGGTAAAGCCGGGAAATCGTCCTGGGACGACGCTAGAAATTTTCTTTTCGCTCCTCTAGGAGGCATTTCTGCCTCGTGCTCTAGAAGAGCAAATTTATTGGCCCTGGACGTGCCAGGCGCCATGGTGGGACGGGGTCCCCAGACGAGAAAAAATTAAGCTACAAAAGGATTAAAAACTAAACAAACCGAAAAAAAAAAAAAAAAAGTCAAGTAAAAGTAACGTCCAGTCTTCTAAAGGGTCCAGGAAATTAAAAACCTCTTCTTTCTTCTATCTTCTCTTTTCCTTCTTCCGTCTTCTCAATTCCTAATACAAATTTTCTTCGCCCAAGCAGCGCCGTCCCTCAGCAGGGGCTCTCCTCGTGGTGGTGAAAAATTAAGGGTCCAGCGTTGGAGGGGCATCCGCGCCCCCCTGCGGGTGATGGAAGCGACCGCGAGCCGCCGCCCTCCAGTCTAGTTTGGGACGTTCACAGGCTGACCGACGCCACGCCTTTGAGGTTAGGTCGGTGGTGATGAAACAGTTGAAAAATTTTTTCAAATTGGAGAATTTTCCCTTTCCAATTATATAAAAGTCTTTTAATATTTACTATTAACTTCAACAAAGTATTATTAGCTTTAAAAAACACTCAAAAATCCAAAGTTCTGACGAGAGCTCTTTTTTCCAAATCTGACATCTCCGAAAGTTGGGGGATTCTCACAAAAGCTTTTTATGTCGAGACTTTGTTCGCGTACTGTGGCGGTCGGTGGATACACCGTTAAGCAGGCGAACATTAGCTGCGCACTTGTGTTGTGCACTTGTTCCAGAACAGCCCATACAATTGTTGTTCTGGTCGTGTTCTGCAAGTGGAACGGGACAAATTTCTTGTTCTGTTCACTTAGTTGTTCTACTGAAAACTAGGAGCGCTATGGGTAAAATGTTGGGTGGTTAATGTCTCGCATGTTGATAAAAGTCAACTGATAGCTGTCGAACGGCAATATAAAACAGTTTGACATAATAAATTGTGTTTTAAAGTAAATACTTGCTCGGATAGCAAGCACAAAAGAACACAGCTATTGTCTCATCAATTTGAATTTACAAATTATATAATAGATTAGAAATTAGTGACTTCAGAATACCCTTCGTTCTAATTTTCATAAGAATCAGTTGAGTTTCAAAAATGCTGATCCACAATCTTGGATTTACAAACTTTGATAATAATATATTTAATATCAGTGGACTCAAAAAAAAAATCTCCAAACTAATTTCCATTACAATCAATGGAAATCGAAAATTGTTTGTCGCCTTATTGCGTCCTCCATCTTGGATTTGTAAATTTTGTTAATATTACAAATCAGTGGCCTCAGGATTATCATTGTACTAATTTTCATTAAAATTCGTTGAAATCGAGAAATATTGGTCGCCATCTTGGATTTGTAAATTTCATCAGTAATCTCAAAACGATCATTGTACTAATTGTCATTAAAGTCCGTTGAAATCGAAAAATATTTGTCGCCATATTGGGTCTACGATCTTGGGACCGCTATCTTAGATTTGTAAATTTTTATAACATTCAAAATCAGTGGCCTCAATATAATCATTGTACTTATTTTCATTAAAATCCATTGAAATCAAGAAATCTTGGTTGCTATATTGGGTTTGTAAATTTTGATAAAATTCATGTACCAATTTTCATTAAAAACCGTTGAAATCGAGACATTTTGGCCGCCATATTGAGTCCGGCCTCTAGAAACGTTAATAATATTCAAAACAATCGAACCAATTTTCATTCCAATCCGTTTAAATTGAGAAATTTTGATCAGCACATTGGATCCGCCATCTTATATTTGAAAATGTTTCTAATATTCGAGATTCAGAATAACCATTGTATTAATTTTCATTAAAATCCATTAGAATTGAGAAATTTTGGTCGCTCTATTGGGTCCGCCATCTTGAATTTGTAAATTCTGATCGTGAAACCGTTAGTAGTGTGACAAAATCGTACGCTCAGTCGATTTTATATTATTTTATCATCAAATTAAATAAATTAAACAAAAAACTTAGAACGATCACAATAGGTCTGATCACTTTCATTTCAACTATCTTTGAATGTTGCAAAAATGTATAAAATTATTCACTAAATTACCGCACTTTTCCACTAAAATCATTATACCGATAATTACGTCCACCAGTTTACAAAAGGGTATAAAATTATAAATTATAAATTATAAATTATAAATATAAAACAAAACAAAATTCACCTGCCATAAAGAAGAAATGGTGTCTATCAATTAGCATAAGACTTTTCTTTTCTCTGCCAATCATCTTATTTAATTTATTTCTTGATTAATTAATTTTATTGTTCCTCCAAAGGCACTCTGACAACTGACGAATGCGCGATTCGATTCAATCCGTTAAATAGAATTTCCCAAAGTCATGATCGGGCCTTATCTCTAGTTCTAGTTACGCCTGTTCATTGGTGAAGGCATTCACTTTTGGCGCCAATTTCTTAAACACTTTAACCTCACTTTTTCTTAAGATTTGACGGATTTCAGCTAGGAAATATGTATCTAAGCTCAGAACCAGTACTAAAAATCGGCTGAATTCCATCAGGCAGTTCTAATGGTTTAAGCCTTTGAGTACCGGAGAGCGCGATTGCTCTCCTCCATACATATGCGAAAACTACCGGTAGCGCTATCGCGCTCCTTTAAAATTTTGCTCAATAAACTGCAAAAATTAACATTTTTGGCCAGTAAAACTCATTAGAAATACTAGTATGTACAGTGGTTTGTTTCTATATAACAAAGTGCACTCCAAATAACTGTTCGTAATCGATCTTGATAAAAAGCATTTTCCCGCACCGCTGACGGGAGATTTCTTTTACAATGAGAAGGTAGCAGCATTTTGGTTGGTTAGTTCGTGGTTGGTTTGCCCATTGGAGAGTGACACACACTATAAAGTGGCCTTGGTAAAAAAGAAAAAAAAATTCATCACACAGCGCAGCCCAAGTATGACTCGCACCCCGGTGCTGGTAAGCCTAGGGCCTCCCCTGAGAGAGAACAACGGCCTCTATGAACCCTTGCAGTGGAAATGCTTTTAAATTCGCCGGCACCTTGCACGTTTGAATGATTCATTGTTATGTAAGTAAGTTCACTCGATTTGAATTATTTAATCATCAGTTTAAGCAAATTAAACAAAATAATTAGTTAGAACGATCACAATAGCTCCGATCACTTTCACTTCAACTCTCTTTGATTGTTGCAAAAATGTATAAAATTATTCACTAAATTACCGTACTTTTCCACTAAAATCATTATACTGATAATTACGTCCACCAGTTTACAAAAGGGTATAAAATTACAAATTATAAATATATAAAACAAAATAAAACTCACCTGCCATAAAGAAGAAATGGTGTCTATCAATTAGACTTTTCTTTTCTCTGCCAATCATCTTATATAATTTATTTCTTGATTAATTAATTTTATTCTTCCTCCAAAGGCACTCTGACAACTGACGGATGCGCGATGCAATTCAATCCGTTAAATAGAATTTCCCGAAGTCATGATCGGGCCTTATCTCTAGTCACCCCTATTCATCGGCGGAGTTAAGAGGGGCGTTCGAAGGCACCAATACTTCAGCGCTCATGCCTCTATTAAAGTGAAAGATTGCACTCAAACTCAACCGTGTAGAAATTTTGACCAGCCCTAATAGCGCTGTGAGACATCTTGTGACCACCTAGATACTTAATAAGATTTTTTTGTGTGACCTTAAATAATCAATCAAGTCTGCTGCTACATTTTCTAGTCAAGTGGCTGTGGCAATCTCGTGCTGCGTGGAATTGCATTAATGTTTGAATCCAACTGATAACATTACTTTCCGTTTCGATTACTCGTCAATAAGGTAATGTGATTATAATGTTTATATACAATACTTATTGCTAGATTAAATAATATTAGCTATTATTTAATTATCACGTGATATTTAATATTTTTCAAAAACAGATAGTACTCTATCTTTATTAGTTTAGATTTATTAATTAAGAATAATTTAAAACAAGTATTATAATGATTGTAATATAAATATTAATGATTTCAAATGATTAATAAGCAGGCCTGTCCGAATCCAAGTCTTCATCTTATAGTGAGACGATAATAGTTCGTGGAGCAACACCGAGCTAAACTCTCTCCGAATTCAAATCTAAATCGGTGCTAAACTGTCACTTGCATTAGTACTTTTTAATTATTATATATAATAGTTCAGCTTGTTCGTTAACGCCACGAACTATCATAACGAGACGAAGACATGAATTCGGAGAGGCCCTAAATATGTTAAAATTGCTACAAAAATCTAAGAATGCGCCCGCCTTGTGCTCGTAATTCTCAGATTAAATATGGCTCCTCTCATTCTACACGCCGCGAATTGTACTGTATAAGTTTGCGTTGAGAACATTATGCGCTTTTGACAGCTAAAATTGAATGCATTGGTTTTGTATGAGTGCAACCAAAGGTCATATAAACTACAAGATGCACAATGAGCTCTCGCATTTCAAGAGCTCCTGGGACGTGATATTTGGGACCCACAACATGTTGCCATGAAATTTGTTTCTGCGAACATGTTGAAGATGAGCGAATCAACTTACAAGGAAAAGTTCTCAGGTGAAAACCACCCCTAAAGTTTACCCCCAAAAACAGTTTTTCCTAAATAATTAAAGTTCTAATGAATTTTTTCGAATGAAACGAAATGGAGATGATGTCTCATAAATATACTAACCTTTTGTAAGTAATCCGGTTCCCGGGGGTGGCAACCCTTATTTTTTATTGCAGAATAAATTATAGTTTTGCGTCACAAAAATAACAGTTAACAGTTAGTTAAAAATCGTTGACAAATATTTTTTTACATAGGATGTTGAAAAATAAAGTTGATCTATTTTTGGGTTTTCGTAAAAAAAAGGTCCTCAAGGGGATAAACAACCCTTAGCACTAATACATGATGTATATTCTCTCAGACACCCGCTTTTTCGTGAAAACCAGTATAAAGGGTTTTTTGGAGTTGCTGATTACGAATCTGATATTAGATTTAAAAAATTCAAAATGGCGGGACAAACTTTTGAAAAATACATCAATTTTTATAAAAAGAAATACAAATAAAAGTTTTTGAAGTGGCTGATTACGAATCTGATGTTAAATTTAAAAAATTCAAAATGGCAGATCCAACATGGTGGACAAACTTAGTCAGTTATTTACTAGCGATAACATAGTGTAATTTAGGTTAGGATACAGATGTAAATTTTAACTTGATTTCCTTTACTTGGTTTTTTGTGCAGTGATTACATTTTGGCCGTTTGAGCCGGATATAGTCCAGCATCCTACAACATCTTCAGCATCTTTGTTAATTCCCGTAAATCTCCCTTTTCTATCATAAACCACACCAGAAATTAGAATGACTCGAAAGATAGTGCGAGTGAATAGACGCCTATCACCTCAATCTGTGCGAGAAAATCTTCGCAAAATATCTCTACCCAAATTTTTGGATGATTATAGCAACTGAGTGCACTTTTGTGATTTATTCCGTTCTATGATTCATCAGAACTCCAATCTGGATGACTTGAAAAGATTTCATTATGAAAACTACACTGGTAGGAGAAGCAGCACATGTTATCAAACAATTTAGTATCGATAACGCGAATTATATCAGCATGGGCGGAGTTAAGGGCGATGGGGCTCCCCTCTCCCAAGATTTCAAAGCGAAAATCGAAAAATTAGTTCATGTTCGGTTTTCTTATACTTGATAACAGTCTACCCTCCCAATACCGCTAACTCCGCCCATATACATCAAAATGGAAGACATTGACGGCGGATTCTCGTCTCTTTTAAAAACCTTCACCTCTCAAACAAAAGTTTGCGTAGAGTCGGAAAGTGTACTTAAAAGCGACATCACAAGCGAGCGCGATCGCTGACCAATTTAGAAGTAAACACCTTGCACAGCAATCCCCTCATAATCCACATTCTTCCTCCAGAAATCCATTAAGGATGGGAAGAATCGATCGGGGACTCTACTGACAATTCCACTTGGAAAGAATTGCAAAAATTCTTAGAGCTTAGGTTCAGAATGTTGTAAGAAGCTATCGCTAGGGAAAATCAAAGTCGCCTCCCCCTAATGCAGGTGCACCCAACAATAAGCGGCATGAATTTAATAAGCTAAGAAAGCAAAAGTTTCATGCGGCCCAAACCACGAGTAAACTTTCAACGATAATCACTTGATAGGAGCTCATTTCCGTTTTCGAAGTTACCATCCTAAAACATAAATTAAAAACCGAAAATAAATAAATAAAATCTGGCACCATCCGCTAATCAAGCCTGTGGAGGTGACACGCAAGCCGCCTCAGTACAGTAATTCTTTACATTGAAAGCTCTGCGGGTATGCAAGCGGCGCGAGCACTGATTGACGCAGGTTCGCAAGCGCTTCGTCTAATGAAATTATTAACAACTAGTAGCTTGTGATTGGCGTCGGGAATAAAAAAAAGTCTCTACGATCGTTCTTGACACGTTAACTAGCTAATACACTCCCCAACAAAACTATAACACACTCCTCGGTTTCTTAGAAATCTTTTAACGGAAGTTATCCTAATGACCAATCATATGCATAATCAAATCTAATCATTCTCAAATCACTTATTATACAGGGTTTTAAAGCGGTTTTGCTCTAAAGTCCAATTTTCTTCAATGCAATCTTTTAGCTCCTGCATACTGTTAAATCCCCTTCCTTCTGCATACTCAGCTCTTGCGTGACCCCCCAACAATTTTCAATTATATTTAAATCGGGGGAGCGGTACGGCCATTTCAAAGTCGATATTCGTTTGTGCTGAACAAATTGTTGAACGCATCTCGCTCTATGAATCGCCGAATTACTCTGCTGAAAAATATCATTGCCAGCAGTTACAACCGTACCATACTTCTGCAACTGCTGATCAATTAATTCAATGTAGCTTCTGCTGTTCATTCGGCCGGAAATGAAGCAAATGTCACTTTTTCCTCGATACCCAATAGCAGCCCAAACCATAACTCCATCTCCACCCATTTGTCTTCCACTTAAGGTTACTTCGTTCTTTCGAATATCGTGGTAATTGTAGCCAAACCCATCAGGGCCGTCCAAATTGAAGTTCTTTTCGTCTGAGAATATAACCGATCGCCATCTTTTATTCCATCCGATATGTTTGATAGTAAAATCCAAACGCTGCTTCTTGTATTGGTCCGTTAATAGAGGTTTCTTTTTCAGTTTTTTTCTTTTAAAATGTTCAGCTTTTTGGAGAATACGCTGAACAATTCTCACATGCGTGGAAACTCCAGCTTTTTCCGCGATTTGACTGGTTATAAGCGCTGAATTTGAGGCAAATATCAAAATTACACATTTATCTTGCTCGGATGCAGCTTTTGGCCTACCTCCAGGAATCTTCTTACCATAGTTTTATGCATTAATTAAGTGGTTACAGATTACCGATTGTTTGTTTTAATTCTTTGCGCAATTTCTGTTACGGAAACATTATTTCTTATCAAGTCTACTATGATTTTTATCTCTTCTTCCCTAATTCTTTATTCAACTTGGGCTCATAGTAACACAACTCTTGTACTAAATGTTTTAAGCACAAATTTTCTTTACTACTTGAGCACTCGCACGAAAATGATCTAGAAATTAATGGATGTGTTAAAGTTGTGTCGCACTGAAAAAATAATTTGGCGCCATAATTCCCGTCGCAGTTCACGCCCAGTCGAAATTTCTGGGAAAAAAGGAGTATACACTGCAGGTAGATTTGCTTATGGATATGATTGGTCATTAGCGGGAATTCCCTTAACCATTTTCTAAAAAACTGATGGGTGTGTTATAGTTTTGTCGGGGACTGTATGATAAGAGGAGCAGACATTTTTCCAATCATATTGCTAGAGAGCACGGAAAGTACATTAAAAACTTTTAACAAATAATTTAGCCCTAGACTAGATCTTAGACTGGTCACTACCGATAATTCTTGTGGCTATAACTCGACCTGAGCATACAGGGACTGGATTTACAATCCTTTTTCCTTTTTCAGACTGCGGAAAAAAAGCCATTTCGTAGTGATTCCCTTGAAATGACCCACAAATGACCCCTGGATGACCCAAGACTGGACACTACCGATAATTCTTGAGGCTATAATTCGACCTGAGCATCCAAGAACTGGATCCATACTCCTTTCCCCGGTCAGACTGCGAAAAAAGGCGATTCTTGCTGATTCCCACCAAATGATACTTGAATTGACTTCCAAATTACCTCCGGATGACCCTAGACTGGCCACTACTGATAATCTTTGAGGCTGTAACTCGACCTGAGCATCCAAGGACCGAATCTACAATCCTCTTCCCAGTCAGACTGCGAAAAAAACGATTTCGTGGCAGTCCTCTCGAAAATGACCTTCAAATGACCTCCGCGTGATTTTCGAATGACCTTTATCGATCATTTCTAGTTCTAAAACTCCTCCCGGGGAATTTCAGCCAGAAATAAAATAAAAGGAAATATTGATCTAGTTTCTACATGTAAAAATATCAATTTTTTCTAAAAAACGTCAACTTTGAAGCCAATTTTCAAAGTCAAATAAAGGTCATCAGAACTTTTTAGTATTTTTGCCATATCCACCAAAGTGTGCACTTTAATTTAAAGAAAAAAAATTCATTTCAGTAGCATTATTCCATCGGGAGATAATTGAACAATGGAATAAATTCGTCTAAATATATCATAGTGCGGTGCAGCGCCCCTCTCATTTTGGCGCCCCAAGAGGTCGTTTGTTCCGCTTGTTCCTAGAACCGGCCCCGATCGTGCTGAACGTCATCACTAGCGTCAGCAACAGTGAGGCATTCGCTCCAGCGGAAAAAACATCCCCATCAGCAACGGTGAGGCATTCACTTCAGTGGGAAAAACATCACCATTAGAACCGTGAGGCGTCCACTCCACCCCAGCGGCAAAGTAAGCCACCCGCGCAACATTATGAGTTACCAGTCAGCGTATCATCAGCACTCTACAAATCGAGCCACCCAGCGCCCGCACGTGACCGAGATAACGTCGCTCATTTGGAGGAAGACTAGAGAGAGAACACAGTTTATTATTGTACGTTTTTTGAAATCATTAAATAAAAGTAAAATAATTTCAATTATAATAGACTTCTTTCTCTTCTTTAATTGTCCCAATCAACAAAACAGCTACTGCTCTAGAAATATATCGTCGTTGCGCGTGCAATACCGCGAAAGAGCAGTTTGTAAATACCGCGTATCTGCGTTTTCACGATTTTACAGGAGGAAGAAAAAACTTAATATCTTAGTCATTTAACTATATTTTATGGACTGAACTCTAAGGCTGCTTCTTTGCGACCTATTTTATAAGAAAATAACGTTAGCTTACTAATAACTTGCTTAGTTTCCATATAAAATCACTTTAATAACTTGCTTAGATTCTGTTTAAAGTCACTTACGCGGTTTTGTTACAACAAATTACGGAAAAATTAGTTTACAATTAGCAGATACGCGGGTTTGAAATGAAACATTTAATATAGAATTGAATTTTTTTATGTCAAAAATGAGGTTTTTTATATCCTAATTTAAATTCTGTGAGGAGGAGCGAAACTATGTTAAGAATGCGTAGCCGCAATATTTCAATTTTGCGCATTTTGCTGTTACGCGGTATTTACAAACTGCTCTTTCGCGGTATTGCACGCGCAACGACGATATGATTGATTTTGAAGCGATTTTTTCCATTGCACAGCCTATTCATTAGGCCTTAGTTTCGAAATTCAAAATGGTGGATCCAAAATGGCATAGCAAAATTTAAAAACATGCAGGATTATTATAAAAATTGACACAGCGACATTTTAGAATTTGCTGATTTCAAAGATGTTATATGCATACATATACATTAGAGATGCCACGAATATTCGGCAACTATTCGGTATTCGGCTATTCGGCCACTTTTTTTCGCTATTCGGTATTCGGCCGAATATGGTTAACTATTCGGCCGAATACCGAATAGCAATTTATTTATTATTTTTTTATTACTAGCTGTTTTCCCGCGACTTCGTCCGCATAAATTATAGCCCATGTCCTTTCTAAGGCTCTAGAGTATGTATCTGTGTACCAAATTTCATTTAAATCGGTTCAGCAGTTTTGGCGTGAAATCGTGATAAACAGATTTAATTTCGTATTTATGATAAAATATAGTAAGGATTACCTAATAAATCATGAAAAAAGAACTCAAAATATTACTCACAAAGATATATTTATTTAACCAAAAAAAAGAGCTAACAAATTAATATTTAAAATCTACCAGTGGTAAGTTATGATGAATGAAAACAATTTTTTCAGCGTTTGTTGATAGCAGACGATTGCGTTTTTCCTCATAAATTGTACCTGCTTCCGAAAACAGCCGCTCACTATACACACTGCTACCGGGAGATGATAAATAAATCTTAGCAAATTGTGAAAGGGTTGGATATTGTTTCGCGTTTGCTGACCACCACTTGTAAGGGTCTGCTGTCTGATCTAAACGCACAGATACCATGTAAAAATCAAGTTCATTTGCAACAGAATTTTTTTGTTCCACACCTTCATCTGAACGAACATTTTCTGTAGCGACAGTTGTGACTTGTCGCCCGCGGAAAGTACTAAGTGTGGCCGAATATTCGGCTGCCGAATGTTCGGCGCTTCGGCCAAGAGCCTCGCCGAACATTCGGTATTCGGTATTCGGCCAAATTACTATTCGTGGCATCTCTAATATACATACATAGTCCATTTGGCGATTTTTGAAGCTTTGCTTCCTTTGGGACGTTGTGCGGGAGATTCGTTCACAATTTTATTTCCGAGGGTAACGAAATAAGGTAACGAAAAACGTCAAATTTTAAACGTCAAATTTTCAAAATTTTTTAAATTTTCAAAATTTTTTAAATTTTCAAAATTTTTTAAATTTTCAAAATTTTTTAAATTTTCAAAATTTTTTAAATTTTCAAAATTTTTTAAATTTTCAAAATTTTTTAAATTTCCAAAATTTTTTAAATTTTCAAAATTTTTTAAATTTTTAAAATTTCCAAAATTTTTTAAATTTTCAAAATTTCCAAAATTTTTTAAATTTTCAAAATTTTTTAAATTTTCAGTTTTTTAAATTTTTTAAATTTTTTAAATTTTCAAAATTTTTTAAATTTTCAAAATTTTTTAAATTTTCAAAATTTTTTAAATTTCCAAAATTTTTTAAATTTTCAAAATTTTTTAAATTTTTAAAATTTTTTAAATTTCCAAAATTTTTTAAATTTTCAAAATTTTTTAAATTTTCAAAATTTTTTAAATTTCCAAAATTTTTTAAATTTTCAAAATTTTTTAAATTTTTAAAATTTCCAAAATTTTTTAAATTTTCAAAATTTCCAAAATTTTCAAAATTTCCAAAATTTTTTAAATTTTCAAAATTTTTTAAATTTTCAGTTTTTTACATTTTTTAAATTTTTTAAATTTTCAAAATTTTTTAAATTTTTAAAATTTTTTAAATTTCCAAAATTTTTTAAATTTCCAAAATTTTTTAAATTTTCAAAATTTTTTAAATTTTCAAAATTTTTTAAATTTTCAAAATTTTTTAAATTTTCAAAATTTTTTAAATTTTCAAAATTTTTTAAATTTTCAAAATTTTTTAAATTTTCAAAAAATTTTAAATTTTCAAAATTTTTTAAATTTTCAAAATTTTTTAAATTTTCAAAATTTTTTAAATTTTCAAAATTTTTTAAATTTTCACAATTTAAAAAATTTTGAAAATTTTTTAAGCAAAGCTTCCATCGGCCAGTCCCGCGACTGCCATGTTTTTTTTTTTAAGTATTTATCTCCAGATCGAATTAAGATATCGCTTAATTTATTTTTTTCAATTGAAGCTAATATAGAATTAATTAGCAATAAATTAAGGAGTCTGCTGAAGCATTTTATGATGGGTGTAACTTTGTTGACAATCCCTAAATTAGTCAATTATCTGCAATACTAGCGATAACATAGTGTAATTTATGTTGGGATATAGATTTAAGCTTCAACTTAATTTCCTTCACTGGATTTTTCTATACATTTTTTCCCTTAAATTTATATAGTCTATCGCTAACTAAAGGGAATTTTTTCCCTGTTACAAATAACTAATATAATTTTTTCTATTAGAATTTCAACTCAACATCTAATTGAATTAAAATCTTTAATTAAAACACATCTCTGTTTAATTATTAATGAATATCGCCCATTTATTGCAAAAAATAGCCGCCTATTCATTCACACTTGGGCAATGAAGTATGAAGGGAAACATAAATATTTTTCAAAACTTATTTTGGCGAGCAATAATTTTATTAATATATGTAAAACTTTAAACATAAGGCATCAACAAACGATAGCTTAACATTTTAAAGATTTTGAATTATCTTAGAAGCTTATATTTGGTTAGGGTTAACTCGCTTCATATTAAGCATATTTGTGATAGTTTTTTCTGAGCAAATGGTAAATTAAATTTATTTCAAAATTGTACACATCATTTCAAATATATTGAGTTAAGTTTTTAGCCTAAAATATTAAGAAATAAGCCACTGAGAGCAAATCTTCAGATACTCTTTTAAAAAAAGCAGTTTGCGGTGAGTAGATAAGCTATGGGGAATCTGGCGCATTTTCTTATGGGATTTTACATGGAGGTCTAAATTCCAATAAAATGGTCCCAAAAGCTCTTTCTCTGCGTTGAGTGTAAATAAGAATGCCGATTTGTTTGATGTCCGTGTTGGTAATCATGTATTAAAAAAGAACTTGCTTGTTTCCCAACAAACAATTTGCAAGACTCAATTCTTAGGCAAATTTGAAATAGACTTTTAAAGCTCTTATTAGCTTTTTCATAAAGAAATCTTTCTTTTAACAGGCTTATAAGATATTTTTCTAAAAATCATTTCTAGTAGCGTAATTATATTTTTCCTCCCTAAGAATTGATTCTTATATTACTCTTAAAGGCTTTCGCGGAGAATTCAGACTTGGTTAAAACTCTTACCAGTAACATTGCCTTTTCAGAGTACTTCTTATTCTGATTACTATCTTACAATAATCTTGGGTTAGTGTTTTATAAGAAAAGTAAGAACACATTCTTTTAAGGGTTAAACTTGAACTCTTTTAAGAAAAAAAAACTGAGCTCTAGGACTACGATCTTATAGAATCGTACGAAAGCTCGTAAAAATCTATTTTAAAAGCCTTATGACCTCGTGACTTTATGTGAAGTTAAAGCAAGATTGTTATAAGAATAGGGATTTTCTTGACGCTCTACTAGTAGTCTTATAAAGACTTAATGCAAGACAACAACAACCGGCCATTTTTCGTTTTTCATTAAAAGAATGTAGTGGGTAATAATTGATTTAAGTTGGAAAATAAACTGATTTTTCTCAAATTTCAAACTGTTCTATGATTAATTCATGTATTATGTCGGAAAGAGGCTTTTTAGAATATATTTTTCAATTTTTTAATTAACTGAATTAAAAAGAAAAATTTGTTTTATCATTTCATATCGATTAATTTGCAGAATTTTGAGAGCGATAAGCACTTTTTGGAGGTATCACACCACATTTTATCAGTGTAATTTCTTTTGCAGTAATATTTCCATTGATATATTGTAATAAACATTATAATTTCATAGTCATATAAAGAGACGAATATATCAGAAGCGTGTTTTTATTTCAACTTTCTAAAGTCTTTTAGAGGTGTTGGGAGAATATGTATATTACACAACTCTAAAAATTAATATCATATGTGTAACAAATCACACAATCCTATTTAAAGTTCATTGTGTAGGTAATACTCTTAGATTAGCTTTTGACAATTCTTATAACTTATAAGTGATTTGAAGAACTATTCAAGAAATCTTCTAGCGCCTTATCAGATTCATTTCATACGCCACTTCTTAGCTAGTAATACTCTTGAAGAATTCTTAGGTCGTTATTTTTTGAAGGTATTGTCTTAGCTAAAGCTTATTTTAATTCTCATACAACTCTTGAAGGGCTTTATAAGAAAAATATTGTTTGTTGGGTTGTCATGTCGCTACTAACAACGGACCAAATGATGACGAGTCTTATGCAGCAGATTAATTTCTGTTGCTTTAAAGCTTAGACTAAGCTGATGGTCTGTAAAAAAAAAAAAAAAAAGAAAAAAAAAAAAAAAAAAAAAAAAACTTAAAAGTGGCTACGCTGAATCCTTACAATGCCAACTCCATTAGTTTCCTGCTCGAAGGCTGTGACATACGGACGGACAGACAGACAGACATGACGAATCCATAAGGGTTCCGTTTTTCCCATTTGGCTACGGAACCCTAAAAATGAAAATTGACAGAATGACGCGCTTTTGAAATTGAAACTCTGAAAACAGGACTTTTTCTTACCAATTTTTAAATGTAATAAAATTTCGATTCTAATTCCGGCCATAGCCACTAGTGTTCTGTTCTAACATATTTCAGATGATTCGACTGAATAATTTTTTCTGTTTTTCACCATGCAAAACAAAGTAGTTTCGAGATAACTGCGTTCAAAGTTTATATGGATATTTTTAAAGGCGTGGGGGCACGGTACAGGTCCGTTCGCTACCAACTAATAAGGCTGTAAAACCTGAAATACTGCCAATATCTTTACAACAATTATATTCTCACAAGACTCGGACTAACAAAAATTCGATTTGTTGAAAATTCTAGACCACCGGGTCCCCTTAAGTCGATATTTCTGTATTCATAAATGTTTGACTGACCAATTATTATTATTATTATTTGGGTAATGGAAAATTCTAGAACGATGATTATTAATTTTTCCTAAGTTAATAATCGCAATGTTATAACTAGGAATTGTTTACAATTTGAAAAATCAAATATTATTTTTGTCCCGATCTCTGGCAACCAGGTTCACATAACCCCAAACTCTTATATCTCTCCAGCAAATGTGAAGTGCTATTAAATATTATAAAATAAAGTTATTCCAAAAATTATTATTGTTTCGAACATTTTTAGTACATCTGGTTGGACTTAATCTACAATACTTAAACACAGTTTTTGAAGCAACTGTTTATGCACTATTTTTTTAAATACTATCAATTAAGATTTATAAATAAATAAGAAAAAATACTACCCGAAAAAATCTCCAAAACGTCGTCTCAAAACCCAGAGCATTTTACAAGATGCTGCTAAAATGTCTGCGAATTAGAAAGCATTATTAAGAATATAGCACCATTTAAGGTTTGTACCCCGACTACTGTCGTTATTCAAGAAGAAGCTTTTTAACGAAATCAGCTAGAATACTCCCTAAATTAGCTCCACATGAATTTCTAAAAACGTATTTAGAAAGAATAAAATCAGATGGCATTAAAGTAATACTTAATTTCCTCTCAGAACGTTAATCAACTTCTAACGAATTCGCCTCCAGCAGCCGAATAAAAACAGTTCGGAAGTACTAAACTTTCACTATCAAATTTTCAAACCCCTTAAGTTGTCCACCATGTCGCGTGACAATTCCCCTTTTAAAGAATCATCAGTGCTACCAACACTAGAGTGTAAAAGAATAGAACAACTCGGGCACTTTGGTAGTCTCCTTTTCCATTCAAAATATTTTTAAAAATTTCATTAATAGTAGAGAATTCGGGAAATAAATTAAAAACAAATAAAACGTGTGCTTTCACAAATTTACGAAGTTATTCTTAAATCGCCTACCGTATTGTGAAAAAAATAATAGCGCGGGATATTGCAGCAAGAATTGTTTCCATTTCAAACGAGTGACGTTTCGTGAAAAATTGGTGGGCGCGTGATATTTCGATAAAAGTGACAAGCAATTGATTGTAGAGAAAAAATTATGGAAGAAGGTATTTATCGTAAACTCGATTAATTTGAATATTTTTATGTGTTTAGTTTAACACCTGAAAATGTTTTTTCCGACAATTTTTAACCTGGAAATAATTTGAATTTAAAAATTTGAAAATTGAGTGGATTTCCATCTTTTGATTCCTCCCTCAGTCTTGACTGTCAAATGTGTCAGGGCGCGCTTATTTTCGCGCACTATTTCTCTGGATTCGGCTAACTTTTCTGAATGTTGTGATGACTGAAGATGTTGTTGATTTTTATGTTAATTCCCTGTTTTGTGGAATTTATTTTCAGGAAAACCTTCAGCATTGGATTGTTGGAAAAATTGCTCGTTTGACATTTCCTCGCTGCGGGAGAGGGAAGTGAGTTCCGAGCAACCTTGAGGGATTTTCCTAGTTTCGTTTATTTTTGTTGAGATTTAACAGCGATCTGTTTTTAATTATCAGTACAATCACAAACATTTCACAATATACTTAAATTATTAAATACTCTGAATAAACAAATTGAAAGCAAGGTTTTCATGCTTTTTTAAAAATACCCCTTAAAGATGATTTGTTTTTACATATATTATCTGATTTTGGTAGTAAAACGATGTTACTGATGACTCAGTATTAATGCGCATTCTGTAATGCATCTCGGAATTCTTAATTTTGTGAGTCTATTTCATACAGTGGTCACACAAAAGTGAGGTTTTTTTTTAAACAGAAAGTATCAGGCAAAATCTTTACATTCTCATCATATTTTAATATGTTGTGGCACTAATTCAAAAAGTACCCCAATTCATTATATTATATTTTAAGAAGTTGTGGATATTTAAAATCGACTCTTAGGAGCTTGTTATACCTGGCTTAAATGAAAGTTTAAACCTTAATGTATATTAAATTACATACCACAAATAGTGAATTAGAGGATTAAGGGCAGTCAGAAGATAAAAAAGAAAAAGGTTAAAAAACTGTAACCCGACTATGGAAAAAATTAATATAATTAAGGGCAGAAGAAGTTCCGAAACCCTTAAAGGGACATTTACTTTCTAAATTTTTTTTTTCATAAATGTGTTGTAAAACATCACAGAAATATTGGGAGTATATTTTTTTAACCGTTTTGAGAAATTCAATATATAAAAAAAAGTTATAAGCACATTTGTAGCAGTATATTACGTTTATCGTTGCTTAAAATTATCGAATAAAAACTTTAATCGCGTTTTTCTCGAAACTACGTTCTGAACTCGTGGGACAAAGGAGGATGCAAATCCTGGTCCCACCCTCCAATAGCTACGTATGATACATCGTTGGATAGGTATTTTTGAGCTGAATAAAAGTTATAATGGCACCAAGTTCCAAATCTTAGTCCGTTTAGAGTTATTCTTTCCTATGCATGGCAGTTTTGGCAATAGTCAAGTAATGCTATTTACGTACTCTTGTGCATAATACACTCACTGTAGATGCTAACCTAGAGCTTTCAACCGCGCCGCGTCGTTTAGTCACAAACCAGTCTGTCTCGCTCGCACTCATAAGGTATTTACGGTGTTAAACTGATATATAACTCTAAATAGACTAAGATTTGGAACTTAGCGCCAGTATAACTTTTGTTCAACTCAAAAATACCTATCCAACGATGTATCCTACGTAGCTATTGGAGGGTGGGACCAGATGTCATAGAAACCCTGGCATCCTCCTTTCTCAGGCTCTAAACATCCAATTTGAAAAAAACCAAAAAGCATTCGATTTTGTATACAAAATATTAGGGGATATACCTCTAAAAACTTATATATATACAAATCCATCCTTTTTACAGGGGTAGTTAACGCCAAGAAAGGATAGATTTGTCAACACTTTTTGGAAATCTTGAATAAAGTGACGAAAAAAAATTTTTTTAATTAATTTTTTAGGTATATTCCCTAGGAAAATGTCTAAGGAACATAACCCATTTTGAAATTTGACTCAATTTTTTTTAGGAAGCTCAAAAAGTGTCGCACCGTTTCAATAAATATAGATTTTTTTTTTAAATTTTTTAAAGGTCGATTTTTTTTCCCGATTTGGAGAGTAAATGTCCCCTTAACCCGACTAGTTATACATAAATAAAATAAATTAAAAAATAAGAAACAAGTTCCTTCTGGCAGTTTCACATTAACAACGTTATAATTCAACTCAAATGCCGTGGTCGGGCGTATTTTTTTATCCTTTATTAACGGCATCTCCATTGGTTTTATTTGTCTATCAAATTAGATGATGTGCTTTTTGTAGTTAACATGCAGTGCAAATAAGCAAACAAGATGAATAATGAATACATAATAACAAAATTAAGCAAAAAAAAAAAAAAAAAAGGAAGGTAAAAATATGGAAAAAAAACTAATTTTGAAACTGAATACGCTCGAAATTCCAAATTTCGTTCATAGTCTGTCCAGGATATAACAGTCCCTGCATTTTTCTCGAAACTACTTTTTGACCTGATCGATGCGATTGCTTGTATGCTAACTGTGCGATTGAAAAACTTTATTGTATTTTACATTGTAATTTGTATTGACTGTGATTCGACATTTTTTTCCTAATTCAACTTTTTTGACCACCGCGCAACCAAAAATGTTAAGGCAAAGACCGTACTTGCACCTTAAAATACCTACTCGATTTATTGAATTATTTTTGTAATTTTTACCTCACTATTCTCAATTCTCGTCACTTTCACGTCCTCTACCATTGTGTAGATTTAAAGTTGTTCATTTTGTTTGATGTTCTTGTTTAATTTAAATAACTCTGAAAAATTTACAAAAGGCATTTTTCCTACATACATCTCATAAATTATTTTCTTTCTTTGGAATTCTATTTAAGAGATTCTTGGGGCTGTAGACAGTTGAAAATATTCTGCGAAGGGAGATAACAAAAATCAATTTTTATCAATTTGGCCTACAATTAAATACTAAAATATTTTTAAGAAATGACTAACTTTCCTTTAAAAAAAATACTTATCCATTTATTTATAACTCTAGGCGATACATCCCCACCTCACGCTTCAACTAGTGAACCTGAAGCTAGTACAAGCAAATCGGCTACCGAAAATGATTCTGCACTGGGAGAGATTAACTTTGAGGAGCTTATCAAGGCGTCGAACGTAACTCCGCAAACAGCTAAAGAAAGTCAGTCCCAAAATGAGGAGAAGTGTAAAACCGACCCAAAGCCTGCGACCACAGCGACGGCAACAACAACCGCAACCACAATTATAACATCAACTTCCAATACAACAACTCTTGCGCAAAAAACTCCAAAATTAACAAAAATAGCACCAAAATTGGGCACCGGCCAAGTAAAAAGTGGTGGTCAAGGTCAAGTAGTAATTATACAAAGTCCCACAGGAACTCCCATGCCTATTAGGATAACGGGTTCGAATAACAACAACACAAGCGACAAACCTGTTACTATTCAGGTACTAAAGATGCCCGATGGCCGGCTCATACAAATAAAAAATAATAAAGCCTTAAACCTGACAAACCTATCGAATGTGACACAAATGAATATAGGTGCAAAAAAGCCAACGACCACAGGTAGCCCCAATTCAACGATAATCGTGAAAAGCAATACCTCTGCGGTCAGCAGTAGCACTCAGGCTAAGTTGCAGACTACTGTTGCTGGTACGATAGTAAGTAGAACCTCAAAAAATTCACTTTTACTCTTATCTAATTGAAAAAAAATAATACCCTTAAAGGCCAGTGTAGTTAAACCAAAAACAGGAGAAACTACTGGTAAACAGCTTCAGCAAATTCTACCCGCCCCTTCAACAACATCATCAACAAGTAGTTCTAGCAGTGCAACAACAACAATTACATCATCCAGCGGAACGAAACAAGTAGCGCAAAAAATCATCTTGCAGGACAACAAGGAGATTCGAATAAAAGGTGAGAGTGAGACTGGACTAAAACAATTTATCATGCCGCAACATGTCCTTAAACTCTCTCAAAATTCAACGGGCCCCATTCAAGCAATTCAAATACCTGGAAAACCTGGACTACAGTATGTGCGTGTTCTTGGAACGACCTCAGGTAGTTCTGGGAGTGCCGGACGGGGAGGAACTGTATTAACTGGCATTCGCACTAAGGATTCGAGCCCTTCAAAAATGGCTGTGATACCACAAGTAATTGGAAACCAAAAGATTATCATGACAACAAAACCTAAGCAGAGTCTCCTTGCTGATAGTGGAAGCGCAGTTAAGGAGAGTATCAGCGGCACAAGCTCCAAACAAAATGTAAGTCTATAATAATAACTAGTTAGTATGAAACATATTATCTTTTTTACAATAATCATTAATATTACTGACTAGCTGGGGTATCCAGCTTCATCCAGATTATTACTATTAAATTAAGTAGCTCTAGATATATACATTTTGATAAACCAAACTAAGGTAAGTTTTCCGGAATTTATATTCTAGAAATTATTGCACCAGGTTCGATATCTCGATTTTACAGCTCACTGCCATTAAATTATTACTATTCTCAAAATTTTAAAAACCAAGAATAAAATTCAATTATTTATAATTTATATAATTAAAACTCATAGTTTTACTAATTCTGAACAGCCTTGTTTATTCACTACATTTCTATACTAAAATGAATATAAATTAATGAATACATATTTTGTAATATTATCCTTATTTGCCTGCCTCTATACGTCGCGGCATGCTTTCGATAGTGCAATAATTGGGATTTCTGGTCTGGTGAGTTAAAATATTCTCCAAAGTGAGTAAATCTTTGACCAATTTTGAAGTGCGTTTTTATAAAGATGTATCGATTTCCAGCTACCCGAATCTTCAAAAAAAGGCAAAAATTTATCCTGTAGCACTTGAGTATACTGCTCTTTGCTCGTGATGCCTTCTGTAACGTACAAAGGACCAAATCCGCTTTCGTTTATTTCATCCAGGGTTGGTTCCTTGGTTCCTTCACTGGCCTACAATATTTCGGATGTTTTCTGAAAATCTTCCCAAAGTTCTTAAGGATAAGTTTATCCCTGATGTCTCCAGCTCTTTTTTTATTTCTCTAGCTGGAAATCTTCTATATTGCATAGCCTTGGATAGTATTTTTCTATCTTCCCTCGATGTGGATTTATGTAGGCGGCGTCAATTTCTTTATTGTTTTCTTCAATTGGGATTTTATCCTTCATATTTTTTGCTAATTTTACACCACAGGGTTTAATATTCCTTCCCTTCGAGCAATTTCTCGTGCAGAAAGTTGCCCAAGTTATAAAAGAGTACAAATACTCGCTCTTTTTTATTGGAGAAATTTCGCCTTTTCTTTCCATTCTTAAAAATAACCATTTTTAATATGTTTTAATAAAAACAAAAAGCAAATTTTAGCCAGATAAAAAATCTGGTTTTCCCAATTAAACACAACATTTTAGTGAACCGATTAATTTCGCTACCGTTTGCAAAACTCCCTCACCTTGTTGGAAAATTACCTGCATGTGAGGAAGTTCGTAGTGGTTATAATTTAATGGCAGAAACCTGTAATTTGGACATTACATAGTTTTGGGAAACAAGGGACTAAAGTGTATCAACATTATTATCTTCTCCGATAGTCAAGCGGTCCTCAAGGCACTTTCGTCGTGGTCGCGACTCATTAAAGAGAATTTTGTCCAACTTCGACACCAGGGTCACTCTCTGTTGAGTACCAGGATCCTTGCTCTTCTTTTAAAGACCTTAAGGTAGCAGATCGTCTTTTACTTAAAAGATCTTTCGGTCGAAGTGCCCACCATAAGGATCATCCCTAACAATTAATAATAATAATAGTTAGAGAATAGGGATATTGTTGGGAATCATAATGTAATAATTTTTAAATTTTAAATCAATGGTCTACGCTAATTTTCATTGAAATCTCTTAAGAGAACCGCCGTCAAAACGGAAAAAAAGAGATGCTTTTTAAAATCTCAATGGAAAAAAATTATTCCAATTTATAAGTTCCAAATAAGGTGGCAGCGAATCCAATTACAAATAAATTTAAACGTTAACCTGTTACTTGAATGCTATCCGCAAAAAAGTACCTATGATATGTTATTCTAATTTATAATTGTAATATAAACAGTTGTTTACTTTCCATTTACAGCAGAAAAGTTTAATAACAACTGTTCCCACCCTTCGAAAGATCAGTGATACCTCCGTCTCAAAAGTTGTCATCAAAGAAGAGGAGGATCCAATTTCAATAGAACCAGCGAGCAAGACTAAAATGCCTCAGCTGAGCCAACAAATAAAGAAATTTGGCAATACGACAACTATAACATCAAACGGTCATAATCAGGGCAACAAGCAGACCCAAAGATTAATGGTTCCACTCGAACTGTTCCGGCAAATGCAGTCGAATGAAGGGCAAGATTGCAAACCAGTACGAATATCAACGGGGGAAAACAGCTCGAAAAAATTGTATAGCGTATTAAAACAGAGCCCTGAGTCCCACGAAGAGTCTATTTATCCCCCCAGAAGACGAAGCCCCACACCCGATGGTTTACCTAGACGGAAACACTGCAACTGCACTAAATCCCAGTGCTTAAAATTATATTGTGATTGTTTTGCCAACGGCGAATTCTGCCAAGACTGCAACTGTAAGGAATGTTTTAATAATCTTGAATATGAGGATGAGCGACAAAAGGCAATTAAAATTTGTTTGGAACGTAATCCGAACGCTTTCAAGTATTAGTTACATTAAAATCCTCACCCTTTTCTCAATCAGCTATACTAACTTTTTAATCTTTTGTAAAGATATTTGGTTTATTTCAAATTCATTTAACATCAAAGGTGGTCATGATTTTTCCCCCCTCAAGAAAACAAAAGAAGTTCCAACCTTCAAATAGTTCCATCCTTCCGCATTATTTCACATACCTTTCAAAGTATATTTTACTTTTACCTTCCAATTATGTAATTTGTGTTTTTTTTTTCAAAATAAGCGTATTTTCGAATTAATATAATTTTTTTCATAGGCCGAAAATAACAAAAGCCCGTGACCAAAGCGACCTTCGATTGCACAACAAGGGATGCAACTGCAAGAGATCCGGATGTTTGAAAAACTATTGTGAATGCTACGAGGCAAAGATCGCTTGCTCTTCGAACTGCAAATGTTTTGGTAAGGCAAATTAAATTTATATTAAAGTAATATTATTAAATATTTTCTCCTTTTAAAGGTTGAAAGGTTGAAGATCGGTCCGAACTAGACCCCCTAGAAGTAGCTAAAATCGCACAGAATTTTGGTCGTGGTGCAGCAACAAAGAGACATTACGATGAAATTGCAGACAAATCTGCAACTGCATCTAGTTCTAGTGCCCAACCTCCAGCTAACAAGCAACCGTATAATTTTATAACGCAGGACGTCGTTGATGCAACCATACAGTGTATGATAGCCCAGGCGGATGAATGCAAAAAGAGCGGTATTAACACAAAAAATACTGAACGCATGATTCTTGAGGAGCTGGGTCGATGTCTCGTCGAGATAATTGACTTCTCCATCCGTAACATGGACAATTAGGCTGCTTTTCATTATAAAAATTATTTTGTTTCAACTTCTGATCCCCTAATTTAGTTCTATTGTATTTTTAAAAAAACAAATACAAGAAGCAGTGCAGTCCCCTTCTGAAGGAAACCCGTCGGAGTCGTGTAGCTTAATTTTCTTTTACGCTCAGACCTTCATTTTCTTATTTATCTTGACTTGAGCTTAAGTTTACCTGTAGAATTTTCGTATTATATAAGAGAAAGTGTTTTATTGTTAATGGTACAATAAATTACAACAATTTCTGACATAAGCTAAATTCTAACTTTTTATTTTATCTAGCTAGTTAAATTATTTTTTTTAATACCTAGAAAGAATGCAGAATTCTGACTGGAGGGACAGGTTGTTTACTTTTTTCACTAGACGTTTTGTACTGCACCATATTTAATTTACATTTTCTTTCAGAAAATCTTGATAAAAAATAAGACGGTCGTGTTGTGAAAGTTTTTTTAATAAAATTAATCTCTTATTTGTTGAATAAAGAAGGTCATATATTGGTAGAACACGCGAGTTATGTTTTTGGTATTGTTTGGGAGAACCTTGGCAAGAATTGAGGGAGTGAGGATTCGTATCACAAAACACATCACCTACATTTATTATTTATTCACATTCAGTCTTTTAACATTAGCGATTAATAATTTGGAAAATTAAGGCTTTTCAGATTAGCGGTTAACAATTTAGAAAATTTAGACTTTTAACGATTTGAAGATCAGCGACAGACTGACTTAGTTTTCCACGTTCTGAGTTTCATTTAATTTTTACTAACGTAATCATATTTTCTGGTGAGAACTTAAATGTGAATGATTTGCCGTAACTGGGAAAGCTTACCATGTTATCGGTTTCGGCTTGGCTTGTATTTAATTGATAGTATTTTAAAAAACAGTTGTGACATACAGACAGACAGACACGACGCCGAAATCTCAGAACTACTCCTTTTTTGCAATTAATTAATTACTAATTAAACGACCACTGAATCTCTTCATAATTGGGTTATAAGTACACAGACGGATAAGGGATGGGTCTGATTCAAATCAAAAGAGTTAATTAAGATTACGATTCATCATTTATGTATTTAGTCTTAAAGTAAAAATATACACAAAGTTGCACAAAGCTAAACTAAACGTTAACTAGTAAATAAAAGGTCCGAAAATTAATAAATAACAAGTAAGACTATGTCCGAAAATTAATTAATAACAACTCAAGGTATTTCAATTTCGTAATCTGGACGTAAAACTCGACGTGATCTAAGATTCAGCGATCTTTGCATTTCTGCAACAAAAAAAGAGATATAATTAATTACTATAATTAATCGAATTTCAAGGACATCAATTACCGCTAGAAGTAGTCTGCTCAAGCAAATCAATCCCACTAAGTGAATTTTCCGTACTGAAGGCCTCTGGGCTCTTGTAGTCCAATTGCTCGTTAAAGAAAACAGTCCTTTTGTCCCTTTTAGCTGTACCCGGAGTTTTTAAGATGGATTTTATCGGTTTTGTATGAGACCTGTTTGTGCTCCCTCTCGATTTACGCGCATCGGAATTACTCAACGCCTCCATAAGTAAAATCTTTCTACCAATGACCGACCTTTTCGGAGTGGAGTTTTTGGGGCTGTTCTGTTTTTGAGCTGATCTTCTAGTGTAAGGCGCAAGTTTATAAGCACCAATTGCAGATTGCCTTGGAGAATCTAAACGTTTTGGTGTTTCAAGCCGTTTCGAGCGGCGCACTGGAGTATTTGAATTCGACACACGAGCTACATTTGATGACCGCCGATTCTTCGTCACAAGAATTATATCGGTATCAATACAGGTGTTATCTTTTTTGCTCTGTTTATATGCGGATTGTGCTTTTTTTAGCAGCTCTCTTAATACCTCGCTTGATTTTATTGGTTTTGACTTTTTCGTTTTTGCTTTCGTTACCTTTGTTGTTAATTTTTTCGTTTTTTGTTTTACTTCATCTGGATCACACCACTCATTCGCTTTCCAACGCTCCAAATTTTCGAACCTTTTGTCAACGTTTTTTATCTGTTTTTTTAAAAAGAAAAAAGAAAAATTATTTTGTGGTTAAGATTGTATTAAATATGATAGTGTCGCCTTAAGGTATTGGCCGTGTTTGGTTGGTTTAAGTGGCGATTCTCACGACCTCGTCAAATCCAAATAGGACTAAAAAAAAGCGGTATTTTGACACCACACAAACTTTGATCTGGATATTAGTGTGTTTGGGGCGTTTAATGGTCAGAGAGACTTCGCCTTCGGATAAAGCTATTCCGTGGCGTTGGGGTAGTGAACAATGTCACCAATCCACGTTCGAGACAGCTCCCTGAAATCGTCAATAATATAATCACCCAAGGCATGATGTCTAGCTCCAGCAAGGATCAAACATTTGCACAGAAAATGGAAAGACGTCTCCTTGTATCCTCGTAACTCTTGCGTTTTCCTACTGTCGTAGGAAGGCCACGTCATTCTAGAAATAGTGCAAGTGCGAAGATTTATCCAGTTTTTATTGGCAATAGAAAGAAAATTGGCCTGAATTAATCGACCTCAGACGAGCATGAACTCGCTCCACCTGAGTTTCCTCCCTTGTAGCGCAGTCAGCCTCTTCATTTCCTCCTATGTTCCTATGCCTTGCAACCGAGAGTACCGTGATATCAAGGCTGCTACGTTACCTGGACAGGCACTCGCGGCGCTACTTTAGAGCCGAATCGAGAGCTCTAATATCGGCCTGGAAGTTAGTGAGAATAACAATGGCCGTGGAATCCAATTATTTTCAATTAATTTGTATAAGACCTTTTTAGACAAAATACTTAAATGTTTACTCAATTTTTGTTGTTGCATATTTTATTTTTTTAATAATTGCAATTTTTTCATTTGAAGTAAAAATGTATTTTGAACTTTTGATAGTACAACCGTCATCTTTTAAAGATGCCAGGTATTCAAAAAGAGTCGCGGAAGCAAGGAGCGTTACGGCCATAACTTTTTTATTTATGATCAGATTTTTTACCTACTATTATTAACTTTTTTTTTTGCTTTTATTGAGAAGGAAAGTTGGCAAAAATAAAAACTTGCTACACATATCAATTTTTATGACCCTAAAATATATTTTATCGCAGTGTGAATAAATTTCTGTATATAAGGGGGTTGGAGCTATATCCCCATAATTTTCATTATTTTCCACAACCCATCCTTTGACGCCGCCAAAACCGTTTACACCCTTCACTTTTTTTCAACTACTTACATTCCCGCTTTTAATTTTTGTCGGCTAATTCTCCTTTAATTAATTCCACCCAAGTGTACCCTGGGACTCTTTTTTTTACTTGTAAAAAACGTTTTTTTTCGATTTTCTCAAAATTTGTAAAAAAATAAATAAATTAGAAGAAATTGATGAAACTGATTGATTTCAGTTCTATAAACCACATAAATATATATTTTATATGTATACTGCAAAATTACCAAAAATAATATTTCTTACTACAAATTTTCAATATCATACTGACAGAAATATATTCATAACTTAATTTATGCATTGAACTACTTTATTAGGCCCACATTGTATTAAATTATATATCTTTTTGACTTATTTATTTCATTATTAAATATAAGTGTTAAACATTTTAATATACCTTATGAACAATACAAGCCAAAAGGTTTTATGAAAATTCATTCAACGTGATTGGATTCCACGATTTTTGTATTTCAGGTGCCTGAGGTACTCCACTAAAATGTTGCAGTCAATCGACTGGCGAGATTTTTATGCACCATTATCAATTAACTATTTGCTGAATTATTCATAGCGAGATCTTAAATTTAATTTTTTAAAGAGTTTTCAGAATGTACCCTTCCCTTAAGGGGTTAGGTGGGTTTGAAAATTTCTTCGGAAGTTCTGCCCATCAGGCCACGTCAGTGCAGCGCTTTTGAACGTCTGAAACCCACCTAACCCCTTAAAAAAACCATTGACTGTATGTACTTACTTGTAGTCGAACCATTGACCAGAACCCTTCTAAATCTTCGGGTAGAACGCATTGTAAAGATCCCTCTAAAGTCCTGGTTATTATATGTGCCTCGCAGCGATCAATAAGGTCACGAAACTGTTCCAACTTTTTGCTTGTTAGTAACTTAGTCTGACCTATGGTTGCGTTTATCATGTCAGAGCCGCATTCCTCCAAAAGGGTAGGATTATCTGCCCGATAATCCTCCCAGACTTTGCACCGAACCAACAAACGCTGGATTTCGTCGTTAAGTACTGTTCGGAAGTATTTAACCGACTCTCGAGCTCTACGGACATGAATTGGTTCACCTGGAGATGATACCTCCAATCTATAGATGCTTTCGCGCTTTTCTTTTTCCTTCTTATTGCTAACTTTACCCCGGAATATAGTATTGCATGGCACCTCTTCTGTGGATGCACCAGCATCTTTTTTCGGTTCCTGAATAACATATTCAATGGGGCTGATAATATCTTCTTCGCAAAATTGCTCACGATCAATGGGGGCCTTTTTTCTACTAGTTGAAGTAAACTGATTTACGAAGGAGTTCTGTAGGCAATCTTTCTCTTTTGGAGTTTGATTTACAACTGCCATATTTCTTGCGGCATTTGCTTTTGGAGGTTTAAGAGAATTTATTGGTTGTTTCAACGATATTTTCGAATTTATGTCTTTCTTCTTTAAAGCAACTTCATTTTTAATAAGTGCATGAGCAAATTTGTGATCTTTAGAAGGTCCCTTTTCAGTCTTCTTAGTTTTGGGAAGTTTATCTTTATTGAACTGGTTGCATTTCAGTCCATTTACAAATTTACACCCTTTAAAAGCTTCCATTTCAATAATTTTAGGTTTGGGCAGCTTATCTGTATTCAACGGGTGACACTTTATCCCTAAAGGAGGCTTAAATTTGTGGTCTTTAGGTGCGAAGCTATTAACTGTAGAGTAAAAAGGTTTTGGTTTATTTTTGTTTTCCTCTTCCTTTTTTCTCTGTTTTTCAGCTTTCCACGCCAAGAATCGCCGAAGGAATGCTTCTTTTCTGCTCAATTTTTTTCCAACTTCAAGAGGTGCTTCATTTTCTTTAGCAGGACTTTCTTTAATATCCCGCACTGCTTGAAATAAATCGTTTCGCCGTAAAGTGCGATCTTCATACGCCTTCTCTTTACGTTTTAATTTGGTTGCCGTATGACCAAATTTCTCTCCTCCAAGTTTATATAAATTGCGACGGTCCATATTCAACACAAAACACAAATGTGGCTGAGTTCCTTTAAAAATACGAAATTATTACTCGCGACGCCACGCCAAACAACTCGAGCACAACAGCAGTCATCGGATTATTTGAATTCCCGTTTTTGATTTGAAGCTGCTAAAGGGTTGCCCGATGAACAATAACTGTCCGATAATTTTAAAGTTCAGTTCAGTTCATACTACGTATACATGCAGGGTTGAACCTAGGTTGAACCCTGTTTCAACCTCATATATACGCGAGTCGAGTCCAAGCAGGGTTGACTCGACTCGATCCAGGTTAGCCACCTGAGTCGAGTTGAAATTTTGCATGTAGACGCGAGTTGAGGAGTCGAGTTGACAGCTGGAATTTTCTTTGTGTGCTTGGTGTGCTTTTGTTTACTATAGGTTAGTCGGAGGCTGTGTTTTTGTGTTGTGTATTTAAATTATTTTTTGATATTTTTTACAAAATGAGCAAAAGAAAATATTTTGGTCAATTCCAGGCATTTTATGGTTTTTCTAATAACCAACTTGACGTTTCGAATAAATGTCAGTTCGACCCACTTTCAACTCGATTTCTCAACCCTGGCGAACCAAATACGCGGGTCGAATTTTTAACCCAATTTCAACTCAACCTCTCAACCCTGCATGTATACGTAGTATCAGTAACTTTATTCGACTACAATAATACATTGTACATTTTTCTTACAGCAATTTTTGAAGCTTTGCTTCCTTTGGGACGTTGTGCGGGAGATTCGTTCACAATTTCCGACGGTAACGAAAAAAAGTAACGAAAATCCGAGGGTAACGAAAATCCGAGGGTAACGAAAATCCGAGGGTAACGAAAATTCAAATTTCCAAAAATTTTTAAAAGTTCAAAAATTTTTAAATTTTCAAAATTTTTTAAATTTTCAAAATTTTTTAAATTTTCAAAATTTTTTAAATTTTCAAAATTTTTTAAATTTCCAAAATTTTTTAAATTTTCAAAATTTTTTAAATTTTCAAAATTTTTTAAATTTTCAAAATTTTTTAAATTTTCAAAATTTTTTAAATTTTCAAATTTTTTTAAATTTTCAAATTTTTTTAAATTTTCAAAATTTTTTAAATTTTCAAAATTTTTTAAATTTTCAAAATTTTTTAAATTTTCAAAATTTTTTAAATTTCCAAAATTTTTTAAATTTTCAATATTTTTTAAATTTCCAAAATTTTTAAATTTTCAAAATTTTTTAAATTTCCAAAATTTTTTAAATTTTCAAAATTTTTTAAATTTTCAAATTTAAATTTTCAAAATTTTTTAAATTTTCAAAATTTTTTAAATTTTCAAAATTTTTTAAATTTTCAAAATTTTTTAAATTTTCAAAATTTTTTAAATTTCCAAAATTTTTTAAATTTTCAAAATTTTTTAAATTTTCAAAATTTTTTAAATTTTCAAAATTTTTTAAATTTCCAAAATTTTTTAAATTTTCAAAATTTTTTAAATTTTCAAATTTAAATTTTCAAAATTTTCAAAATTTTTTAAATTTTCAAAATTTTTAAAAGTTTTCAAATTTTCAAAAAATTTTAAATTTTCAAAATTTTTTAAATTTTCAAAATTTTTTAAATTTTCAAATTTTTTTAATTTTCAAAATTTTTTAAATTTTCAAAATTTTTTAAATTTTCAAAATTTTTTAAATTTTCAAAATTTTTTAAATTTTCACAATTTAAAAAATTTTGAAAATTTTTTAAATTTTCAAAATTTTTTAAATTTTCGAAATTTTTAATATTTTATTGAAGCTTTGCTTTTTATAAATATTAGTAGGAAGCAAAGCTTCCATCGGCCAGTCCCGCGACTTCCATGCTTTTTTTTTACTTATACAGCTATGAGTTAAAACGTTTGGCTCACAAAACTTGAATTGCGGACGATCTCTATCACAGCGAAAGGGAATGGTTCCATAAGAGTCAGAAGTAGGTACATTCCTAGTCAAAGTTATTTTTTCTTTTTCATTTAACGTAAAATTAATTCAAAAATTGTAATACAATACATAGTTGAAATCACTAATGTGAAGCTAGCATTTTTTTTTTTTTGTAGTTTTAAGAGGAAATTACATTAATTTCTTTTTTTTTTTTTCTTTTTACTTATTTGAACAAATAATTATCTTAGAAAACAGTCAATACAATTATTATCTTATAATATTATAACTATCACATCTATTTACATATTGTTTTACCTGCGGTTTTGGGAAGACAAGGAGGACGCTTTAAAATATCTAGGCAGGCTATCAGTACTATTTATATCTAAAAGTAAGTCACTATTTTGATCGTTTATCAAGGCAAATGGTGAGGGATAGTAGTCCGACAATCGCGACGCGGCATTATCGAGATAGCATTTCTTTACAAGAGTATTGTCATGGTCAGCAGAGCTTTTAAGGAATTTAGTGCTGGTATTTATCATGTATCTCATTATAGGGATGATACCGGTCTGTTCATAAATATATTTATTAGAGTATCTTCTATCGCGAGTTCGAAAATTTTTACCAATACATAATCTGAGGATCTTTCTTTCGAATATTTCAATTCTTTGAGCACAAGTTGGAGAGATGGAAAACCAATTTGTGAAACCATAAGTCATTACAGGTCTGATTAATTGTTTATAGATTAAAAGCTTTGTTCCCACATTAAGTTGAGAGTGTCTCAAGAGAGGCATAAGAACTTTAGCAGCCGTGTGAGCTCTGTTCAGTGCAAATTTACCATGTTCATTGGCTTTAAAAAGATTACTGAAATTGACACCCAGATATTTAATACTATTTTTAATGTTAACCAGTGTGTCATCCATCCTCATCTGCAGGTCCCTACACTTTCCAGCCGTACCGGGTGGTCCCTTTCCAGAAGCATTCCTAAAGCAAATCATCTCCGTCTTTCTCTTGTTAATTTTGATGCCCCAGGTCTTATAATATTCATCAATTTCCTTGAAGTGTGCTTGAACCCTATTAAGAGCCGTGATTGGGTCCCTATTTTGGGAGTAAATTAGAGTATCATCAGCGTATAAAATACCCTCAGACAAAGTATCACCGGCTGTATTATTTACTACGTGGGGAAAATCCAAAAGGAAAAAATTGTATAACTTAGGACCCGTAATGGATCCCTGAGGTACCCCCGATTTAACCTCGACATTGTTTGATGTTTTTCTGTCCAGAAATACAGCAAGGGCTCTGTCAGTCAAAAAACTAATGAAAATCCTGATGAGAAAAGGTGGTATGGAATAAGCAATCATTTTATATATCAGCCCATCAGACCAGACACTATCAAACGCCTTTTCAATGTCTAATGAGCATGTCATTGTTACTTTTTTATTTTTCAGGCCTTTAGATATATCGCTATGAAATTTTAGCAGTGCGTGGTTCGTAGAGTGTTGCCACCTAAATCCGAACTGATGGTCAGGGATTAGTTTTTCTTGCTCCATAAAAAAATCAAACTCGTCAGCAATTATTCTTTCCAAAAGTTTTCCCACGTTAGAAAGGAGTTGTATGGGCCTGAAATTCCCCACATCGTTTGATTTATTACTCTTCTGAATTGGAATAAGTTTGGCTATCTTCCAATCCTTGGGGAAATATCCGTTGTTAATGCATTGATTAAACAAAATGACCATATATTTAACTGCTTTTTTAGGGAATCTTCTAATTAAGAAATTGGATATTCCATCCGGCCCACTAGATTTTTTTCGATTTATTCGGTATTTAATAATTTTGTTTAGTTTATTTAAGTTGGTAAAAAAATTGTCATTGGGGTTTAGGGCATTATTTAAATTAGAGAAAATCACAATTGGTTTAAAGACCCCATCCGCATTGCAGTTATTACTCCTGAAATACTCAATACTTCTATTTACTTCATCGGGGAGACCAGGGGCATGAGAAGGGCACTTCTCTTTATATAGATCCCTATAGAAATTTTCGAAAGCCAAAAGTTTATCCTCAGTACGACTAAGTTCAATTCTACCTATTTTAATCAGTTTCGGGACAGTGAGTTTTTTTTTACCAGTTATTCTAAAAATCTCCTTAAAGGCTTGGGGTCCAGGCCTTATAGCAGCCAGTCTATCCTGAAATTTATTGTTCATATGTTTGACTATTCTGTCATTAATAATTTTTTTCAGGCAGTTAATCCGGGATGAGAGAGATTTGTATTCAGTACTATCCCTATTATAAGTCCTATGAAACAATTTTTTAATTTATTTATTTATTTATTTATTTATTTATTTATGTAAAAGGCTTAACCTAAATACATAACAAAAGCTTAACGCGCACTCGAAAACTAAGTTCATATGGCGCTTCTAACAAAAGTAGATCTTAAAACAAAAATTAATTTTACATCTTTGAGGGTGTTCAGTTAAGTACATATGTGGCCTAGACATGGTTAAAGATATATAAAACAAATAATTTACAATAAGTTAAAACAAATAAAATAAAACATATTCACTTTCCAGATTGGCTGAGGACTATTCAGGTTACAAACAAGGTAAAATTATTCTATACACATTTTTTTTTTTTTTTTATTTAATAATTTTTTTTTTTTTTTTTTTTTTTTATAAATCTTAAACATTAAAGTTTTCAGCTCTTCCGCCTTGATTTTAAATTTATACATTCCAAAACACATTTTATGTTATATTTCTATTCTTTTTTTTTTTTTTTTTTAAAAGCGGACTGTCGCAAACCTACTTAAAACTATATCCAGGAAAGAAAAAACAATTACTGCACCCATTTTATCAATTTGTTAACAAAAGGAGTATATTTTGGTTGAAAAATAAATATCTGTAATTCCTACGGAAATAAATAAAATCTTTTAATGGAGGGGGACCTATTAATTTAATTTGTTAGTCATATGGGATTTGCAAAGCTAATAAAGGACATTTACTAAAAAACCATTGTTCTGTTATAATTTGTGCATAAAATCTAACTTGGTTAGCAAGGTTATTAGGTCTTCGGGATTGTTAGGGTTAAGGAGAGTGGAGAGGGGGGGCAATTGACCACCGTAGGCTCTGACGGATAACGGGCAATCCTTAAGGAAGTGTTTTACAGTTAGGGGGGCCTGGTAAAAATGACATCCGGCTCTGGGACTCCTGCTGTAGTAGTGACTGTGTGTAAGCAAGGTATGCCCAACTCTAGCCCGTATAATTTGCACACCCTGGGCCCTGGTTAGAGTTTTACTGTAGACTGGCGCCTCTATCTGCCTCCAATGCAAGGCGAGGAATGTCTCCTCCCTCTCCCAATCAGACCGCCATCTTCTTTTTAAGCAATTCAGTCGCTTCCGGTACAGGTACGACGACATGGGTACATCTTCAGTCGGGGCGTTTCTTGAAAAAATCTTCTTGGCATGAAAATCCGCCACCTCGTTGCCGTGTATACCCACATGCCCAGGAACCCAGGCCAAGTGAATGTTATTCTCACTTGAGCTAATAATAGCCCGGCAATGCTTTATAAGAGGTTCCTTGCATTTACTATTGTTTAGGGCTTGTAGGAAAGAGCGAGAATCTGAAAAAATAACCGCCGGGGAGTTCGCACTTGCTGCATACTGAATCGCCCTCCAGACTGCATAACCCTCCGCCTCATAGCTAGACACATCCAGGTGGAGCCTAAATCGCTTGACGAGTGAATGCCTCTGTTGCCCCGGAAGAAAGACAACAAAAACCGCTGATGCCTGGCTGTCACTCAGAGATCCGTCAGTGTATATAAACAATCGGTTCTTGAATTTGGATGCCAACTCCCTGTGATGTGCCACCAATTCCTCCACAGATGAGTTCCTTTTGTCTTTCGGCCCCAAACTAATCTGAATTTCATTACAGGATTCATTAGGTCCTAAAAAGGGGAGGTGCAAGGAATTTGGATTGGGTGTACTTAAATCTAGAGCTAAACTAACTCCTAATGCTAGTTTAAGAGCCGGTGTTGATCGAGGTTTGGTGCTCATCTGGTCCAAGCGAATCAAGGATTCATGATGTGGACCCTCCTGATCCAGCCAGTTCTTGCTGAAAAGTTTGATACGCGCCTTCTCAGCTCTGTCCTGCAGGGGGAAAACTCCAGTCTCGATCCAAAGGGAGCGCCTGGGAGTCGATTTGAGTGCTCCGGTTGCCACCCTTAACACTCGGTTGATGCTCGTCTGAATTTTTGTTATATTGCTGACCGATGTTGACGCATATAAAAGGAGACCATAATTTGTAATGCCCTCAATGAGCACCTTGGCGATCTTAACTGTTGCGTGCACCGGAGCTCCGTGTTTTTTACCTGCTATTAATTTAATAAAATTGGTAGCCTTACAGACCTTGTCCGCCACTTGGCCGCAGTGGATGTTCCAGCGAAGGTCAGCCGAAAAGGTCACACCCAAGATCTTCAAGGTGGTGCTGACAGGTACCAGGTGGTCTCCAATTTGCACATTGGAAGGTGGATTTACTCTTCTTTTCCTGCTGAAGATCATCAATTCTGCCTTGGTCATCGGCACAATGGCTCCGGTGTTGTAAGTCCAGATCTCCAGAACAGCTATGGCCCGTCTGAGTATGTCCGTTGGGTGTGGGTCGTCAGTAGTAATTATAACATTGTCGGCGTATGCGTAAGTTTTAAGTCCGTCGATTTCATTTAGTTTCAGTACTAGTCCAGTCAAATAAACATTAAAGAGGGCCGGAGCAAGGGGAGATCCCTGCGGGAGAGTATTACTACTCTTAAATTTTCCAGAGACGACCCCATTGGCTCTGACTTGAACGGTCCGATTGACTAAAATGTTTTTAATCAGCCGAATCGAGGCCTCATCAAAGCCCCAACCTGATAGCTGTTCCAGCACCACATCATACCTGACCCTATCATAAGCCTTCTCCACGTCCACGGCTAGAAGGTAAACCGCACGCTTTTTAGATAGGGACCACATGATGTCCGCCTCCAGCTCCAGGAGGAGGGAAGATGTGCCCCGATATTTCCTAAAGCCATGAATCTCCTTAGGCAGAATTTTCCCTATATTTTCAGAGAGCCTACGTCCCAGGATCTTCTCCAGGAGTCTTGCAGCACAGGGGAGTAGAGATATTGGTCTCAGGTCTTTGGGTGTAATAGGACCGTTGGTTGAGAGGTTTCTTTTCTTGATGGGCACCTGAACAGCATTCTTCCACTCTTGTGGGTAAATACCACTCTCTAGAATGCGATTGAAAAGTGCACAGAGTCTCTCTCTGTAGATCTGAGGTGCTTTAGCCAACATGGAGTAAGTAATTAAATCTTTTCCAGGCGCTGAACCCTTACAATCGGTAAGGGCCCCATCAAACTCCGTGAAGGAAATATTATGACATATAGAATGCAGAAACCCATCCTCATCAGAGGTCCCAGAAAAGGTCCAAGAGTCCCTTCGTTCTATCAACTCAGATCTGAAGGTGGAGTCCCCCGAGTACAATGTCCAGGATCTGGCCAATTCCTCAGATATTTTGCTGGAATCAACGTATATATTACTTTCCACCCTCAGACTACCAATAATGCTGGTGGAGTTGTTACCGGACAGGGCCCGGACCTTCCTCCAAGCATCTCGGATATTGATAGACGGGTCTATGCTCTCCGCGAAATTATTCCACGTCTCTCTTTTAGCATCCAAAATGGACCTCCTCACAACCGCCGACTCTGCGATATTTTATCAGATTAGGAGTGGTTGGATGCCTCTGGAAACACTTCCATGCTCTATTTTTAGATCTAATTTTATTTAGGATGTCCTGGTTCATCCACCTAGGCTGAGTACTGGAAAAAGAGTTTGAAATTGGAATTCCGACAGAAGCACCCACTTTAATCGCTCTAGTGAGCTGAGCAGCCTCTTTATTGACGTTCCCCGATACAGGCCTCAAGAGGACCTCACTCTCCACCGTAGCAGAAAAAAGATCCCATTTAGCCCTGTGTTCGCAGAATCTGGGTGTTACGATTTTCTTAGCGATCTGGAAATCTGAATTAATGATGATGGGAAAATGATCGCTTCCCTCCGTATTCTCATGCGTAATCCAATTGAGAACAGAAGCAATATTCGGGGGGGCCAAAGTCACATCTATATGGGAAAAAGTTCCAGTACCTGACAAAAAGGTAGGACTACTAGTATTGAGCAGACATAGGTTTTGACTCTCTACCCAGTTAGCAAAAATTCTCCCCCTACGACTCCAATGCGCCGCCCCCCAAAGAGGGCTATGCGCATTGATGTCTCCACCAATTATGGCGTTGGGAGGGAGCTGGTTGGCCAGGTTCTGTAAATCCGTAAATGAAACATCTTGGGTATTTTCCAAGTAGATGGAAGCAAAAGTCAGAGGACTAGATGCCTCCAAAGAAACTGCACAGGCAGTTAGATTGCCGTTAATCTGTATCCTAGAGACCGCAATAGAGTTGTGCACCAAAATGGCCACACCTCCATGTCTATTCTCTCTTGGGTAATTATACCCGTGAAAAGAATAGGATCCCAACCTATCCGGCTCTTCATGTGAAAACAGGTGCGTCTCCTGGAGGAGAATAACCTGAGGCCGATATCTACAGATTAGAAGCTCCAGGGAAGAGCGATTATTTCTCAGTCCTCTTATATTCCATTGTAGAATTTTTATATTTTTAATGGAAGGTCTAAGATTATTAGCCTGAGAAGCACTCATAGGCAATTGATAGATACGGAAAAATTAAACTCAGATAAGTGGAATATTAGAGGTAAAAATGACTAAATAATATAAATGAATATATGATAATTAAATTGAATTAAATTAGTCTGATAATGATGAGAATTCTACCGATAGGTTATCACTATCAGATAAAATCACATCCTCACTAAGATTTTTCTTTGTTTTGTGTTTAAGATTTTTGGAGGTTTTTGCTTTTGTAATCGGAGAATTTTGTTTAAATTTGGTTTGTTGGGATGTCTTTTTTGTAGTTTCATTATTTTTTATTTTAGTAGCTAAGGTCATGGCCTGAGTGAATTCTATATTTGATGATTTTTCTTGTGGGGAATCAGTTGTTGAAGACGAAGGTTTTATTAAATTGGCAGATTTAACTGACAAAGTTGGTTTACTAGGGATTGTTGTTTCAATAACATTTTTGCTTTTAGTACTTTCTTGTGTAATGTTTGTAAGCAGAGTCGTAGAGAGAGCGGTGGGATTTACAACGCGGGAGAGTGTATCTGCAAAAGAAGGCCCTGAAACAGACTTGTGCGTATTGTAATACTCTTTACGAGCCTCATACATTGAGCACTTTTTCTGTGTTTTGATTTTTAAAATCTCTTTGTTTTTCAAAAATTCAGGACAATTACGGCTGAAAGATTCATGTCCTTCAGCATTGCAATTGACGCAGAACTTCCGGAGACAGCCAGACTCCTCGTGAGGTCCAACAATACCACAAGTGCCACAAGTGCTTTCCCCATCGCAGTGGTTTTTAGTGTGACCCATCCTCTGGCAGATAGTACACCGCATCGGAGATGGGTAGTACTCACGCACCAGAATTCTGGTCCAAGGGCCCTGAATATCGTGCGGAATTTTGTAGGCATTGAAGGTGAGGATGACCAGACCAGTGGGAACTCTCAGCCCCCCCTCGACTAATCTTGTCATTTGAACAACGTCCACAACATCCTGGTCTTTGAGACCCTCGAGAATTTCCGCCTGCGAGAGCTGCTTGAATTCCGGGGAAAAAGCGGTACCTTTAACATGGTTAAGTGTAGGATGGAAAGCCACTTTGACAGGCACATTAGCTATTGTTTTTGCCCTAATAAATAAATCCGCAATTTTCTCGTTTTTAACTAATAAGAGCAAAGACCCATCCCTCAAAAAACTGGCACTTTCGTGCCTAGTCGATATGGCATCGACTCCTTTCCTTATGATGAACTGATTAAAATTTCGTAGGGTTTTTCCTTCCTCACTAATGGCCTGAATTGTAATATATTTAGGGTGATTCATGGCGGCTTCTTTAGTTGAAACCAGACATGGTAAAGCCGGGAAATCGTCCTGGGACGACGCTAGAAATTTTCTTTTCGCTCCTCTAGGAGGCATTTCTGCCTCGTGCTCTAGAAGAGCAAATTTATTGGCCCTGGACGTGCCAGGCGCCATGGTGGGACGGGGTCCCCAGACGAGAAAAAATTAAGCTACAAAAGGATTAAAAACTAAACAAACCGAAAAAAAAAAAAAGGCAAGTAAAAGTAACGTCCAGTCTTCTAAAGGGTCCAGGAAATTAAAAACCTCTTCTTTCTTCTATCTTCTCTTTTCCTTCTTCCGTCTTCTCAATTCCCAATACAAATTTTCTTCGCCCAAGCAGCGCCGTCCCTCAGCAGGGGCTCTCCTCGTGGTGGTGAAAAATTAAGGGTCCAGCGTTGAAGGGGCATCCGCGCCCCCCTGCGGGTGATGGAAGCGACCGCGAGCCGCCGCCCTCCAGTCTAGTTTGGGACGTTCACAGGCTGACCGACGCCACGCCTTTGAGGTTAGGTCGGTGGTGATGAAACAGTTGAAAAATTTTTTTTTTTCTTTTCCCAATTGGAGAATTTTCCCTTTCCAATTATATAAAAGTCTTTTAATATTTACTATTAACTTCAACAAAGTATTATTAGCTTTAAAAAACACTCAAAAATCCAAAGTTCTGACGAGAGCTCTTTTTTCCAAATCTGACGTCTCCGAAAGTTGGGGGATTCTCAAGAAACTTGAAAATTTATTACATATTTTCAAAAAGAATTTTAATGCCGATTATATTGAAAATTAACAGCACCCTCGTTCAGGAAATAGTCCTTTAACTTTTCTTGCAAATTGAAGGCATATCTGGTTGCATTGTTGGCTCTGCTATTAACTTGAGGCAGAAGTGGGGTATTCTTCCTCCAGTCGCCGTCATGTACAAGGTAATTTTCGTCCTCCCAATCTGTAAAATTTGATGGAACATATCTGGAGATTTGTTCCTTAATTTTAATAAAGTTGTGTAATGCTATACAAGCAAGAACTACTTTCTCAGCGTTTTTGGGAAGTATTGCAGAGAAGTAGTCAACACTCGCCAACGATTTACTAAAATTCCAAATGAATTTTCTATTATACGTCGAGCACGAGAAAGTCGGTAGTTGAAGATATCCTTATCCTGTGGCAGACATCTACCAGGATACGGTCGCATCAAATTCTCTCGCAAGGGAAACGCACCGTCGCCCACGAAGAAGTGAGGAAACAGGGTCGTTGTATTGAGCAGAAATTTGTCCGGTGGCAATGGCAATGTTCCGTCCCTAAGGTTTTTTCCAAAAGTTGTGTCCTTTAGAACGCCTACAAATAAAAATTTGAATTAAATATTAAAACACTTCCAAATGATGAACAAACCTCCATCTGACTGGCTTCCATAAGCACCAATAGCTACATGTTTGAAAACGTAGTCTGCATCACATACGGCCAGGAGAACGATGCTGAACGTTTTTTTATAGTTAAAAAACATGCTGCCGGATTTCGGTGGTGCTGTGATGGGGATGGGTTTGCCATCAATGGCACCAACACAATTGGGAAGATCCCACTTAAGCAGAAAATTTCTGGCAATATTTTCATAATCTCTTTCGGTCGGTTTCTTCACATATATCGGGGACAGCACTTCCCAAATAAGCTCGCACGTCTCTAGGACTATTTGCGATACTGTGCTCTTCCCCAAATGGAAAGACAAGGCAAGGAAGGAAATGGGGACTACTTGTGAGAGGTACCTGAAATTAACCAAAGTCCTATGAATTTTTACAATATTTTCAGCACTTAAAAAGAATTACGCCAAAGTGACGGCAAGCCTCTGTTCCACCGAGATGGCTGGACGAATGGATCTTTTGATCAAAGAGTTTTTCATTAAGATCACAAACGAATCATACGTCTCACGACTCATTCGCGTCTGCTTGAAAAAGAGTTCGGGGTCCACTGCCTTCATTTGCAAGAATGTTGAGTTGAAATACCCAATCTCGTCACGCCTTAAATTTATGGGTCGAACCCACCATCTCCTTTTAGAAATACTTCTGCGTTTCCGCAACAGCCACATTAACTTCACCTTTTTAATAAAAAATCGAATCAATCGAATTCGCGTCTCTTCATTGAATACTTCCATTGTTATAAATTGTGATAAGTGTCAAAAATTCAAAAGACGAAATAAACGAAACTGTGCTATGTGGACAGGACAAAAAAACGGACGAAAACGAAAGAAAAAGAAAAAACGGACGGAGGCGAACGAACGGACGGCGGCGGAACTATCTGTTTGGGCCTTTAGATTTTCGAACGTAGCCCTGAAGCGACAGCTATCGGTGGAAAACAAACATTGAGTGACAACATGTTATCCATTGAACTGAAAGTCGTGTTTGAAAGCTCAACGGTAATTTTTGCTGTTTGCGGTGAAACGGGACTGGATAGCTTGCTTGGGATCGCGCGGAGTTTGGAGTTTTAAAGATTTTAAAGATAAAGGTTGGCTGTGGTGATATTGTTTTTATAAGTGAACGTTTCAACCGGCGAGATGACATCGTATAAAAAACTGAAGTGAGTACGAAATTGTTTTCCAGGTCCTAACTAAACATTTCCAGTTTGCCGACCAAAAGTAATTTCCAAATTTTATTCAATTGAAGGATGATTAACATGATTTAAAGCATCGTCAAAGTCGTACGCCTGCACTTGTTTGTTTTAACCTTAGTTCGCAGATAAAAGCAGAACGGCGCAGCCTCAAACGTAAAATGCTGCGCCCTTCTGCTTTTATTATACGAATCAACTTCAGTGGAATGGTATTTTAATGGTTAAAACCAGTTATCTCATTGCTTACCTGGACCGTGGTTGGCAAATGTTCATGTTAAGAAGGACTACTGAAACATATGTATAGTTTCTGTAAAGGAGTCCGCGCGCCACTCGTCTTTTTAGTTGTCTAACTTCCCTCACGATTCTACATAAAAGTTAAGAACTCTCAACCTCGTAATTTGTTTTTAAAAAAAATCACTTTATTTCAGAAGAAGGAGTTTTCTTTAGAGAAAAATTCACAATTATAAGAAATCAGCGATTTCTACAATTTCTTAAATGAGGCGGTAGAATATTAATTGCTTTAAAAAGATTTTTGATACCATTTAAGAGGTTAAGAGCTCTTAACTTTTATCCAGATTCGGAGGATAGTTTTAGAAAATTGTGTCCACGTATTAACCAACTTAGAACTAGCGAAATTATTTAATTTTTAATTTTAATGCCATTAACAGAGATGGAAAAAGCTGAGGACCCAATATCAAATAAGAATCAGGACCACAACAATGAATCTGAACACGTTTTGTTCGCAATCCCTTTCCTTTGAAGTTCTGAGTTTTATTTTAAATTAAACTAAGTAAAATGTTTAGTAAATTCTTGAATGATCTTCCCAACTTGAGATGCAATTTTCTGTATGTGATATGATATGAATATTTTATAGAAAGGATTCGCTGCAAAAATCTGTAACATTTTAAGGTTTCTATTTGACGATTTATATGGTAGTATATGTTTTTGTTAAAGGTACTTAAAACTCTGTTTTAATGCGATTTTTAATTCTCACTCTAAAATGAAAGCGATAATTGCGGCCATGCGAAACTTATCATTAGTACAAGAAGACACATTTTAAAATAAATAAATTAGTTTATTCATAAAGAAAAGTTTGGTTAATATATAATTGTCTTAAATATTATATAATATATCAGAGAGATTTAAAAATAATAACTAAATTAATAAATCCTTTTATGACCATATAATGTATGATTACATCTTGACCGTAAAGTGGAGCCAAAAGAAAATTGAGGCACTAGATGGGTATTCTTAACAGTTTTTATTTTAATAACGTTTTTGTGCGAGTATATGTTTTTTAACCTGCTTAAAAAATTAAAGGATCATATTGCACAATACAAGTACGCGCGCGCGGATCATATTACACAATACAATTTTCATAGTATGGCTTAGTTATAGCTGTTGGTAAAATGAAATCGATTTCTTTATAGCTATAGAATGTTTGGAAATTTATGAATAACATTTTTACAAAGAAAGAAATTCTTGTTTAATTTTACAGGGCTCGGGCTGCGAAGGAAATAGAATTATTGACGGAAGAATGTTTAAACCGATTAACCGATATTTGCGATGAAACATTTGAAACAGAGATTTGTGAAGACAATTTGAAAACAATAACAAAACATGTTTCGATTTTCTATGACGAAGTAATTGGTGAATCACTCACAAGGCAAGAATGTATCAAAGAAAAAATTGAAAGTAAATCACTTTCGGTTGGATGTATTTCAGCAATAATTACTTTATATTATATTTTAGAACTACGTGAGGAAGCCAATGATTTGCAAAGACTTTTAAAAGTTGAAATTAGTTTAAGTCCGCAAAAGGGTGTTGCTTTATATACTGCACAAATGAAATTAGATGAGAAATTACAAGCGCTTCGAGAATGTTTAAAGAGGCGAAAGCAACAAATCGACGAACTTTTATCAGAACAAGACACATTATGTGAGGAGCTCGGCGAACCTCCAAGACCTCTTCTATATGACCCCTTACCATCAGAAGAAGAACTAAACGATTTTCAGGTACATCTGAATAATCTCAAGGTAGAAAAGATGAATAGGCTCTCCGAAATATCGACTCTTCGTCGTGATATTAAACATTTTTTAACAGAGTTAGAGCTACAGCTTCAACATGAAGAAGAGCAAAGGTAACTATATTGTAAAATTTATTATTCTGAAGTAATTTGATTATTCTTAGACTTTTGGATGACCGACATATTTCTCCTACGAAAGTCAACATAAATCGGTTAAAAGATCTTCGTGAAGAATATTTTAAGCAATTAGAAGAAGTAAAGGAATCAATTGAGTCTATGAAGAAGAAGTTATTTAATTTATGGAACTGTTTGGAAACAAGTCCTTCTATTCGGGAGAAATTTGCAAAATATAAGGATTATTCACAGACAACGTATGATAAGTTTTACAGGGAATTGGATCGTTGTGAAACTCAAAAACGACAAAATATAAAGCGTTTTGTTGACAAGATAAGAAATGAAATAGTGATTTGGTGGGACAAAACATTGAAGTCAGAGGTTGAACGATCGCGATTCTCTAGCTTCACTAATGATTGTTACACAGAGGATCTACTTGCCCTGCATGAAATGGAGTTGGAAGATTTAAAGATGTTTTACAGCGAAAATGAGTAAGTTGAATGAATAAGTTAATAATTTTGAGATTTTATTACTTTACTGGTTTAGGAAAATATTTGAATTGATATCGGAGAGAAACTTATTATGGGAGCGTATGGGTGCACTTGAGGCAAAAGCTTTGGAGCCGGGCAGGTATAACAATCGTGGAGGTCAGCTCCTAAAAGAAGAAAAAGAGAGAAAGACGATTGCCAATAAATTACCTAAAATTGAAACCCAGCTTAAAGAGCTGGTTTGTGTTTTATAACATTAAAAATACTTTAGTATTTTAATTTATAAAATTTTCTCAGGTTCAAGAGTACGAGATTCAACATCAGCGTAAATTTTTAGTTTACGGTGAAGATATCCTTGAGTTAATTGAGCGAGATTGGGAGAAAAAACGCTCTGAAAAGGAGAAATTGATGAGTGCTCGAAAGAATGCCGTTACACCTCTGTCGAGAACAATTTCCAGAGCACCGTCCTCGAAGAATCAAGTATCTTCATCTTGATTATTTGGGGACGGTGTTCTGGAAATCAAGTATCTTCATCTATAAAAAAAATGTTTTGAGTAAAGCGGATCTCAGATTGTTGGTAGGTTACCTAACTGGCCACCATGGGCTAAGATACCACCTAAATAAAATAGGTCTGTCAAATGAGACGGAGTGTCGTCTGTGTCTTGAAGACGACGAAACTACATCACACATTTTGTGTGCTTGTCCGGCTTTAGCACGGTTAAGAAGAGGGATCTTCGGTCAAGAGTTCCTGGACTCGGCTGAGGCTCGTTCATCTTCTGTAAAAGACCTTCTGGCGTTCCTTAGGGTAGCAGATCGTCTTTTACTGTAAAGGGGATTCGGCACAAAAGACCGTCTGGTCGCAGTGACCACCATGAGGGTCACCCCCTAACAACAATAATAATAAATCTATAAAAAAAGCTCCGTCCAGTACAAATTTGTAAGTGCATTGTTTTAAATATAATATTTGATTAACTATTATATTTCTACTTGTGTGTATCATATCTTTTATATTTATTTATTAGAATATTCGTATATTATTATTATATATAGTGTTTCAACGTTGGTTTGTTTGGCATCTTGACCTTTAAATACTTTTAAATACAGGTACCCTCGATTATCACGGTACTTGACCGATTAACCGTGCTATTTGAGGGATGCGTGTACTTAGAATGTTCATTTTGTAAGTTTCAATCCTTAGTGTTCCGTACCGAAATGTAACAAGATCTCTCTTTGGTGTCTGTCTGTCTGTCTGATTGTCGGTCACAGTCTTCTAAAATTCAAACTTTGTTATTTAGAAATTTGGTATGGTTATAAAGATTGGTGGTCCGAAACTATTGCCGAACAAAATATGTTGAGTTTTTTTGGGGGGTTAATTGAATGAACAATTTTATATGCTAGTTGATACAATATAGAATTATTTTTAATATTAAACAAAAATTAGAAATATGATTACTTTTTTTTTTTTTTTTTTTTTTTTTTTTTGAAATTTTGATTGCGTAAATAAAAATGTTCTATAAGCTCATGTTTTCGAAAAAATTAAAGTAATTATCATTTAATAATTAGTTTTGTAGATCATTTCTATTAAACTCATTACATACTTAGAAATACGAGCGCTAAAGAAGCTTAGCACAACTAAATTTTAGAGTGACTTATAAAACATTGTCCGGTAATCTTAATTTAAATAAAAATTTGGTTTACTGAATGACAAAATAAAGCTGATTGAATCATATTTTTATTTGTAACATAAATGTATATTTGAAGATCTTCAGTGCCTTCGACAACTAAAAGAAAACTGGCGAAGGATGCATATTTAGCACCGAATGCGAAGAGAAATCTGCTCACAGATCTTAACAGTCCAGGTACGTTTCGTATGCCAAATCCCATAAAGAAGACTCCTCACAAATCTCCTCTGAAGAAATCCAAGTTGATAGCGACCACCATCCGAAAAAGGGTAAGAAATAAATGGCAAATAATAGTAATAATTTTATTATCAATATATTCTATGCAATGTAGTCAGGACGTTTGAGCGGAACAAGAAACAAGAGAAAATCTAACAGGATGCGTAATATTGCGCCCAAGATCGTTGTAACTGATGAAAATTCCATGGCTTCGGATAGTTTTTCATACGATAATTTTGAAGTAAACTTATCGTATGAAAAGCTATCCGAAGCCATGGAACAACAAACCGACGCCATGGCCAACAAACTTTAAATATAAAGCACATCTTCCAGGATTGTCCGCTCACGAGAAGGGCCTACGGCGGCCCGCTTCCGCCCTTGACTACAATACTAGACCCATCCCAACCCACTATATTCCTATCTATCATTAATTTATTGGGAATCAGGAACAGGCTTTAGGCTTATACCGCAATGAAGGAATACCCTTTTTTTTTTTTTTTGTTTTGATTATAGTAACGGCTAATGTAAAATTCCCAAATGAAAAAGTTTTGTTTAATTAGGTTAATTTTTATTAGGAATATTTTTTCTGAATAGGCCTGTGCGAAGGTCGTAGCATTGTCAAAATTTCTAAAGGAAAGAAAAGTTTTAGTTATTTATTATTATTATATTTGCGGTATTTAAAGGGAATTGAAAATAACATGTTACCTGAATTGTGAATAGTGTGCTTTAATTTATTTTGTTTTGCTCCAAGGGATAGCCTGTAATATTGTAAATAAAAGAAATTGTTAATTATTTCAACGTAAATAGCAAAAATGTAAATAGTAATAGAATTAGAGTAGAAATTAAGACTGTCATCTTGTCCGTTGCTTAAATAGTTGACATAACACAGTATGTATTATATATTTGAATTGAGGATTTGCTTTTAATAATTGTAGGAAATAAGTATTGGATATGTAATTTGGCAGGATGCGCCATATGGGTTTTTGTTCCCGAGAGCGCTATTTTAAAATAAGTAGGGCTACAATTGATTGTATCGCTATTTCGATTAAATAAATAAATAAATAAATAAATAATTAGTGCATTACCGTACAAGAAATAAGTTCTGACTTTTAAATACTTCACAGGAGCATATTGAAAAGGATCCAGCCTGCCGTTCCTCTATACTTCATGAAAATGGACAAAGAGAGGTTCGTACAAGAAATCAGCACAAAACAGCTGGAACATTTCTTCCCAATCCTAGAAGCATTGTGATGACGCCATCAAAAATAAATCACAGTCAATTTTCAATTCGGAAATCGTCAGGATTAAGTAGGACAGGTTCACCAATGGCCGGGCCAAGTTCTCGCAAGCTAACTACGAAAAATCTTCCAATAATAATTTAGAATCCTTATAAAAGTTCATTAAGAAATAAGTCGTTGCGGTTGAAATCTAGGAAGAACAAGTTGAATAAAGAAAGTGTTTTATAAATTAATAAGCAACTCATGATTGGTTAATATGTATGTTGCAAATGAACACTTTTTCGCCAAATCTTGTCACAAGCGACTACAGTTTTCACCAACATTTTGAAAGCTACCATAGATTGCTTAAAATTATTTTGTAAGTGTTAAAGGAGCTGGTTTTCTACACATTGGGTTTGAGAAAAAAATGACCTCTAATATCCGAATCTCATTTAGATCATCTTTCGCTTTAATCTCTTTAGAGATACTAACATATATATGCGTCGAATGTTTTCGAAGTTCTAGTTAAGCTGTGTAGCTACTACCTTGTGCACGAAATCAAGGGTAAATTGGAGTTGTTATGAATATTATTTAGTATAATGTAGTTCGAATTTGTGCATATGTTAATATATCTTAAAGTACTTAGGAACTTTTTAATAATTTTTTAGATGCGGTTCCAGTTAGAATTACAGGATCAATCGTAGGTGCTAGAGGTACGCTAAGGAAGATCAAGAAAAAAAAAAGAGATTCAACTGCAACACCTGCCAAACTCTGGATTCGCATCTAAAAAATTATAAAAATTTATTTTTAAGTACTTTAACCTTTTAAGGACGGGGAAAAATACGTTAAAATTGACATTTTATTAGACATGAATATTATAAATAAATTCAATGAACTTTTTATGTGGAGTCCCTCCCCTCCTTGCTGGTCGATATATCGACCAGGCCCGTCCGCAACGGAAAGTCCCATGTAAAAAATTTGGCGCGACGGTTTGAAAGTATTTTTCTAGGTAATTTGATGGGCTGAATACGAGAAAAATCGTGAAATAATCATTTTTTGACCTTGAATTCATCTTGCAGATGAGTTTCGCGTTTCATGGTATTCTATTTTTCGCAATCAGTACATAAAAAAGGTAGGTATGCCAACTTTCAGGGCGAAATAAGAAACAAAACTTTGAATTTGAAACAGCAATTTTCAAGGTCAAGGATGCTTCCAGGAATTTTTACACTATTTTTCCCATGTTCAGCGCATCAAAAAATGTAGGTATGCTAACTTCTAGGGCTAAATAGCAAAAAAATTTGACATTGAAAACCGCTATTTTCAAGGTCAAGGATGCTTCCAGGAATTTTTATACTATTTTTCCCATATTTAGCGCATTACATTTTCCCTGAAAAACATCAAATATTATGTGTCCTCTGGCTGGTCAATATATCGACCACTCCCGTCCTTAAAAGGTTAAGACTTATATTAAAATTTGGACAACACCGAATTACATTATATTAAACACAAACTCCAAAAATTACCCTTAATTTCGTGCACACAAGGTAGTATTACTCCTTAACTGTTTCGTTAGAAATGTGAATTCCATTTTTTTAAATGAAAGTTTTGTAATCGGCTTATTCAAAGCTACACATTATTTATATTAATTAATAATGCGTATTCATTATTTCTGTAGTTTTCGAATATTCGAGGTACTTTCTGAAACAGGTTGGACTTTCTGGGTTTTAAAAATTGTATATTCATAAAGAAAGTATTTTGCTTTTTTTTTATTGATTATTAACATTTATGTTGCTGATTAATATTTTATGTAAACATCATATACAAAAGCTTATATTTTATATTAATTCTGTTTAAGTTCATACTACAGCTTACAGTAATTATTGTAATTCATTCTTTTGAAAGACACATCTGTTCCCTAAGTAACTTCAATGAGTATTTACGAGACAAATTTTGGTGATGGTACTTTATTTTAAATAAAAATGACTATGTGTATTACTATTCCGGACTTATTAAAGATTTAACAAAAAAAAAATACTAGTTACTTTTTAATGTATATTCTATGTAAATATGAGATAAGCTTTTTATGTAAATATGTAGGGAGTTTTCGCAATCATTTTAGAATAAACATTTATTTTCATTAATTTATGTCTTTTATATGTATCCGTGGTATAGGACTGCTTATCAAATGTTTAATCAAATATATCAAAAGAGCTTAAAATCCATTGAATTCGAGTAATATTGGTTGCCATATTGGATCCGCCATCTTGAATTTCTAAATTTTCGCAGCGGATTTGAAATCAGTATACCTCAAAACCCTTAAGTACCAATTTTCATAAAAATCTTTCAAATTTAAAATTTTTAGCCGCCATCTTGGATCCGCCATTTTGAAACCCTATGTATTATCCGACAAAAAAGCTTATATGTTAAGTTGGAATATGAACCACCTTCGGACAAAAAATGAAAAATATCGATGCAAGCGTTTAGGCGTGATTGAGCAACAATATAAAGGGATATATTTAGGCCGAGTTCACAATTATGATTGGATTGATCTGAGCACCCTACTTGTGTCCAGCTATACGATCTGAGTGCTCAGAATAATCTGATTCAATCCAGATCATTTCGAGCGCGCTCTGTGTGATCTGCGGGTAAAGATCGATTAAGAAGATCTAACCTTAAATTTATATTATTTTTTATTAAATTAGCTCTCAAGTTTCAAGTGCGTATAACAATCAACTTCAGAAGTAAGAATGAATGGAGAAGATGATAAAGTTTTAAGCTCAGGTGCAGTATAAGCATTTATAGTATATAAATTCTGTATTCTTTTTGCTCATACAGATAAAGTTGCATCCACAATTATGATCTTTTGCGCGATCAGATCTACTAAATTTAGTCGCTCGAGCGATTATACAATTGCAAACTCGGCCTTAATATAATGTAAACGAGTTTCTGTGGAGATACAAAAAAATTCTGGGATGCTATTCTAAACGGATAGAAAGAAAGACGAGTTGAAAATTGATTGCTCTATTGCTTTTCTATTATAGTTTAAAGTTTTGCGACTTCTCTGATCCAATTCCTTACGGTGGCAACGTTCGTGAAGACACCTGGAGAATTGGGACGACCGCAGCTATAGCCCCAAGAAACAATGCCAATAAGCTTTCCTTCAGACACCAGAGGCCCCCCAGAATCAGACTGGCAAGTATCTTTTCCTCCTTCAGCGAATCCAGCACATAACATTCTGTCTGAAGCTTCCATCACTAGTTTGCACTCATCGGACTTCCAAATTGGCAGTTCAACAAACATAAGTGACCTGGGAAGAAGGTAATTGGTTTCTTCTTGTTGACCCCAGCCGCTTGCGATTGCGCTCGCAGCAGTTATTTGATCGTTTTCCCCAGGCAATTTAACTGCTTGAACTTGATTGTTGAACTCCAATGGGGTCTTAAGCTCCAAGATCGACACGTCGTAGTCATATGTGTTGTCGTCGTACAGCGGATGGTTGTAGTATTTCTTGACCTCGCGCAACTGACCACCGAGCTCTCTATTTAAACTACCCGCACGTATTCCTATCATTTCGGCGTTTCTGTTGAATGTACAGTGTGCAGCGGTTACAATTAAATTCGGCGAAATAATTGAACCTCCACATTTATGCATGTCACTGTACTCGAAAGAAACTTGGTAAGGGAACTGGCCGGGACTAGCGATATCGCCTCCGGTTATATAAAATGTTGGTATATCCTCCTCCGAGGACAAAACTCCGGAGAATGCTAACGCGAGTACCAGTGCAACGTACATTTTGCGGTTGGTGGCTCTGCTTCAGATGCATAGTACTTATAGTGCATAATTTAAAAATAAATCGGCCCCACTATCCATGATTAATAACGAATTGCACTTGTTCAAATAGATTCCATTAATTAAGCAAAGCTTGCAGTCACTTTTTCTTAATAATAAGTTGCAAATGTAAGTTTTATCGATTAGTTTTTAAGATCGACTCTTTACTTATATATTTTTCATATCAAAGTTTGAATTCTAAACTATAGCTTTACTACTGTGATCAAAAAGTAAAGCCAATTTTAAATTTAAATTGCACGGGTACATCGATTTGAGCAAATCTTCTTGTTTTTAGGTTGGCAGCACTCATATGTGTGTATAATTTTACGCCAGTACGTCATTTGTTTGGTTAGTTTCGTTGTGTTTTCTGAGCAACAAAAAGTGAATTTTTCCGATTTTTACAATGTCTGATTTTATTGAGAAAAGAAGTTGCATTAAATTTTGTTTGCGGAATGCTGCAGAAACGTTCAGAATGTTGCAGAAGGTCTTCGGCGATCAGGTTTAAACAGGTATAAACAGTTCAAAGATGCTAGAGAAAGCGTTGAAACAAAGAGCGTCCCGGACGACCATCAGCATCAATCAGTGAACAACATGTCAATGAAATTAAAGATTTGCTGCTGAAAAATCGTCGGTTGACAATTAGAGACCTTGCTGATACTGTAAACATTTCATTTGGATCGGTCCAAAACATTTTTGCTTAAGAAAAGTCACATATCGATTGGTTCCAAAAACACTCAATTTCTTGCACTGCACTGCATTGGTTCTTCGAGTCTTTTTCATCAAAAATTCGATACATGTCGTTCAACCACCGTATTAGCCCGATTAAGCTCCATCGGACCTCTGGCTATTCTCTAAGCTCAAAAGACCGCTTCGGGACACCGTTTTGAATCGACTGATGCCATAAAAGAAAAATCGAAGAAGGAACTGAAGGCCATTGCAATCATCGAGTTCCAGAAGTGTTTCGAGGATTGGAAAAATCGCTGGCATAGGTGTATTGTATCGGGCGGGGACTACTTTGAAGGAGATGATATAGATTTGGAAGAATAAATAAAAATTTTCAAAGTTATAAACAAATTGGCTTTACTTTTTGATCACAGTAGTATAATATGTTAGTAGTAAATTTTATTAAGATTTATTCAAGAAACGAGTTTTTCATGAATCTACCGTCTGCCCAATACTCGTAATTGAAATGAAATAACGATATGTGGGAGTAGAACTCTAATCAAAATCTTGTCTCCTCAACAAACCTTGAGAATCCAAACTCAAATTTAATTTGATAGAAATAAATTTGTCCAGTTTCAATAAGTTTGCTAAATATCGGATAGTATGAAAATCCTCTTTGGTCATTTTTACAAAACAGGGGTTTAATGTCGCTCATTTTAATACTTTGTATGACATATTAATTTTAAAATTTTAAAGTATACATATTAATCATATTTACTTTTAAGGGGGTAGTCCAGTGAAAAAAAATTTGTTTTTCGTTTTTTGTTTCTTTACTTAAATCTACTCTACTACACCTAGAAAATACTTCCTTAAAATATCTAAGCAAAATATTGAATAGTTTTAAATATACAGAGGTTTCGAGAGACGTGTAATCCGAACGCTCGAAGGTCCCCTGGCGTGTTTCGGAGCAAGGAGGACTCTTGTATTTCTGTTTGCTTCGCCCATTTTTTTTCGGTTTATAATGGTCTAGGTCCTTCTGCTTTGTATTTAAGGTTAGTTATGTATGGAGGAGGCATCGCGTTATGTATGGAGCAGGCATCGCTGACTAAGGTAAAATTAATTTTTTTAGCTTTTTTCCACATAAAAAACTTTAAACGCGTTTTTCTCAAAACAGCATGTTTTGAATCGGCGGACGTCAGATCTCAGAGTCTTTCGCTCCGATTGATCTCAAAATTTAGCTGTATATTTCTTGATTGTGTATCTATCGTCGGAACTAGAATTATTAAAATCCATTGTTTATTTACAAAGTTATAAACAAATTAAGCACCCGAAAAACACCCGAAAAATTCGAAATGGCGCCATTTTGTTATTTTTTATTGAAAATTAATAATTCTAGTTCCGACGATAGCCAATGTTCTACAGATTAAAACCTCGTTTGAATTTTTTGTTTCAAATGAACCGTTGCAGAGATTCGACGTCCGCCAACAAAAAAAATTTTTTTTTGGAGCGGCCATTTTGTCGGGATGACTCATCGAAAACAAAAAAACAAAATTTTTTTTTGTATTTTAATAGTTGTACTATCATATGTCAAAAAGTTTTTTATTAAAAATTGACTTCTAATATGAAAAAAAAATCGCTGAAAAAACAGTCGTTTTCACTGGACTACCCCCTTAATTGAATTACACCAAAAGTATCTGATATTGAATTAAATCAAAAGTATCTGAGTACTTTCCCCGAAGCTTAGAGGCTTTACAAAATTACATTAATTTATTGCATCCTTTATTTGCACTATTTTTTTTTTCTCTCAAACATTTTTCGCCAGATTAATCTAATTTCTTATGACTGTCCTAATCTTATGTACATTTCCTGTAATTACCTGCAACAGTGCTTATCTTCATAATAGAGTTATTGAGCAAACTAAATTTGTTATCTGCAAAAGCATCCAACTGTCTTAGTTTTGTATAAATCTATGCATTATAATCGTATTCGAATCAGTTGTAGCCTTTTGTGGAAAACCTTAGCTTTGCGAAGGTAAATGATTTATTAAGTTTCTTTCGCGTGAATAAAATGTCAGTGTTCAATTGAGTAAAAAGTTTCAACATGATTAAGTTCTTTTGAGATATATTAGAAATTTGAATGAAAACATTTTAAAAAGTGAATTTTATACATACAAGTGAACCAAAGCATCAATGTGTGCTTGAGCAAAATATCACAAAGTTGTCGATATTAAACGATTTTGATAGTGTTCGTATTACTTTTTATTATATTTGAATTTAATTCACGAAACTATAGAAATCCACTAATTGAGGATCCTATGGAAAATAAAAGGTTGTAGTAATTTGCTCTAGAAACCCTGGCAATTCATCAAAGGGGGGATTTAATTTGGATTTCTACATGAGAGAAAATATACAAAAACTAAGAAATATGGAATTTTTTGTTTAGTATTTTAGTTTGAATTCTATACAATAATGTATATACATATAAAGTAATTGTCATACCTCGAAATAACAACGTATTGGTCATATGGGGTCAAATTGACCCCAGTCAGAAAAATAGTTGCTATTTGCGTTCTATCATATGTATGGACATAAATCTTGTGAGAGAATTTAGGTTAATGTCTGTTCTTTGTAATTCAATAGTTTTTATAAACATTTTTAAATTTTAAAATACTGAAAACTTGAGATTCAAACAATTTGACTTTTTTGACTCAAAAATTCATAAAAATTTTAATTTTTGCAATATGGAAAAAAAAACAGTTACATTGTACGCTTTTAAGAAAAAATTATAGTTTTAATGAACTTTGCAAAAAGTGTATTTATTTACAAGTCCGAAGATACTAATTTTCGGAAAAATAGTAAAATCAAAGACGAAGGTTGAACATGCAAAATAAAGTGAAATTTCCTCGTTCGAATCTTTATCTGTATGCGAGTTTTGAAGATTATCAAGCATATATACACTTTATAGTCCTGAATTACTGACAACAACAAAATTGATTTAGTATGTGCACTAATACTTACGTTTTCTACTGCAACTTAACACACACAAAAAAGGAATTCAAATGTGTAATTATTTTCAATTTCGCAATACTATGGTCATATGAGGTCAAATTGACCCCAGCAAAAAATACGTTCAAACAAAACGATGTATGCCGAGACCAACTGGCGCCGCGCTGAGTTGCGGATAGTCTTTGGCTTATTGAAGTAACACAAAACAAAGACAGATGACGCCATAAGATCGGTTTTGAATAGCCTATATAAACTGTGGGGTCAATTTGACTCCATATGACCATTACGGGTTAAGCTACAACTTTAAGCTAAGTAGGGTAAATTCACTAGTTTCCGACCACATGACGGTTTTGCCAAAACTAACTTATTAACCTGTGTACAATCACAGATTTAAATTATTGTTTGTTTCTAGATTACTAGAATTGTCTCTCGGGGTTGTGTTAACTAATGAATACAATATGAAAACAATACAAAATACGGCAGCACAGAAGCACCCTTGCGTGATAAATCTGCATTATTTCATTGGCTTACAAAAAATTTCGTGTCGTGTATTTAATTTAGTCTCAAACTGAATATAAGAAACAATTTTTCAATGTCTTCGAAAAAAAAGGTGAAATTGAAATAATTCACACTCTTTTCAGGGATATTGGTATCCAAAAGCACTAACGTATAATGGCTATCAAAATAAATAGCTTGTTTATTCTGCTTACAATATTGGCAACAGCATCGGCTACAACAGGCCTACTTAAGGAATGGTCTGACTACAAGGCAAATATTATAAATTTTTGTTGAAATAGCAAAATCACTTACGCCGATATTTTATAATAAAGAGAACATATGCTAAAAGCTACAATATATTTGATGATGTCTACCGAAAAACCATCTATTTCTCAAATGTGAATCAAATCAAACTTCACAATCTGAGATTTGCTCGAGGATGTGAAACATATGAATTGGGAGTTAATCAATTCACCGATATGACTTATGAAGAATTTGCAAAAGTTTTTCAAGAAAGCAGCTCACTCCTTCCACAGGGAAGTCCCTACCCTCCAAAGGGTTTTTGTAATAACATCAAAGAAAATTTAACACCTTGGCAAATCTTTGACTGGAGAATTTTCGGAGGTGATACTCCTGTTAAGGATCAAGGTAAAACAATATTTAATTGTTCTTCTTTTGTTTTTAAATAACCTATTTTTCAAGGAATCGCCTGCAACACCGGCTGGGCATTTGCAGCGCTAAGCTCTTTAGAAGGACGTACATTTGCTGCGACTCAAAGCTTACCACAGTCTTTATCAGCACAAAATTTAATTGATTGTACTGTCCCTCAGGCTTGCACAAGCAAAACTCCAATAGATGCCTACGCGTACGTAATTCGTGAACAAAACGTGAACACCGAAATTTGGTACCCTTACGTTGGAAAGCCCGGCTCTTGCAGATACCTATCCACAGATTTAGGAGCTACTTGTGCAGACTACGCCACCTTACTTGGTGGGGAAGAGCAGATAAAAGATGTAGTGATGACCACCGGTCCTATTGCTTTTGAATTTGATCCGTTAAGCTTCTCCTTTATGCACTACAAGTCAGGTGTTTTTCGCACTCCTGCTCCTCTTAGAGCATCTACAGGTCGACACTACATGACTATCATTGGCTTTGGAAATGATGGTCAACGTGGAAACTACTGGCTTGTGAAGAACTCTTTTGGGACCACATGGGGAGAAAATGGGTATATTCGTATTGCCAGTAATGATATAAATGGAGGAATTAAATCGCCTTCTTATCCCATTGTATTTTAAGTAAATACATAATTCACGGACTTTTGAAAATAAACAATCGGAATTTGTAAAATAAGATAAAGATGACAAAAAACTGGTTTATTAATTTTAATTAGCCATGCTTGTGAAAAAAAAAAAACATGATACCTAATAAATTAGTAGCTTTTCAGAAATAAACCTGTTTGCATTATTGAACACTTTGTTTTCATTTAACCCCTTTACTCGAAGATTTTACGTAAGAAATATGATGAACCAGAGTCGCCAGTCGAGAGCTTGAATATGTAGTTTTTGAAGGTGTCATTTAATACGAGGTGTGGCAATTAAGTTCCGGGAATTTAGTTATAACTCGTTAACTAGCAACACTGCGTCGTTCGTAAATATATTATTCGAAAGAGGGGTCCTCTCTTTAGTTCCAATCTAAGTTTGAAGTCGATAGCACGTTTGGTTTGTATTTTATGTGTATTTTTCGAAAGTAACTTTTTTAGTAGCAGCATCGTGAAAATGAGTGACTCTACAAGCAACGTGTTGTGATCCAATTTTTAGTGAATTCAGAGCGACGGCAGAGAGCTATGGAGTTCTGAGGAGTACCAAGGGTGTTTCCAATCGTGGAAGATAAGTTGTGCAGAGTTAGAGGGCGACTATTGTGAAAGTCGATTATACAATTTTCCCCTAACTTAATTTGCTTGTGTTTTATTGACAAATTCCCAAAACTTATTTACTACGCTTCATATGGTATAATAACAAAGGGTGTTTTGAAATTTCATCGTATCCGGCCCTCTCTACAAACAGTTTTATGTCTCCTAAAATGTATACCCAATTTTGATAAAATATCGTAAAAATGTAAGGGACCTAAGGGCCCCGACTTAAAACGTTATAACCATGGAACTTTTTAATCTTCTCTGAATGCTCTGAAATTCTAGCTAGGTTTTATTAAACTGTCTAAATCGTACCACCATTCTTATAGAAAATGGGCAGAGTTCTTTGCTTTAATTGTGCTCTTAACACTTTATTTTAGAAATATTTTTTATTTTAGTTCATAACTTTTTTCTTAGTCACTTTTTTTTTTAAATTCAGAAAATTCAAAAAACCTTCTTAATTTAAAAAAACTCTAACTTCATTAAAAATGTTTTTGCTTTTGTCCACAACATTTTTATTATTCGTGGCATAAAACAGCACAATTCTAGCACAATCTAGCACAACTTTAATTGTTATTATTCTAAAAATAACTAGGCTAATTTTTTGAAATTTTTTGTTTTTGCTCATAATATTTTTATTTCCAAATATTTTTAGTTTCAGCAAGCAGCGCATCTCTAGCACAATCTAGCATAACTTTCATAATTCTCAAATTAAAAAAAGCTGGGCTAACTTCATAGAAATTGAAAAGAATCTCTTCTAATTTTAAAACCCGTATATTTTTTAAAACCTGGTCATTTCTAAGGTCACGCAAGCTTATCAAAAATATTGCCTACATTTGTGTGATATATTTGGTCATGGATACCAATCTTCCTAATATCCAACAGTTCCCAGTAAAAATTCGTTGAACGCCACCAGAGACACTCAGTGGTATAATTTATTTTCCCCGATTGCTTGAACGAATTTTAAGATCTTTATTTACAGACTGTAGCAAGTGCATTCTTAGATTTTCGAACGTAGCCCTGAAGCGACAGCTATCGGTGGAAAACAAACATTGAGTGACAACTCGCTATCCATTGAACTGAAAGTCGTGTTTGAAAGCTCAACGGTAATTTTTGCTGTTTGTGGTGAAACGGGACTGGATAGCTTGCTTGCGGTCGCGTGGAGTTTGGAGTTTTAAAGATTTTAAAGATAAAGGTTAGCTGTGGTGATATTGTTTTTATAAGCGAACGTTTCAACCGGCGAGATGACATCGTATAAAAAACTGAAGTGAGTACGAAATTGAGAACATGTTTTACATTAATTGGAGGAATTTCATATATTAATCCAAACTTCTTAAGTAGCTGCTCGCTAGACCATTTCGTTTTATAAAATATAAATAGATAGAATAGTCTTATAAATTTTTAAAATTTATATTTTCGTAAAAATAACACACCAGTTTCCCTGATCATAGTAACAGTTATTAACTTCAATTCCTTCGACTTTCTTACATAATTCAACCAATTCTCCTTTTTCAAACACATGGTAAAAACGCAAAAATGTGGAGCTTTCGACTCCTTGGTTTTTATCTTTTAACTTTCAAGGTACAAGTACATCCTGCTCTTGAAATTGCGTACGATTTGTGTGAATAGGTAAATCAATGTCTGCTCCTGGTATATGCTCTTTTATTTTTTCTGTTGGTCTCAATTCCTCTTCCGTTTTCTTGTTTTTATTTATTGCTTTATTCTGCCGTAAATAACTCGATTTTTTCGCATCAGCCTGCTGGTTCTTGGACCATACATAAATAAGAGCTCTGCCTCTTTTTACTAAAATCCGTGCCATTTCCTTAATTGCCTTAAGTCGTCTCTCCTAGAAAATAATATTAAGTTATCAGGAAGGCTAAAGTGCGATCATCAATACCTCTGTGGCTAAATGATGGATAACTGCTATACTGAAGCACCCGTCAATTGAATCATCTCTGAATGGAACCGCTAAGCAGTCGCACTTAAAAACGTTGTATTTGTAATTGGAACATACCCTTAAAAGTCCTTCACTTCGATCACATCCGATCTAGCATAATTTAAAATTTAGTGTCCAAATTTAATATATGTATGTAGTAATTAATACTTACTTTAGCAACATTTTCATTGACTTTTAAGTATTTTCCATTCCCACAGCCGATGTCTAATAAAATCGATCCTTGCTGGAAAGAATTTAAAAATTCTGATACCTTCGGCCAAGGAGAATGTCTGGTTTCACTGAAGTGGTTTGCAATTTCATCGTAGACTTTATGCACATTGTCAAATTCCAATTTCTCTGCTACGCTACTTAATATAAGTTTATTTTTCGGCGGAGTTTCTTTTCTAGTATCACAATGTGTGGGGAATGCACAGTCACAAGGACCTCTTCTCAGTTTTCTAAACGTTAGCGAAGTACGATTTTCCCTATGCCTCGCTGTTAGACCACCCAAAGGACTAGGAAGAAAGTCTAAACGACGAGGTACGATACCATGCGTCCAGTCATATCGCGACTCCCCACTAACTACCAAAAGAGATCTTTTTGGTAGATGTATGGACACATGTTCATTTTGTCGTTTAAATTCCATAACAGTATCGCCTTCCAAAGATAAAGATAAAATGGGATCCAAGAAGGCGCTATGCGTGTCTACGTGAGGCGGTATCCCCTGACCGGGAGCATATTGATTTACAGTCAATTGATCTGGTTTATGCCAACCTAAATTGGGCATTTTCTGGTTAAGGCGCGACCAGAGAAATTCACATGCATTAGGTATTTTCTGTTCTAATGGGCAATTAGGATCAACCTGATTGGATCCATATAGAAACTCATAACCGAAGTGCCTCACCTTTCTATGCTTAAGAGCACCTTCAATAACTTCTGCTTCAGGATCTTTAACTGCATCCAAGAGCTCGTATTCTTCCTTTTCAGTAATAAAGTCCTCAAGAAGAATTAATCCAGGTGGCAATATTCGACCCCAAGGGCTCTCTACGGTTGGAACCCTAACAACATAAGACAAGTAGATAACTCCACTGTTTTGTGCGAGTTTAGAGTTTGCATTCATGGCTTTGTATATCTCTTCGGCGCTTTGGACATCGCTGCAGCATAAGAAGCAATAGGACTTGTTGGGCACCATAACAACTCTATCGACTCTGCCGTGCTGCAGAACTTCGGCCAACAAAGTCTCTTCCTGCAGTCCGGTGGATAGTCCTGCGTTGCATATTGCCAGAAACTAAAACAAATTTCTTCTAAATCAAGTAGTTTAAATTACAAATCTCCTTACTTTGGTGGGAGCTGGTGAGCTCTCGATGCCGGTGTCTTTTGTAACAATCGCCTGGCATCTTTTCTGCTTACGAGCTATTTTGCTTTCTTTAGCTTTAGACAACTTTTCCATTGTTAATGCAAATATGATTGTTAGTTGTAAACGGCACTTTGTTGCTTCTAAAATATCTTCATTTTACAGAGTTGAGATTGTTCCCCACTCGAATTGCCCATTTAAATTCACTTGACATTTGCACTATCAATCTGTCAATGTCACCTAGCATGTGTTATTTGACAGCGGGACTGTCTTGAAAATGGTTCATTTTAACGGAACCACTGCATGATTTCCTATGGAAGCCAACGGTGCGTTCTTTGTCCCCTCTCTTTCGCGCTGAAGCAATGACAGCACGTGAAATTAACGTTCGATAATGTCAGACATTTGCCAGCTTGCTGAATTCCCGATAAAAGTCTTCTCTGAAGCTATTGGCGCAACATTTCTTCGGAGGGTGGCTCTTGCTGATGTCCTGGTTATATCTATTTCTTCGAAATGTGAATTGCATACCATGGACGGCAAAGATTATCAACATTTTCAAGATATTGCACCAATTTTTCCGATTGGTCCTTTTGCTGGGAAAGCTGTTAATACATAAATAATATAAACAATAAATCTTTAACACTTTGCCTTACAGTGCTACATACATCTTTTCTCCTCCCGCTGAGGCACCTCGTTTGTCAAATTGGGGCACACCTGAGACAGGTGATTGAGCGGTACATGTTTATATATGTCAATGAAACTGCAAGCAAAGCAAGCTTGTAATTTTAAACATCTTTCTGCACCTTTAATGTAATATGCTTTCAATTTTGAATGAGTAATTATAAATGGGAAAACTTTTTGAATATGTTGTAATTTTGAACTTGCTAGTTCTAGTGTTAACTTTGTGCCTGCGACTGTAGCAAGTGCATTCTTAGATTGTCGAACGTAGCCCTGAAGCGACAGCTATCGGTGGAAAACAAACATTGAGTGACAACTCGCTATCCATTGAACTGAAAGTTGTGTTTGAAAGCTCAACGGTAACTTTTGCTGTTTGCGGTGAAACGGGACTGGATAGCTTGCTTGCGGTCGCGTGGAGTTTGGAGTTTTAAAGATTTTAAAGATAAACGTTGGCTGTGGTGATATTGTTTTTATAAACGAACGTTTCAACCGGCGAGATGACATCGTATAAAAAACTGAAGTGAGTACGAAATTGTTTTACAGGTCCTAACTAAACATTTCCAGTTTGCCGACCAAAAGTAATTTCCAAATTTTATTCAATTGAAGGATGATTAACATGATTTAAAGCATCGTCAAAGTCGTACGCCTGCACTTGTTTGTTTTAACCTTAGTTCGCAGATAAAAGCAGAACGGCGCAGCCTCAAACGTAAAATGCTGCGCCCTTCTGCTTTTATTATACGAATCAACTTCAGTGGAATGGTATTTTAATGGTTAAAACCAGTTATCTCATTGCTTACCTGGACCGTGGTTGGCAAATGTTCATGTTAAGAAGGACTACTGAAACATATGTATAGTTTCTGTAAAGGAGTCCGCGCGCCACTCGTCTTTTTAGTTGTCTAACTTCCCTCACGATTCTACATAAAAGTTAAGAACTCTCAACCTCGTAATTTGTTTTTAAAAAAAATCACTTTATTTCAGAAGAAGGAGTTTTCTTTAGAGAAAAATTCACAATTATAAGAAATCAGCGATTTCTACAATTTCTTAAATGAGGTGGTAGAATATTAATTGCTTTAAAAAGATTTTTGATACCATTTAAGAGGTTAAGAGCTCTTAACTTTTATCCAGATTCGGAGGATAGTTTTAGAAAATTGTGTCCACGTATTAACCAACTTAGAACTAGCGAAATTATTTAATTTTTAATTTTAATGCCATTAACAGAGATGGAAAAAGCTGAGGACCCAATATCAAATAAGAATCAGGACCACAACAATGAATCTGAACACGTTTTGTTCACAATCCCTTTCCTTTGAAGTTCTGAGTTTTATTTTAAATTAAACTAAGTAAAATGTTTAGTAAATTCTTGAATGATCTTCCCAACTTGAGATGCAATTTTCTGTATGTGATATGATATGAATATTTTATAGAAAGGATTCGCTGCAAAAATCTGTAACATTTTAAGGTTTCTATTTGACGATTTATATGGTAGTATATGTTTTTGTTAAAGGTACTTAAAACTCTGTTTTAATGCGATTTTTAATTCTCACTCTAAAATGAAAGCGATAATTGCGGCCATGCGAAACTTATCATTAGTACAAGAAGACACATTTTAAAATAAATAAATTAGTATACCCGTAAAGAAATGTTTGGTATAATTTTCTTAAATATTATATAATATACCAGAGAGATTTAAAAATATATGAACTAATACTCAAATAATAACTAAATTAATAAATCCTTTTATGACCATATAATGTATCACCACATCTTGACCGCAATGTCGTGCCAAAGAAAATTGAGGCACTATTAAAAACATTTGGATCTTATGTCGATCTTAGGAAGATGGGTATTCTTATCAGGTTTTCTTTTAATAACGTTTTTGTGCGAGTATATCAGGTTTTTTAAACTGCTTACAAAATTAAAGGATCATATTACACAACACAATTGCGCAGCGAATTTTTAGCTGACAAACAAATAACATATAGAATTTACAATTTAAAAAAGATGTTAGATTCACATTTACTTTGATAGTATGGCTTAATTATAGCTGTTGGTAAAATGAAATCGATTTTTTTATAGCTATAGAATGTTTGGAAATTTGAGAATACAATTTTTACAAAGAAAGAAATTCTTGTTTAATTTTACAGGGCTCGGGTTGCGAAGGAAATAGAATTATTGACGGAAGAATGTTTAAACCGATTAACCGATATTTGGGATGAAACATTTGAAACAGAGATTTGTGAAGACAATTTGAAAATAATAACAAAACATGTTTCGATTTGCTATGACGAAGTCATTGGTGAATCACTCACAAGGCAAGAATGTATCAAAGAAAAAATTGAAAGTAAATCACTTTCGGTTGGATGTATTTCAGCAATAATTACTTTATATTATTTTTTTAGAATTACGTGAGGAAGCCAATGATTTGCAAAGACTTTTAAAAGTTGAAATTAGTTTAAGTCCGCAAAGGGTGTTGGTCGAAGCGCTTGTAATTTCTCATTTAATTTCATTTGTGCAGTATATAACATGAAATTAGATGAGAAATTACAAGCGCTTCGAGCAACAAATCGACGAACTTTTATCAGAACAAGACACATTATGTGAGGAGCTCGGCGAACCTCCAAGACCTCTTCTATATGACCCCTTACCATCAGAAGAAGAACTAAACGATTTTCAGGTACATCTGAATAATCTCAAGGTAGAAAAGATGAATAGGCTCTCCGAAATATCGACTCTTCGTCGTGATATTAAACATTTTTTAACAGAGTTAGAGCTACAGCTTCAACATGAAGAAGAGCAAAGGTAACTATATTGTAAAATTTATTATTCTGAAGTAATTTGATTATTTTTAGACTTTTGGATGACCGACATATTTCTCCTACGAAAGTCAACATAAATCGGTTAAAAGATCTTCGTGAAGAATATTTTAAGCAATTAGAAGAAGTAAAGGAATCAATTGAGTCTATGAAGAAGAAGTTATTTAATTTATGGAATTATTTGGAAACAAGTCCTTCTATTCGGGAGAAATTTGCAAAATATAAGGATTATTCACAGACAACGTATGATAAGTTTTACAGGGAATTGGATCGTTGTGAAACTCAAAAACGACAAAATATAAAGCGTTTTGTTGACAAGATAAGAAATGAAATAGTTATTTGGTGGGACAAAACATTGAAGTCAGAGGTTGAACGATCGCGATTCTCTAGCTTCACTAATGATTGTTACACAGAGGATCTACTTGCCCTGCATGAAATGGAGTTGGAAGATTTAAAGATGTTTTACAGCGAAAATGAGTAAGTTGAATGAATAAGTTAATAATTTTGAGATTTTATTACTTTACTGGTTTAGGAAAATATTTGAATTGATATCGGAGAGAAACTTATTATGGGAGCGTATGGGTGCACTTGAGGCAAAAGCTTTGGAGCCGGGCAGGTATAACAATCGTGGAGGTCAGCTCCTAAAAGAAGAAAAAGAGAGAAAGACGATTGCCAATAAATTACCTAAAATTGAAACCCAGCTTAAAGAGCTGGTTTGTGTTTTATAACATTAAAAATACTTTAGTATTTTAATTTATAAAATTTTCTCAGGTTCAAGAGTACGAGATTCAACATCAGCGTAAATTTTTAGTTTACGGTGAAGATATCCTTGAGTTAATTGAGCGAGATTGGGAGAAAAAACGCTCTGAAAAGGAGAAATTGATGAGTGCTCGAAAGAATGCCGTTACACCTCTGTCGAGAACAATTTCCAGAGCACCGTCCTCGAAGAATCAAGTATCTTCATCTTGATTATTTGGGGACGGTGTTCTGGAAATCAAGTATCTTCATCTATAAAAAAAATGTTTTGAGTAAAGCGGATCTCAGATTGTTGGTAGGTTACCTAACTGGCCACCATGGGCTAAGATACCACCTAAATAAAATAGGTCTGTCAAATGAGACGGAGTGTCGTCTGTGTCTTGAAGACGACGAAACTACATCACACATTTTGTGTGCTTGTCCGGCTTTAGCACGGTTAAGAAGAGGGATCTTCGGTCAAGAGTTCCTGGACTCGGCTGAGGCTCGTTCATCTTCTGTAAAAGACCTTCTGGCGTTCCTTAGGGTAGCAGATCGTCTTTTACTGTAAAGGGGATTCGGCACAAAAGACCGTCTGGTCGCAGTGCCCACCATGAGGGTCACCCCCTAACAACAATAATAATAAATCTATAAAAAAAGCTCCGTCCAGTACAAATTTGTAAGTGCATTGTTTTAAATATAATATTTGATTAACTATTATATTTCTACTTGTGTGTATCATATCTTTTATATTTATTTATTAGAATATTCGTATATTATTATTATATATAGTGTTTCAACGTTGGTTTGTTTGGCATCTTGACCTTTAAATACTTTTAAATACAGGTACCCTCGATTATCACGGTACTTGACCGATTAACCGTGCTATTTGAGGGATGCGTGTACTTAGAATGTTCATTTTGTAAGTTTCAATCCTTAGTGTTCCGTACCGAAATGTAACAAGATCTCTCTTTGGTGTCTGTCTGTCTGTCTGATTGTCGGTCACAGTCTTCTAAAATTCAAACTTTGTTATTTAGAAATTTGGTATGGTTATAAAGATTGGTGGTCCGAAACTATTGCCGAACAAAATATGTTGAGTTTTTTTGGGGGGTTAATTGAATGAACAATTTTATATGCTAGTTGATACAATATAGAATTATTTTTAATATTAAACAAAAATTAGAAATATTACTTTTTTTTTTTTTTTTTTTTTTTTTTGAAATTTTGATTGCGTAAATAAAAATGTTCTATAAGCTCATGTTTTCGAAAAAATTAAAGTAATTATCATTTAATAATTAGTTTTGTAGATCATTTCTATTAAACTCATTACATACTTAGAAATACGAGCGCTAAAGAAGCTTAGCACAACTAAATTTTAGAGTGACTTATAAAACATTGTCCGGTAATCTTAATTTAAATAAAAATTTGGTTTACTGAATGACAAAATAAAGCTGATTGAATCATATTTTTATTTGTAACATAAATGTATATTTGAAGATCTTCAGTGCCTTCAACAACTAAAAGAAAACTGGGGAAGGATGCATATTTAGCACCGAATGCGAAGAGAAATCTGCTCACAGATCTTAACAGTCCAGGTACGTTTCGTATGCCAAATCCCATAAAGAAGACTCCTCACAAATCTCCTCTGAAGAAATCCAAGTTGATAGCGACCACCATCCGAAAAAGGGTAAGAAATAAATGGCAAATAATAGTAATAATTTTATTATCAATATATTCTATGCAATGTAGTCAGGACGTTTGAGCGGAACAAGAAACAAGAGAAAATCTAACAGGATGCGTAATATTGCGCCCAAGATCGTTGTAACTGATGAAAATTCCATGGCTTCGGATAGCTTTTCATACGATAATTTTGAAGTAAGTCCAATTAGTGCATTACCGTACAAGAAATAAGTTCTGACTTTTAAATACTTCACAGGAGCATATTGAAAAGGATCCAGCCTGCCGTTCCTCTATATGCTGATTTCTTGTAAGAACCTCTCCTTGTCCATTTTCATGAAAAAAATGGACAAAGAGAGGTTCGTACAAGAAATCAGCACAAAACAGCTGGAACATTTCTTCCCAATCCTAGAAGCATTGTGATGACGCCATCAAAAATAAATCACAGTCAATTTTCAATTCGGAAATCGCCAGGATTAAGTAGGACAGGTTCACCAATGGCCGGGCCAAGTTCTCGCAAGCTAACTACGAAAAATCTTCCAATAATAATTTAGAATCCTTATAAAAGTTCATTAAGAAATAAGTCGTTGCGGTTGAAATCTAGGAAGAACAAGTTGAATAAAGAAAGTGTTTTATAAATTAATAAGCAACTCATGATTGGTTAATATGTATGTTGCAAATGAACACTTTTTCGCCAAATCTTGTCACAAGCGACTACAGTTTTCACCAACATTTTGAAAGCTACCATAGATTGCTTAAAATTATTTTGTAAGTGTTAAAGGAGCTGGTTTTCTACACATTGGGTTTGAGAAAAAAATGACCTCTAATATCCGAATCTCATTTAGATCATCTTTCGCTTTAATCTCTTTAGAGATACTAACATATATATGCGTCGAATGTTTTCGAAGTTCTAGTTAAGCTGTGTAGCTACTACCTTGTGCACGAAATCAAGGGTAAATTGGAGTTGTTATGAATATTATTTAGTATAATGTAGTTCGAATTTGTGCATATGTTAATATATCTTAAAGTACTTAGGAACTTTTTAATAATTTTTTAGATGCGGTTCCAGTTAGAATTACAGGATCAATCGTAGGTGCTAGAGGTACGCTAAGGAAGATCAAGAAAAAAAAAAGAGATTCAACTGCAACACCTGCCAAACTCTGGATTCGCATCTAAAAAATTATAAAAATTTATTTTTAAGTACTTTAAGACTTATATTAAAATTTGGACAACACCGAATTACATTATATTAAACACAAACTCCAAAAATTACCCTTAATTTCGTGCACACAAGGTAGTATTACTCCTTAACTGTTTCGTTAGAAATGTGAATTCCATTTTTTTAAATGAAAGTTTTGTAATCGGCTTATTCAAAGTTACACATTATTTATATTAATTAATAATGCGTATTCATTATTTCTGTAGTTTTCGAATATTCGAGGTACTTTCTGAAACAGGTTGGACTTTCTGGGTTTTAAAAATTGTATATTCATAAAGAAAGTATTTTGCTTTTTTTTTATTGATTATTAACATTTATGTTGCTGATTAATATTTTATGTAAACATCATATACAAAAGCTTATATTTTATATTAATTCTGTTTAAGTTCATACTACAGCTTACAGTAATTATTGTAATTCATTCT